>JAPKLX010000005.1:918273-963711 GCA_026898415.1 Leonotis leonurus | reverse complement strand
CTGCTTTAATCGTTGTTGGCTCATCATCCAACAAAAACGATACATAGTCAGGACCAAAAGTCTTTTGAGTCCTAACTCTACTACATCGTCTCGGTTCTATATCCTCTAGATTAGACCTTTGTCGCTTGCATGATTTTGGGTCTTCATCTATTGAATTAGAAGACGTGGTTTCTTCTTCAATTCTTTTACTAGAATTGACTTCAATTATATCCTTATCTTTACAAGGATATATATTCTCAAAAAATATAGCATTTCTTGATTCAATAGTCGTTCCCACCATCATATTGGGAACTTCCGATTTGTGAATAACAAATCGATAGCCACTACTGTTAAGAGCATATCCAATAAAGATACAATCAACCGTTTTAGGGCCAATTGTAACTTGTTTGGGTAGAGGCACTTCAACCTTTGTCAAACACCCCCACACTTTAAGATATTTGTATGAGGGCTTTCTTCCTTTCCACAACTCATAAGGAGTAGCATCCTTACCCTTAAGTGGAATCTTGTTTAGAATATAGTTGGCTGTTAAGACAGCTTCCCCCCACATGTTCTGGGGCAACCCTGAACTAATCAATAAAGTGTTCATCATCTCCTTAAGTGTTTGATTTTTGCGTTTCGCAACACTGTTAAATTGAGGTGAATAAGGAGTCGTCATTTGGTGAATTATACCACTTTCGTTGCATAATTTCTCAAACGGAGCTACATATTCTCCACATCTATCACTTCGAACCATCTTAATTCGACAACTTAATTGCTTTTCGGCTTCAGTTTTGAAGTTCTTAAAAGCTTCAATAGCCTCATCTTTATTTTTTAGAAGATAAAGATAACAATATCTTGTGCAATCATCTATGAATGTGATGAAGTATTTCTTACTGTTGGATCGGGAGCGCCCATCAGAATTGACGTACTGGCCCCACACACCAACACTTTCTTTCCCAGCCTGTTTTGTCCTCACTGACAGGCTGACCCAGGACACTTCCCAGTAGGTCACCCATCATAGTATTGCTCCAAGCTAAGCACGCTTAACCTTGGAGTTTCTACTAAGGGTTCACCTGTAAAGATGATGCACCATGTTGGTATGAGTAGTACTAATCAATTCATTTAACCTCTCGTCAACAATGGTAGTGCAGGCCCTTTTCGACTGAGGCAGACCGCACTCCCATAAGTTCTCTCGGGTACGATACACGGAGAACCCCCCCTTCGGGAGGTGCTGGAGTCCACTTCCGAACACTTACCATTTCTAGTTTGCAAAAACTTTATGTCACACACATCGGTATGAATTAATTTTAGAGGTTTCGTACTCATTTTTACCGAATGAAACGGTAACTTAGTCATTTTCGCCTCAACCCAAATTTCACATTTGTTTTGAGTATTGACTTCACTTAACTTTAGTAAATCCAGATTTACTAATCTTTTTATAGCATTTAGATTTACATGTTCTAATCTACAATGCCATAAATCGGAGCACTCAATCAAGTAAGAGGAAGTAGAAGCTTTTTCATTATCATTCAAGCTCTTGTGGCGCACGACCATTACATTGAGTTTGAAAAGTCCCCCGATAAGATAACCTTTAACAAGGAATTTTCCAAACTTAGTCAATACAAATTTATCAGATTCAAAAACTAATCTAAATCCCTTATTGACTAGTATTGATCCCGAGACTAAATTCTTGCGGATGTCTGGGACATGCAGAACTTTCTTCAAGGTAATTGGGATGCCGGATGTCATCTTGAGGACCACATCCTCAACTCCAGCCATCTCGGACGAGGCTTGGTTTCCCATGTTGAGCTTCATCCCCTCAACAGCCTTGTAAGTCACGAACTTAGTCTTGTCGGCGCACACATGAGCGGTTGCGCCAGTATCTATGTACCATCCACCTTGGTTGTCCACGAAGTTGACCTCCTCGGTGACTACGGCGGCAAGGTTGCCTTCATCCCAATCGCCGTACTCCTTCTCAGCAACATGGGCCGCATGCTTCTTCTTCTTGTAGCCCTTTGGCTCACGACAATCTCTTGACGTGTGACCTGGTCTATCACAGTTAAAGCAATTGCCATCGAACTTGTGAGTCGGCTTTTGCTTCCCTTTCCCCTTGTCATTAGGGCGAGCATGCTTCTTAGAGGGACCGCCTCTCTCCAACAGATTGGCCTTTGCGTTCATCGGCCCTTTCACCTTCGGATCACACTTTCGCAAGTCCGACTCGATGCGAAGCTTCACAATAAGGTCTTCAAGAGTCATCTCCTTTCGCTTGTGTTTAAGATAGCTCTTGAAGTCCTCCCAACTTGGAGGTAGCTTCTCTATCACGGTCGCCACCGTGAATGCATCCGGTAGAATCATCCCATCGGCGTGGACGTCGTGCACAATGAGTTGAAACTCTTGCACTTGATCCATGATGGGTTTGGAGTCTACCATTTTGTAGTCTAAACGTTTAGCTACAACAAACTTCTTTGTACCTGCGTCATCGCTATGGTACTTCTTTTCAAGAGCCTCCTACATTTCTTTGGAGATCTTTACAATGGAATACACATTGTATAAATTGTCATCTAAAGAATTTAGAATGAAGGTTTTACAAAGATAATTTCCAGTGTGCCAATTATCATAGGCAACCCGAACAGTGAAGTTCGTCTCCTTAGCACTCGGTGTCGGGGGCTCGTCCTCTTTGAGGAACCCGACGAAACCCAACGTTGTCAAGTAGAACAACATTTTCTGTTGCCAATGTTTGAAATCAATCCTGCTGAATTTCGGCGGCTTCTCAGCAGGAGGCATCATCCTCGGTGCCGAATTGGCTCCCAAGAGAGAACCCGATGTGTTGAGCCAGTGGGTTCCAACACCGGATCCAAAAATGGACCCAACGGAACCACTAAAAGTGGAACCAACGGTGCCACTTTGCATGGAACCACCGTTCAACCCCGAAGGGTTCGTACCGGCTCCAAACTTGGTAAACAACATGTTGGTGGTGGCGTCGACAACGATTGGGATCCTTGAAGACCCTCCGGCAGCAGTAGCGGTGTTGGTGGCAGTGGCAGTAGCAGCTGCGGTGGAAGCGAAGGCAGCGACGATAGTGTTAGAATTGGTTGAAGCAGAGGACACGATCTCCAAATGGTGAAGTTTGGCTACCGTAATCTCCAAATCTCCAAAGATGAGCTACTGTACTTCAAATGGTGAGGCTTGGCTACTGGAATCTTCAAATCTCCAAATCTCCAAATCTCCAAAGAGCTACTGTATTGTTCCTTTATTACAAAAATAAAGGAAAAAACTCCTCCCAAATAAAAAAAAAATTAATATTGTCTTGCGATTGTTGGAAAGATATTGGGAAGAGGAAATAAAATAAATAATATATTGGGAATAATAAGGATGAAGATTACAGTAGTGAAACTTGCTACTCTAGGAAGCTATTCTATTACAAAAGAATAAAATAGAATAAAATATTGGTGGAAGCCGAGTCGAGAAAAGAACCCTCTTTCCATAAGACAATATTACGCCCCGTTAGTGCTCTCGGTAAGGCGTATTGTCTCCAAAGATAAAACGTCTTTCGTCTCAGTGGTGGCAGCACCGTGAACCAACGAGCTCTGGCGAATTGGAAAAGATTGAGGACAAAACTTCTTCTAAATGCTTGAAGAAGAAGAATGCAACAAGATGCTTGTTGTGAATGATGTGGGTGACTCTCTCGTCTCTCATGTATTTGTGAAATGCATGAACACCACCTAAATATAGGCCAAATCCACTCAAGAGGAGTTATATGAATTAATTGAGATAAATGTCCATTCATGTCAATTGATTCCCATTCAAGCCACTGGACGTTACATGAGTTACACAAATTAGTGGTAATTAATTATAAATAATCCACATAATTTGGACATACATCTGTCCACATTCATCAAAAGCTTGTTGATAAGGAGTTTGACATCACAACTTGATAATGAGGTAGATGTCACAGATCGATCACAACATCGATCTCACAAATTGATCACAAGATCAACTCAAGGAGATTGATATCACAAGTTGAACATGTCTCGGGACAAATCGTTCGAGATAGATCGTTGGCGTAGGCCGCTACCCAGCGGCACAACAGGTGACACAGACCACCTGCTCAACGGCACAGCTAGCTGCTGCCCAGTGGCACAACAGGTGGCACAGACCACCTGCTCAGTGGCACAGCTAACTGCTGGCCCAGTCCACCTGCTGGCACAGTTAGTGGCACAGGCCGTCTCGGACAACTAGTTGTCCAGTGGCACAGATCATCTGCTGTGTCACGCCCACTTTCTACTAAGTCTAGTAAAGTCGGGAAACGTGACTAATGAGGGAATAAACGACGAATATGGAATTGAATAAGATAATGAGTATTCTTCTTATCACATAAGTCAAGAATTCACCTCTTGAATTCGGAATCAGACATGTTCAGAGTCATTAACTCATTACATAACATAACTAAATTAGAGAGTTTGAACTCTGTCTATTAGATATCGGTCTAGCAGCGAAAATGTAGGATCGCATAGACGAAATCCTACATGTATGAAGACACGTAGAACCCCCAAGAGTCAGCTACTAGGAGACCAAAAAAAAGCCCACGTAGCACCCAAATTCTTCTTCGTTCTTAGCCTGCACGTTTAGAAATACATGCATGGCTGAGTACAAATTGTACTCAGTAGACACGTGCCGAAATCGCACACATACATATATAACTGTCAAGCCATTTCAAGTGATAGATAGGGATTTTGTCTCTAAAGAACCTATGCTCACAAAATCATTTCTTTGAGAAAGTTCTAAGTTCGACTGCGCAGTCTAAGTTCTTTGTAATCAACCATATCTGAAGCTTCTTTGTGCCAGGGAAGTGGCCATTTCCCTCAGACACCCAACCGGTCAACATCTAGATGACTCACGGTCCTGTGTACACTAGTCCGAGTAGTATATCTAATCTATTGGGACCTGAATTTGATTATAAATAAACAGATAGACATCATACATAAATAAAAACATTTATGGCAAGACAATGCTTTGAAAATATCTCGTTTCATTTTGAAGACATGCACATATATTTTTATAGAGTGAGAAAAGCCTACTTGAATAGTCTTGACTGACGATGGTCTCGTTCTCGAAGCGCGGATCCGACCTTTCGTCGAAACCTTTAAATAAATTTCGAGTGAGATACATTTATCAAGTATATCTAATACTTCTAAGTGCAAGGAAATATTTTCCTTTATTATTTCGAGAGTTATTCTCGGGTCTTTAAAACTCGACTATTATACGAGTCTAGGGGTTATATTTCTAGAGATACCGTTGAACGATTTCTAATTTAGACTATGGTTTGGGAAACTATACCCAAATAAGTAATTATTGGGTGATATAAAGAAATTTCTAAATAAATATCTTGATCCTTGAATCAAGGTAAATAATTTCTAAATAGGCAAATTATATTTCAATTATCATATTCTAAGCATGTATTATAATTTAATCATTTCTTATGATTAAATCCTAATTAATCAATTAAATTATAATTTAATTGATTAAATTCTAATTAATAAATTTAGTTCTCCTATTTTAGCTTTAGAATTCTATTCTTGAATTTAGCCCAATTTAAATTGAGTTTTAGGGTTCATTTAGTAGACAGGATAGGATATAGTGGGATATGATAAATATAATATGGTGTGTTGGGAAATGAGTAGTTTATTTTAATCTCATCCTTCATTTGGTAGACAAGTTAAGGAGTTAGATAAATATAGTCTTGCATTTGGTAACTATGTTTGTAGACAAGATTAAGCTGTCCAATTACTTATTTGCCCTTTTAAATAATCTGTAATTACCAAATTGCCATTACTTTTCTCTATTCAACTATGATTGTGTGGAATGAAAATACAACACTCATATCCAAACTTCTCCAAATAATCGAGGTCGACGGCGGCAAAATTTCGAGAACTTGTCCACCGATTATTAATTTGAAAGTGTTATAGAATCGAGAAAGTAAGTTATTTCAAATACTCACTTAAATTTCATCCCTTTTAAAGCATGCATCCATTCATAACAACTTCTTACAAGATGATAAAGAAAATTAAAGCTTGCAGAGTATGAAATCAAACTCACCCAATATAAATAGGCAAAAATCCCATCATTTTAGATGCATTCGATTTACACAATGACTCTTATTCCTCTCTCAATCTTTACGAGAAATTGAATCAAGCATAGAAATATGACCTTACATCATCATCATCATCTGAGCTATTTGTTCCATCATCTAATTCCAATTCCTTATTAGTCTCATCTTCCTTCTTTGCGAAATTTGGTGAGGTACTTTCAGCCGTGACTTTGTTGGGACTTACATTGTCACTACATGACTCATCTTTCACTTCCCAACTAACTACAGGGCTCTTCTCAGTGGAGCCTTTAGGATCATTCTTGGATATATCAACATTATCATCATTGCTAGTCTCATGGGAAGTCTCAAATTCATGAGACTTGAAGTCATCTTTCTTCTGGATAGAAACCGATGATGATTTGTTTATGCTTAGTACTGGAGGAGATAAATTGCCTGCAGTAACATCATCATCCAAAAAGGCTGCATCTTCAGAGGAAGAGACAAAAATCATACTTGATTCATCTTTCTTCTTCGGTAAAGCCGCAAGGTCCTCCTTAATTAGTGATGCAGGGGCTTCTATATCTGCAGTTATATCCTCATCCAAACAGATTTTGTCTTGAGGGCAAGTTTCAGCATCACCATTTGGTTCATCTATCTCGCAGGCAGCAGCTATACAGCCCTCATTTGAAGCGACCACATGTTTCTTTTCAGATGTACCTTTGTCATGCTCTAAAAAATTACTTTTATCTTCAAACGCTGAAATTACATGATCAGCGATGCCAGATGTTCTGACCTGGAAAAAATTTATATGATATGATGTGAATATCTAACCTAACATTCATCTACTAAAAGAAGAAAGCACACAAAAAAAAAATGGGTCTAGGACATGATGTGAATATCTAACCTAACATTCATTTATTTGGAAATGATTGCATTTTTCATCTTCAGATTGCAGTTGCACCTAACTATTTCACTCGCATTGCTCGTGAGATTCTTAAAATATCGACCAATCCAATTGTTATCGAGCAATTTTTCTTCTAAGTTTTAACTAGTGGATGCAATGCAAGATCAACGAGGAAAAAAAAAAACTAGAAACATTCATAACTAGTAAGAGAATGAGATAAACCTCGATCAATTGGTCGGGCAAGGAACAACACATAACAGCCTTGATCTCAGTCGCATTTTCCTCCACCTTCTGCTTCTTAGCAGTAACTGATTCCCTCTCAATAGCATCCTCCGCTTCCCTCTTGCCTTCTGACATGAAAATAAACCAGAATTTTAAGAAGGAAAGCGTAGAGAAAAGAGAAAATGAGAAAGAGACGAACCTAATCCTTTTCCCAAGGGAGCGAAATCCATAAATATCACATTCGGAAGAGAATCGCGGTCTCAGAATGAGAAGTGGTGCACAAAAATCTCTGCAAAACCCTCCCTCCTAAATGGAGTTTTTTATCTTTCGCATTTTCAACGAAAGTTCATGTCAGCGGACGCTGAAATGCACAGGTCCGTTGAATATACCTTGCATTCTTAAACATCCTGACATTCAATTTATACCTTGCGTTCTTATATTGACCACGAAACATAATGTCAGCGGACGCTGATAAGCAATCGTCCGCTGAATATACCTTGCGTTCTTACATTTTTCATTAAACATCCTGACATTCAAATTATTTTTCTGTACAGATTTATCAAAATGCTATTAAGGAAAATGGATGATTCATGCATAAAGACCATAACAAATTCAATACTAAAAATGGTTCTTCAAACAGAAAACCCTATAAATTAAAAATGAATCTTACCAAAACTGTGAGAAATCACGTTCAAAGCGTTGAATTAGGGGAGGAAGGAGTAAATCACACGAACGGCACAAAGCTACAAGAAAGAATAAATTAAAAAAATCGAATCATGGATTTCGAAGAAGAAATTTCGAAAGAGTTAACAAATCCAGTGTTAGCAAAAATCACGCAAGAGAACGTTGGGAGATCTAGGAATTCAAAATGTTAGTTTATGATGATAAAGTATGAATTTAGGCCGCCACAAAGGATTAAATAGGGGATGTGTGCAATGTTAAAAGTTTTCAGAAAGGATATGATTACATAATTACATATCCAATATAAATTTAATTTTTTAGTATCTTTAAAAATTACTCAATTATAGGATATTAATTAAGATTACTGCAAATAGTTATCCATGAATTAATTATATTAGATAAATTTTATATTAGTAATTATCGGCTGCACTATATAATATATATTGAATTATTTAATATCGATCATGTTATAAATTGGTATTTTTTTTTAATAAATTATTTTTCGCATTTAAAATTTAATATCCATTAATTAATTAAAGTACGTTGACAACTAAAATTAATTAATACTCTATACGTTCCTTAAAAACATGTACTATTTGATCCGGCGCGAATTTTAATAAAATGTAGTTGACTTGAGTGGTAAAAGTATTATTAATTGTTAAAATATAATTAATTTGAATGATAATGGAGATTAAGACCCACAAAAATGTGTTATTAAATATAAAATATAGTTGATTTAAATGGTAGTGGAGATTGAGACCCACAAAAAAGTGTAATAAATAGCTAAAAATAGAAGGCGCATGTTTTTAAGGAACGGACGAAAATGACAAAAGGTGCATATTTTTAAGGAATAGAGGGAATATAATTTTTTGTGAGTTTCCCGATTCAGACATTTATTATTATATTGTAATAAATTTCAACTGGCCGTGTTTCTATATAATAAACATTTCTAAACACATAATGCGAATATAATCAACTCGAACTCACCAAAACACATTTATACTCAATAACACCTCATTGCTTCTCGGTTAATTAATCACAACTACCAAACGTATTGTTTTATAAGGTTACGAAAAATATGCAAGTACAAATAATCAACCACATATACTTAATGTTATTCGCATAGACCAAGAAATAAATAATCTTCGTTATCTCGTTCTTGACTAACAGTAGAGAATAACTTATCTCACTCTAAAATCACGCAATGCATATATACATTTACATGTATATCATTATAAATGCATCATTATCATTATGTCGGCTAAGGTTAGCCAAGACATTAGAATGATATTGCATCATATCGTGATGAAACTGTCCAAGTCTCTCTGAGCTGTGAAATTTATTTTACAATGAATCAACTATGTTACCTTATGTGATTTTCGATCTATCACATATCTAGTGTGTTGCCCGTTGAAAATCGACGGAAATTATTGACGTCATAATTATTATATAATAAAATTGAATTAATTAACCAAAATGTAATAATAAAACAGATATGATAACAACAATTATCTCCTCAATGTACCAAAAAATGAAGAAAGGTATACTCGCCATCATCCAGAATGATCGTCATCATCCAGATCAATTACTTCATCTTCTTTGCAAATATTTCGAACTAAGAAATACTCGCTCATTAGCAGACATTTGCAACATGAAATAATTATTGATCTCATCAACCATGTCATTGGTTGGTGCCAGAATAGCTCTATTCTTGAATATTTATGGATTACACGATGCATGCATTATGTCATGGTAAGTATCATTCACTATTGATGCAATAGGGTCACCTGCATCTCGTATGAGAATATGGTCGGACAATTTGACATTAGACTCTCCATCATCAATCATGTCCCCAATAGAGTGATCTTCCGATCTTTAGTATTCATTCAACAAATTCCCCATTTTCTTCATCATCAGATCTGGACAGCCCACTCAGAAATAAAAAATAATAATTAGTATATTATAAAGTTCAGATGAGTTTATTGAGGCATGCACAATGTCATGTTGGGTGTCATTTGTGACAACTGGAAAGATCTGTCCGAAGTCGCCACCTAAGACAACAACTAAGCTGCCAAATGGTTTTTTCAGAACAATGTCCTTCAGGCGTCCTAATAACATCCCTTAGATTCATGTCTAGTGCTTCAAAACAATATCTATGGGTTATTGGTGCTTCATCCCATATAATCAGCTTTGTCATCTTAAGGAGTTCAGTGAATTCACTTTCTGTTTTGATCTTGCTGCATGTGGAACTTTCATCGCAGTCCAGCGGTATACCGGTAGGAGTAGTGAAGCTATGCCACTCGAGGCTACATGAAGTACGATTTGGCCTCTTCCACGTATGGTTGAGCACAATGTCTTCCAAACAAATGTCTTTCATGTTCCACCATATCCATATAGAAAGAAAATCTGCTTCGCTCATTATCAGCATTCCAAATTAATTATTAGTTCCTATTTAAGAAATAATTCTCACTTGATTCATTCCCAATATATAAGAAAATATAATATAATAAAGACTTAATTTTTTGTATAATGTGATTAATGAAAATACAACATATATATTTAACAAAAGGAAATTGCACATCAAACGAATTAAAAAAAGCATTTAAGGATGAAACCTCTTATACTATAATTTTAAATTAGATCTAATCATTGCAAAGCCTTTTTTTGGTGCTCATATCAATCCAAATAAACATAATGCAAAATCTCTAATATATATTTACAACATACATATATCCATTTATGTTTATAACATCATAGACATATATTATAAAATTAAAATAAAAAAGAATAGTTAATATGAAGAGAAATTATAAAAAAATATTCTTGTAATAGGACATGTCCCCTTCATGAGCGATTGAGTCTCGAAACATAATTTTTTTGACTTTACTTAGAAAGGATTTCTCTCTTGCTTGGCTCCGTCCCGAACAAAGGAGGCATTCTGGCGGACGCATGCGTGTAGGAAGGCCGGCTCTTCAAATCCTATTTGGTACAATTAGATATGTCACTGAAATAAATCTGCTCTGTCTCTCTCTATTTTATTTTCATATTCCAAGGATGAGCCGGTCGATCTTGAATTGCGATTGGGCCTCCCAGGACGGGAAATATCAACAATATTGATGGCGGATGCATGGAGAATTTGTTTGCCATATCTTTCATAAATCTTCACAATTTGGCTTGGAGTTTATGGGTGCTGTGATGGCTATGCCTACTTATTACACTAATTTTCTCATATCAATGGTGATTCATTTGAACTAATAAAAATAATCAAATTTGGATTGTGTGTTTTGGTAGAGGAATTCTAAAATATATAGCACAAAATATTCTTAAAATAGGAAACAAATTAATTTCTCACAATGACTTATGCCTTGTAACAGTTTTATTTATATTTGTAACTGAAAATTTTAAATTCAAAACTAATTAGGTGATTGAAAATTTAAGTGTACAACTAATATATAAACCATTTAATTATGATTTCTAAAAATTGAATCGTCATTATAAAATAAAAAATTAAAACGACTACAAATAGTTTATTAGTATTCAGTAAATGCTAGTACAATTTAGATATTTGTAAGAGTTTTTAATTGTTTAAATATTTTTATTTCAATTTTAATAAAGGAAAATTGCATACTCATATTTTAATTTCACTTTTTAATTAAGATAAATTTCATAATATGTAGACTTAAAATATAAATTGATAAATGATTAAAAATTAATATTTGCTATGAAGCCTCAATATAATGTAACGATTTTATCACTAATATTTGTTGATAAAAATAATATTTAATTATGTTTATATACACTAACAACTAACTTCTATAAATGTATAATAAAAATATATATAACTGTAAATTAGAATTACTAATATAGCTTTTCGTAATGATGATAATAAATTATTAAGGTATATAATATATATAGATATAGATCATGCATGATTTTTTAGTAAACAATTAATTTTAGATAAAAAAATCTATGATAATTATTTTATTTTTTATTAAATAGAACATCACTTATTATTAAAATATTATTTTTATGTGTTGATGGAATTCTTTTTCCATGAAGTTACGTTATGTAACGGTTTATTCATTAAATTAAGAATAATAAATGGTAATCCATAACCATTCTTAAGATTTATATAGATATAGATTATTCAATTTTAATTTATGATTTTTGATATTCTAAAATCCAAAAAAAGGAGAAAATTGCAAATTTGAAATGGGGGCATTTTAGGTGGGTTGGTGCTGATGTGGCATCATTCTCTCCAAATCGTATTATAGTATAGATGAGTCCTCAGTTAAAAGAATGAGACTACCAAACATACAATTTTAGAATTTAAACAAAACTAAACCATCTAAAACAGACCTATTAAAGAGGTCGTTAGTGTGCACACGGATAACATAATACGCTACATGAAAATATTAATTTTTTGATACTTTTTTTTATTAATTATCAATTTTCATTAAAAACTTATTTATTATAAAATGGTTTAATATTAATTAATCCCTAAAACGTAAAAAAAATATTAATAATTATTATTATAATGATTCTTATAAATATTGTCACTCGTATGAGTTGTCAAACAAGTTAAATATATGTCACAACCCCAATTTTCAATGGACGGATCAATTGGGGCGTGACTCGGGGTTGGATAAAAGAATCGGGAAAGAAAGGGACATAAGAGTGGAATCATATAATTTAATATTTAAGTAACTTTAGACAAAATATACACGAAAATCATAGCATTACTTCAACAAAAGAATTTAAGCCACAAGCTTAATTTCAGTACAAGGTTCGAAAGACGAGGTAAAAAAGGATTACGCTAACCAAAGCCAACAACATAATATCATAAGGTTCGATATTGTTGGTTCACGAAGCCAGTCAACTATAACAAAAGATAATAATACGGAGTTCAGTGAAAGACTTAAAATAAACAGATTTATATATGAAGATATAAACCTATTTCCAAAATGTTAACTTGACAGACAAGCAACCAACTTCTCAGCACATCCGCCAAACGGCGTAACATCAATGAGCATGTTTACTTTATTATAATATCCCCATATTATTTAAGTTGGCTTGGTCCACCTATTCAATTTACCAAGACCCGTAACTTAGTATCAATGAGCATGTTTACTTTATTAATTATTTTTCAAATATCAATTAGTATAATAATATATCCTTTCCTTTTTCTTTTAATTACTAACCCAACAAAAATAAATCATCTTCTCTCTCACCTCCCCTAGTCTCTCTTCTCTCGCACACCATAGATAATAATATATCCTTTCCTTTTTCTTTTAATTACTAACCCAACAAAAATAAATCATCTTCTCTCTCACCTCCCCTAGTCTCTCTTCTCTCGCACACCATAGAATTCCAGCCGCCTTGGTTCTTCTCGAAGCAGCGGTGCTACGGTGAGGATCGTCGTTTCCATCATGTTCCAGTCTTTCACGCTTTATCTCTCACTCTTCTCTCTCTCTCTACTATGACCCAAATCAACCAATAAAGCCCATCTCCTTCGATTTGTTTGCCTGACAAAAGCTTCAATCTTCAACCCATATTCAACGAATTTCGACTCATTTCCTACCTAATCGAGCAAAAGAGCATATTTTGGGCAAAAGCCCCAAATTTCCAAGCCTTAATCTCATCTCTGCACGGCGACACTGCTCGACGTGACGTTTCCACCTTCTCGCCGCCGCCATCTCTGCACCGCCATTGCGTTGCGCCGCCGCTGCTGTGTCGCGCCACCACTACCCTGTCCCCATCCTCGGTCTCGTCACTCACACAAACTCTCTCTCCCTTCTCTCTTCTTCTTTTTTTTTTTATGTTGGTATTGATATTTTGCAGCATGGTAGTGTCCATGTAAACATTTTACTTTTGCTAGAGAAAAGTGAAAAGGTTGGAGTATAAAGTTGAGAGCAGCATGGTGTATGTCGGTTGAATCAATAGAAGAGTTGCAGTATGTTGAGGTCTATACAAAGTCAATAGACTATAGAGTAGATATTTTTGAATATTGTAATTGAATCCAGATACTTGTATTTTGGATATTTAATACAATCACACATTTATTTAATTATGTTGTCTAATTATATTTTCTACCTCTATTATTTCACAAGTTGTCCTATAAAATCTAATTTACATAATAAAATAGATTTTGATTGAAATTAAATATCGAAATAAAAATTCAATCTCTTCTTAATTTCGTCAAGCTTGTAGTTTAAAATTTTTCATACAAATATGCTACTTTATTTAATAATAAAAGTCAATAATTCTTACGAATTATTTAACGGGATATTACAATATAAAATAACGAAAAATGCAAACTATAAAAATTTAGATGAATTGCCCTTCAAGTTTACTGCAAAACTAATTCTAAATTATATAAAATGTTCTGAAAATTTTCTAAATACACAATCGAGTTGTCAAATTTCCAAAAATTTCACAAAGGAATACATAAAACTATCATTTTTAAAGGGATATGAGATCGACTGTGCTGCACTATCATTTCTATTTAAATTAATTTAAATAAATAAATAAATATGAATTTATTTATTTATTTATTAATAAATTAAAGAAAAACTGATTATGAAGTGGGGGAGTGAGACTGATTGAGGTGGATAAATAAATAAATAGATGATAATTAGAAAAGTGGTGGAGCGAAAAATGAATAGCCTCTTCCACCCTAACAATCCTAATTCAATTCAGTTTTGCCGTTTCTACTTAACTATATATATATATGTACATATATTAAAAGGAATACAAAATTCTTAGATGATGACAGTTTAGTTGAGTTTATATTTTTTAAATTAGATAAACTCTTTTTGGGAGGTTTTTTGGGTTCAAAGGGTGGAGTTTAATCTAATCACCTCACAAAATTACTATATAAACAAAAAAGAATGATAATTATAAATAAAATAATCAACCAATTATTTGTATAAACCGATAAGAATGATAATTATTATGGGTATAAAAGAAGAAGTTTATTATACTAAATAATGTAAATAATTATAAATTATTATTATAATTAATTGGAAATATTGAATGGAGAGTGTGGAAAATAAGGGTATACAAATAAATAAATACAAATTAATTAATTAAAGTGATGATAATTAAGAAGTGGGTATACAAATAAATAAATACAAATTAATTAATTAAAGTGATGATTGAGGAGTGTGGAAATGAAAAATCTCTGGATTCTCTCTCACCGCTCATATATATTTGCATGCCGACATAATGAACTTAATCCACATATATAGGGTGAGATGAGAAAGAAATCATGAGTGAGAAATGAAAATAAATTTAGGCTCTCTATTCATCTATAATAAATTAATTATATTTAATTTAAATATTTTTTAAAATTGTAGGAATATGAAAGTCTTTTTTTAATGGAAGTTAATTTGTAGAGAAGATAACAACCATTGATCTATTAAAATGAATGGTTGAGATATTTTCTCATTTAAAATGAATGGTTGAGATATTTTCTCATTTCTCAAATAAGGATAATTTCTTATACGATCCAAAACTTATATATATATATACTATATAATTTCATACAATATATAAGTTATTAAAATAATAAATATAATATTATAATGGAATTTAAGAAAATTAATTATAGATAATATGAAGAAGATAAAAAAATAATTTTTTTAAATATAAATATATTTGTATATGGGTTAATTATCAAAAATATTCATTTTCCTAAATACAAAATGAAAACTATCCTATTTGTAAATATCATAAGAAAAATACCCAATGTTGGGAATCCCACTAATTTATTTATGTTTTGATGATATTTTTCGAAACAACACTTAGTCATTTCAAGATCTCTAAAACCAAGTTTCAATATCATCTTTTAAGGAATAACTTTACTATAAAAGGAGCATATTGTTAGTTATATAATCTGTATTATTCTTACAAAGCTATTCTGGACATATTGATTATCATATTGACAAGTTTAGTATCTTTGTATATTGACAGCTGGTTTGAGTTAGGAACAGATCGTTATCTAATACCTAGCTGTCACTTAGTTATTGTCAAGGTTTTAGATATCATTTAATTCTAGAATAGATTTTAGCAGATCACAATCGTAAAAGGAAAGTTTGAAATTTCAAACTTACTTATAGGATCGATCTGTGTCTTTCTAGTTTGATCACCTAGAAATGTAAAAGAACAGATGATTAGAAAACCATATGTCCTATAGAACTAGCTGTTCTCTACTATAGGATCAGTGAAGACTTGAACCATCTCAAGTAAACATGCTTGGAGCAAGCATATCGCTCATCACAATATCAAGCAGCCCGCTGTCAAAACTAGCAGATCGTTTTCTTAAACGATCTGTCCTATTTCCAGCTGCTGCAAAAACATCAAGATGGATTCAAGTATGAAGAAGTATAATCAAAGTATTAAATTGATATCAAACAAATTAATACATGATAGACAGCTCGATATACAAATCATATGAAACGATATGTTGGAAGAAGTCAAGCTCGTTGTCCCTCACGATAACTACGGTGGACTGCCGACATACATAAATGTGTCATAAGTCAACCACTCAGTGTGTTGTCACATGAAAGGAGATATTTTAAGGAATGAAGTACAAGGATATCATATTTATTTGTACGATGTATCCTCCTTGGAAGGACAAACATTGGGAAAACACATGATAGGTGATTACAACATGCAATGCAGGCGGCGCTTGCTTCTACAAAACGTGTCATGCATCTCGTCCACAGCCGAGGCTGCCGAGACATGACCGAGGCCTGCCGAGGCATTTGCGCCATTGCCGAGCGTGGCCAAGAACCAGCAACCGCGCTGAGGCGAGCCTGCGCCCGCTAACACCTGCCCCGCGCGCGCTGGGCCGCTACGTGACACGCTGTGTGCGCCTGGCACACGCCTAGCGCCTGTGCCGTGCCCCTCGCCTGCTCCCGCACTTCCCCGCGCCAGCATGCCCGCCCGCTCAGCGAGCGCTGAGGCTGGGCTAGAGGCCGCTAGCGCTGTGTCGTTGCTCCTCCGCACGCGCGCCTTGCGCCAGCGTTCGCCTGGCGAAGTGCCACGTCCAAGGCCATACTTGGTGTCCTCCCGCATGCGTGCACTCGCGCCTGCCGGCGCCTGGTGCCACTTTTCGGGAGGCCCCACGGCGATGCCGTGGCCCGGTTCCGGCCTTCGTTGCTTCGTCTCGTTCTTCATCTCCCACTCAATTACATAATTAAATGCAATACATGAAAAATAAAATAAATCATAATCTAACACGGTCAAATCCCATGTGATTACATATTTTAAGCCACAAACCGGGCACCAAAGAACGGAATAAAAGAATGAAAAGCAGGATAAATAATATAAGCCACGTAATATCATGATATAATGTTAAAATTAAATCTAGCATCCCTAATATCAAATTACGATCACAGACATATAAATAAGAATTAAATCCAATTCATATAATAAATTAAAATCCTGTGACCCGCTCTGATACCAACTGATGGAACCCGTATGAGGGGCTCACGAAACCGCATGATCCATATAAATGCGGAAAAATAAATTTTATACCTTCTCCTAAGCAAATCCCCCGCTTGTGGATAAATGAATTGAATCGTTAGCTATCGAACCACAATCCACACCGATTCAAATCTCCTTCTAGATCTCCTTGAATCCAACCCTAGGAACTTCTATCATATTCCCGGTCTACTTACTAGAATATCATGTGGGTGAATCTATCTAGTAACTTAAGAGAAAAGAAGAACGAAAATTGGTGTGTTGAATACTCCCTAATTTTCGAAAAAAAATAGATAAAAATCTCTATTGGGGGGGTGGGGGGGGGGTGCCGATTTTGGTCTTGGGGGAGTGAAATCGGCTCCTTCTTTATCTCCTTTTATGGACATTGTGGGCTAGGATATGACTTATAAGGAGAATGAATTAGATCCTAAATAATAGAACCATATCCCCACCTTTATCTCTTGCAGTTACAACTATAATTCAAATTTAAATTTGAATTATATTAAAATTAATATGGGCTTGGACAAATCTATAATTTAATTAAATTATTTTCCAAGTCTCCTTTGGGTCGAATTGAATTGAATTAATTGTTTGGTCCACCTTTAGACTTAAATTAATTAATTTAAATTAATTTGTCCTCCAATTAATTACTCCACGTAAATGCAATAAATTGCAGTTCTATTATAAATATTTATCGACTCCACTATAAGATAAATATCAACTCATCTTGATTCATTCGAATTACTGACGTAACCATTTTGTCATTAATTATTTCCCGCGTTTAAGATTTTCTAAATCCATTAATTAATTGAGATTGCTAACAACTCACAATTAATTATATATTTATTCGTGAGTGATCTGGTCCAAACCTTAATTATTGCATATGAAATAAATTCCCAACCGGCCGGGTTTCTTATACAATAAATCTTTCTGAAAGCCTCAAGCGGATTTAATCAACTCGTGTCACCGAGAAGTGATTCCGCATGACTGATAGTCGACTACTTCTAGCTAAGTCAATCCTTACCGCCAAGAAATCACTATTTAGAGTTACGAAAAACCCGCAAGCGTAGATGAATCAAAGAAGTGTATAATCAATCACCTATACTAATGTCATCGTCACAAATTAAAAAATGAATTAATTTCCGAGACCTTATTCTAAGTATCAGCAAGTTAGAACTTATCTCACTGTGAAACCTCTCAATATGAATACGCAAAGCATGTGTATCCGCTTATACATACCGACATCATTCTACGGGCTAAGGTCACCTCTCTCATCAAATGATATCGCAACATTTACCGAGTAGACTGTTCAAGTCTGTCTAGACTGTGACTTTATATTACAAATGAGCCGACTGTGTTACCTTCTGTGATCATTGATCCACCACACAGTCTACAATTGTAATAAATGGACTTGTTTGCAATTCAATATATAACAATAGTATATAACAAACCAATGATAAAAACATTTATTCTCATTAAAGTGCAATTGAAAACAAGTCTGATACATCGTCCAAGCATAAAGCATGTTTTGAGTTATACAAACCTTAACACATTTCTTCTCAGGAAGTGAACAAAAAAACACTAATCGAGTATTATCAGACTTATATGTTCGATATTTCATGCGTCGTTCCATGTGCCACATGCTGACAGCAACTATCAATTGATCTTTCATGTCGTATATGGCACATTTCCCTAACTCTGATATTTAGATTGGGTTTTCTTCACATGCCACGAGTGAAGCTCTATCCATCAACGGAATTACATGCACCAACCAGTTTTCCAATTCATCTGGATCTAATTCCTCTTCTTCACCAACCTGCAAGTTTGGCGTTGGATGCACCATTTCTATTTGTTGGTCCTGAAAGAGCAAGATTGTATATGGGGGGAGGGGGAGGGCGGGAATACACCAATTCAAAACTATTAGGGTTTTCTCGGTTAAGTTTAAGATAACTTGAGTTGCAAGTCAAGTTCTTCTTTTGCGAAGAACAAAACTCACACGAGTAAGACCTTGAAAAGTGATTAACTAAGATTAAGTTTAACTTAAAACAAGTTAAACTCAAACAAAGTTGTGTGCGGAAGTTGTTAGGGTTTGTATATCTCAAAACATGTTTTATGCTTAGACGATGTATTGAACATGTTTTTAGTTCCATTAAATTAGAATAAATGTTTCTATCATTAATTTTTTATATATTATCTTTGTATATTGAATTGAAAACAAGTCCGGTTACTACAATTGTAACTGTGTGGTGGATCGATAATAAACAATCTCACGTTCTTCATTCTGAGGACTATATGCCGACGTCCCCATAAAATCTGAACCTCTACTTGATGATCCCACATCATGTGTCTCGTTGATAATATCCACATATACCACTGGACTCCACACATTGTGAATTAAAACATTGAAAGAAACATCATTACACATGCAACGCTTACTTCCATCATACGGAGATATGTAGTAGATCTCAAAATTTGTACTCAACCCAATATCATGCAACATATGTCGTATATTGTATCTTAAATCTTCAATCCGAGTAGGATCTATTTTAACAGGAGTGGACCATTCGTTACCGCCGACGTAAACACCGTCTTTCCAAAATCCATTGTATTTTACGTTTATATACTTCCATCAGTCTATCTAAACAATAAATTATATTTTTGGAATCGAAAAATAATCAAAATATCAAAATACAAAAATTCGATCGCAAGATATATAGTACACAATTGAAAACCCGGTCGTGCATAGTAAAACCTGGCCATAACATGACAGGGTTTTTGACTTTTCTTGGCTGGATTTTTTGGTATCCACTCTAAATGTTGTTAACATACTAAATCAATAAAATTATGTCGTCAAAGTTCGTATAAATGACAAAACTCGAAGGTTTGAAAGTAAACATGCTATATTTGCATAAATAATGACATAATTTTTAGAAAAATGCTTTTTTTCACGACAGGGTTTTTGTAATGCCCCGCCTTTTTACTCCTGAATAAATTAGCTAATCTCTCTAATTTTATGAACTTTTAATCAAATTACGAGACCAAGGTTCCAATGATTAACGAGAATAGCCTAATGTAATAGCGACTCGTGCAAATTAGATACACTCGAGTCTTTAAACGTGAGCCAATGTCGCTAATTACAAATTAATACCGAACCTTTGTGAACGCGAATTTATGACCTTATATAGATATAAGGCCATGATAAAATTTACCTATAGTATGGCTTTAATTGAGTGCATGTTATGTGAATATCAAATATTAAGGATAGTAAAAAGCATTTATATATAGATGGCTTGTAGAATCATGTATGGTAATTAATGATTCTTATAGTGATTTATGATATTCAATGTCACCATTTAATAGTGGTATTTAAAGAAAATCATGAATGAAATTATGCTTTCAATACTATCATTATCGAGAAAGGTGAATGCTATTTAATAAGATCCTTTATAGCAATTTAGAATAGTCAAGAATAGTCTAACTAGAGGCTTATGATTTTATGGCCATCCTTAATAGTGATTAGTAGTGTTAATGGAATCAAATATAATAGTTAATGGAAATCTATAATGAGTAATGCAATGATATAAGTCTAGACTTTCACATTAATCCTTAAGGTAATTTACGTGAAGGATGTAAGGGCATATGCATTGGACAGTGTGTCCAATTCACCCTCAATAAGACAAACGTGTATTCTGCAAGCATATATATATATATATATATATATCAATTTTCTTCTAAGAAATACAAGATAAACAAATCAGATGAAATCTTCTAAATCCTAACTAAAACAAATGTAAGGGAGACTAAGTACACATCAAGGCTTAACAATTTAGGAAATAGATTAGAAAAGCAGCCTGCTCTCCCTTCCCAAGACCTTGCTCTCTTCCCGAAGCTCTATCAAAGGGAGATAAGGAACTTGGAACATAAAACAAGAACAAGCATTAGCTGAAGAAATCTGGAAGTATGAAAATCTACTAAAGGAGAATAAAACAAAGAGGAGGAATGAGTTCAGAGAAAGAGGAAAGAACCTGTTTGGTGTAGGTAAAATGGGAACTGAAGGGAGAGAGAAGGGTAGAAGCACTGAGCTGCTCGATGAGCTCACCCCCTTCTATATTCTGCAAGGAAGTCAGACTCTCCCCATAGATCATAACCTGCAATAAGAGAGAATATAAAGATTAGAAAAGATTGAGGAAGGGAGTAACAATCGAGGACAACTCCAGCCTTATACTTCAACATCGTATCACTTATATAAATACCCAATGCCCAACTTCTAGCAACACTTCAGTTATGTTTTAAGATCTGAAAATGCTTGGGTATATGCCTATGTTCTGAAATTTAGCAATATGTATATGTTATGTTGTAGTATTGAATATAAGGTAGGAACTGTTTAAATATGAATTTGTGGATGATATGGTGGTCTGAAATTAGGTTTTGGTTCATTCTAAACCTATTTTTTAAGTTGTATATGTTTTAGAATCTGAATATGAGTTCTAAAGTCTGAAATATATAATATAGATCTATGTTCTAAAACCTGAAAATGTAGCTGTAAGTATTATTCTGGAATCTGAACTTATTTGTATATCTAAGTTCTATATTCTGAAATATGAAAATATAAATGTAGCTCTATGTTTTGATAACATGATTTCTGATGGTTCTAAGTTTAAAGCTTCAGTATCATTCATGTCCTTAACTTAAGTACACCTAAAAGCTTTTAATTTCACATACTGAATCTAATAGGTTCTATATTTGCTTCTAAACATAACTGAGTTCTAAAGTGAAATATGGAGAAAAGAGTTTATATAGGAGGTCTTAAAATCTGTTTCAAAGTTTTAAGAAGAATAGAAAGAAGAAGCATAACATGTGAATTCTAATATTTTTGATATTTGATTTGTTGAAGAAGAATGGTTCGAACTTAATACTAAAAGAATGAAAACTTGAAAGGTTTAGATTTGTATACCTTAGTAACTCTTAACACTTCTGGATTGAAATGATTTGAGTGTTTCTTTGTTGGAATGAAAGCTTTGGGTAGAACTCCTCCGAATGTGCTCTAAGTTGGAGTGGAACTAATTTGCTAAGTTTTAGAAGTGTGGTTCTGTGGTATTCTCTATGTATATAAATATAGTATGCGTATGTTGTTGAGGTTTCTTGAAGACACTTGAGTTTTACATTCTTAAAGTCTTCACCCCTTACCTATATCTACATCTTTAGCATAAGTCTATAACTTACACATTCTGTTGCAATATTGACCTTTGGGGCATATCTAATGTGCAGAGATTTATGTTTAGGGAAAGAGTGCAGCTACATAAAGGTGGGAAGAGTATAGTTGCTTTTTGCTTCTCTCTTCTATCGAGGAAGGCTTCTCCAGCACTGGTTTATTTATTTATTTCTCTTGTTTCTATTTATAAAGTATCATTTCTCTTGTCTAGAGTTGTAGTCTATTCTCGTAGTTTGGGTTTAATAGATGTATTCTATTTTCAGATTTGTAATTATGAAAATCTTGTAAAAATATAAGTTGGCAGATTTGTTCACTATAGGCCTGCACTCCTATTTATTCATTTGCATACCTATTTATTCACTATGTTGTGTAGACTTTAGAATTACAATTTATAAATTGTATTATACCAAGCTTGTATGACATAATGAGTCTGCATGATTCATACCGTAGATATATATTTAGATATTGCCTATTATTTATTTATTTTATCTAATTAAATACTTCTTTTCTATATATCCTCTTAATCAAGATAAAATAAATATATAGTTCTCCATGGTATTTTAGTATTTAAGATATCACCAATTAATTATATCAAACTTCTATAAGATATACATATAAGTATTATCTTAGTAATGTATAATCATCTTCAAAAATATTATCCTTTATCTATTGCAAGTATTAATCTCTATTAATTTTGTTATTCCATAAGTTCTAATTAATGTATAGTTATTTATCGAACTAATTATCGAATATCCATGTCAATGATTTACTTGTATTGTTCCCCCCCCCCCCCCCCCTTTATTATAACAATACGAACTCACATGATATCTATCATGATTCTTTTAATTATAATATGTATAAACAGTAGTTACTAATATCGATTAGCTAATCGATATTTTAGAATTTTATAATGAAATTTTCTCGAGCAGATTTTTAATATATAATAACTATTAGTAAAATAGCAGGACATTACAGGTCGCAAGCGAGAGGGAGAGAGAGTAGGAGAGACATTTTGGGGTGGAAGGGAGCTGCGTCGCTGGAGGTAGAAGGAGATACAAAGAAGAGAGAGAGGTGATGATGCCACGAGAGGAAGGAGACAGAGAGAGAGAGTGAGACGGAGGTCTCGGTTGGGAGAGAATAGTAGGGTGAATTAGGTAAGAACTAGGGTAGAAGTATCTAGAACCCAGGCCGAGTATGGGCCGGGTTCATGGGCCGAGTTATTTAAATTGCTGGGCTAGAAATTTGATTCAATGGGCCAAAAGCTTGGGCCAGTTTAATAAATCGAACGGGCCCAGGTTAAGGATTTGACTAGGCCAAATAAATCAAATCAGGTATGGGCCTAACTATTTATTTTAGTTGGGCCGTATATTAATTCTATTGTTGGGCCTATGATTGATTGAATTGGGCTACAACTAATAAAACCATTTGAGTTTAAGTAGAATAATTAATAAGCCTAATGGGCTTAATAAATTTAAGAGGAATGGACTAGATAAATTGCTAATGGGCTATAAGCTAATTAACTAGTCCTAAGTGGGTTAGTTAGTTACTTAAATGGACTAAGATTTAATTTAATTAACTATGTCCAAGAATAGAATTCTAATAGTGAATTTAGAATTTAATTAATTAGAATTTAGTTGATCAATTAGAATTTAATCATAAGAGATGATTAAATTATAACTCACACTTAGAGTATGATAATTGAGATTTTCTCAACCTATTAGAAATTATTTATCTTGATTTAAAGATTAAGATATTAAATTAGAAATCCTTTTATTTACTTCTACCCAATAAATAATTATGTGGGTATAGAATATTTCCAAACCATAGCCTAATTTAGGAACCATCAAACGACGCCTCTAGAAATACAACTCCTAGACTCGTATAATAGTCGAGCTAAAAGACCGAGAAAAATTCTCAAAATCTGCTAAGGATGATACTTCTTTACACTCAGAAGTATTAGACATACTTGGTAAATGTATCTCACTTGAGATTTATTTAAAGGTTGCGACGAAAGGTCGGAACATCAGTTTGAGAACAAAGCAGTTGTCAGTCGAGACTATTCAAGTAGACTTTTCTTACTCTATAAAAAAAATATGTGTGCATGCTTTTAAAACAAAATGAGATATCTTCAAAGTCTGTCTTGCCATAAATGTTTTGATTTAAGTATGATGCCTATCTGTTAATTTATAATCAAATTCGGGTCTCAGTAGATTAGATATACTACTCGAACTAGTGTACACAGGACCGTGAGCCAGCGAAAGGTTGGCCGGTCGAGTGTCTGTGGGAAGTGACCACTTCCCCGGCACAAAGAACGTTCAGATATGGTTGATAACAAAGAACATAGACTGCACAGTCAAACTTAGAACTTTCTCAAAGACATGCTTTTGGTGAACATAGGTGCTTTAGAGACAAAATCTATATGTATCACTTGAAATGGCTTGACGGTTATATATGTACGTGTGCGATTTCGGCACGTGTCTACTGAGTACAATTTGTACTCAGCCCTACATGTATTTCTAAACGTGCAGGTTAAGAACGAAGAAGATATGGGTGCTATGTTGGGATTTTTGTCGTCTCCTGGTAGCTGACTCTTGGGGGTCTTACGTGTCTTCATACACGTAGGATTTCGTCATTTCGATTCTACATTTTCTCTACTAGACCATTATGTAATAGATTGAGATTCAAACTCTTTAACTTAGTTATGCTATATAATGAGCTTATGACTCTGAACATATTTATTTCCGAATTCACGAGATGATTTCATAACTTATGTTATGGAAGAAATACTCATTTGCGTTGTTCATTACCGTACTCAATGTGTATTCTTTTCATTAGTCACGTTTCCCTACTTTACTAAACATTAGCGAAAAGTGGGCGTGACAGTTTTTGCTCGTCAAACTCATAACACATTATTTTTTGAAACTACGGCTTTAAATTTAACATTACCTCTTTCATTTAGGCAAATCAGCACGCAATTTGGTTTTCTCATTCTCTTCTTCTCTCCTTCTCTATCTCTCTCTCTCTCTCTTGTTTTTGGGTAAAATATAGTTTTTGACCTGAACTTTAAAGTAGTGTTTAGTTTATGGCCTGAACTTTTAAAAATATTTAAAATAGCATGTATTTTATGAAAATGTACAAAACATAACACAAGTTAAAAGTTGAATATGAAAAATGATGTTTATGATATTTTTATTAAACAAAATAAATAAATCAATATTTAAAAATAAAAAAACCCTTTAAATACTGTTTAGTGTGTTTTTGTTGCATTTTAGCTTGTTGTGTTGTCATCTCTAGGTCTTAGTTATTATGTTTTTCGTATTGATTTTAGTTTGTTTTTACGCCGGTTCTTGTTTGGTTATGTTTGTTGTAGGATGAAGTGAAAAAGGATGATTTGGGCTAGGATTGGTGCGGATGAGGTCGTTGGAGCAGAACTGAACGAGGAAGAGGCGAGACAAGCATGACACGGGATGGAATCGAGCACAAGGAATGTGACCGTGCAGCCAGCAATCGTTGGGATTCCCAGCGATCGCTGGGAATGCAGCTGCAGAAGAACGGCAGAAAGCAGAGGCCAGCGACCGCTAGCTTTACAGCGGCCGCTGGCTGGCAGTTGCAGGCGTGGTTAAATCTTCCTTTTAGGCGTCATTTGCTCTCTCTCTCTCTCAGCTCCTGGATGTAACTTGAATAGAACTTCTAAAACACTTAGTTTTTACTGCTTTCTTAGTTTAGGATTTAAGAATTCCGATGGATTGAAGTGGATTCCGACTTTGGATTCTTACTTTTCAAGTAGTAAGCTTCTTTTTATGGTTTCCTTTTGTGATTTTACCTTGTATATGATGCTTGGTTAGATCCTTACTAGGATTGAGTGTGTATGTTCTCATTTGATGTTTATTTGATCTATACCCTTGATTAACTTGTTTTATATGGAATTTAGTACTTGATCACCATTAAATTCATATGTTTATGTTAAGTAGATTGATCATTTTGCTTGACATGAGACCTAGGGTTAATCAACATTATTCTTAATCAGAAACGTACAGAATAATAGTTTATACGAGGTTAAATAATTATTAGAGGTGTGAACTGAATACGAAAGTGAAGATCACGGCTTAGTATATGAATACGAAAGTTATTTGCTAAGCAACCTCTTGTGTTCCTAATCGAGTATGAATGCATGATCAATTAGACATTAAATGGGAGTCGAGCATCTTATCCTAAAGCCAATTCGTTGGGATTCGTTTAGCTGCTTTTAATATTTATTTATTTATCGTTATATCTTATGGTCATAGAATGTTTAGGATTTTCGTTTTCTTGTTTTAATAACATTTAAGATTAGAGCCGCCCTGTTAAGTTTTCCATCAAGATCCGACCGGGGTTAGCTTGCTACATGCAATCGACCTCGTAATAATTTGCGAGAACTTAGAGTATACACTTTAGACTAAACAAATACAAAGTCATCATCATTAATTATGTTTTAAAAATCAAAGTCCAACTTCCATCCATTTACACTAAATCTTTAAATTTATATTTAAAATGTCTCAATATTTAATTCAAAATAGTTCAATCTATTAAATAAGAATTTCAATTTACAAAGATGAGACCTATAATATGTAGGGGTATAATTGAATCGAACTGAACCGAATATTATCGTGCTCAGATTCAGCCCGTTTGAAAATTTGAGTTCGATTCGAGCTCGGTTCAAGTTTTGAAAACTAAGTTCGAATTCGGTTCGATAAAAAATCAAGCTCGAGTCCGTTTATCATTTGATTTAATAGTAAATTTGAACTCGAACTTGACTCAAGTTCGTTAAATATTTGAGTTCGAATTTATTAAAAAGTCCGTTTATTAAATTATTTTGTTAATATATATATCTATGAGTGATATATGAATAATACCCTTTCTTGTAACTTTAACATTAAAAGTATCCAATCTTGTAAAACTACATGAAAAGTGCCCAAATTATGTATTTTTGACCATTATACCATTTCTTAACCAAATTTCTCCATTATCAATATAATTAAAACTAATTAATACTTCAAATAGAATAAATCATGCATTTCAATCAAGCCCATCACACTTCCGTAATAATAAATTATATATTAATACCAACTTTCATACCTTCTTTGACCGATAAGCTGTCGGGTCGTATCCACCGGAAGTTTTAGGGACCACTTCCAACCACCAGGAACACCTTATGGTTTCCAGACGCACATTCCTTCAACAGCTTACAGCACAGCCCTCGTTCGTTTCCTACCCGGGGCGTATAAGTATTTGGTTGGTAGAAATAAGGAAAATATAAATCCAGAAGATGATGAACAAAAGCCCAAATCTTATTAAGGAATTATAAATATATATTACATACTAATTTAATCTCCTTTAGGGAGGAGACTAACTTGTTTAGCTACCTATGGTAGCGGAAAGAAAATTAACTCGCATAAACTATATAGGAATACAATGTTTATTGTTGGAGAGAAGTAATGAAATTTTTCCGATGCTTTCAACTCTCTCCAAATGCTCGTTTATATAGAAGGCTGGAGGCCTTCTCTTCTCTGCATTCTTGCCTCGGATCCTTATCCTGTGAATGATGCTTCTTCACGTGAAGCTAGGTCCAGATAAGGCTACCGACACAAACATTTCTTAGTGGTTGGACCCCTTCTTTGAATTAGTGATCCATCCTTTAACTTTATTCCACCGACGATTATTTTCTGGGTGGAACATCTCTTTCTTCCACCCACCTTTGTCGTTTTCTTTTTGGTGGGTGCCTCTCTTTCACATGCTTTCCTTGTTTGAAAGCATCTTCTTTATTCCCCTCACATGACTCCTTTAATTTTGTCGGCCATGTTCCTTTTTTGTAGGGGCCCTTGTAGCTCGTCCTTTCTGGGAAGGATTCTTCTCCCCATACTCATTGGCTCGAAATTTCTTCTTGTCTTGTTTAGGCAAGAAGCCTTTCCCGAACTCTGGTTCACGCTGTGCTGAGCAATCCGAACAAATCCGAGATTCCCAATGGCCAACATGAGCCATGTTGCATAACTTACGATGGGTTTCTTTACTCATCGCCATCTTGTTTTCCCACAGAAGAGTCATTTTCCTTTCAAACGCCTCTTCTGCAAACTTGGTTGATTTTCCTGTCATAGTGTTTAACAGGAATGTTCCATTTGCTGAGTTCTGGAAGAACTTAAATGGAAACTTGACTTTGTCCATCTCTGTGAGACAGACCCACAATCCCCATGCTCGCCTGGTTGTGATTTGATCTTCAGAAATAGCGGCGATCATAGGTACCTCATTGGGCGGTGTCTTAACTTGGTTGAAGACATCCATCCTTGGTTGTCTAAGCCTTATATAATGAAAGGCCTCATTACTCCCTTTCCCTACTGGTTTTGGAGCTGCACTAATGAAATATAGCTCCAAAGTATCACCTCGGCAAAGTGATTCATTATTTGCCCAGGTTTCGTACTCTGCTTCCTGGATCCATCGAGGCAGACTCAAGATTTTTGGAAACGATGGAGCCATAGTATAAACCGAGGCGAGTGCCCTAAATTCATACCATTGCTTGACATCCTGGGGTTTGGATCCTGGCATCATCCACACCCTTGGATATTTTCCTGAGACATCAACCCTACTAGTATTAGGATTGATATCCATTCTTGTGAGTAGTTTCTCCCATTTCGCCTGGTAGGCCTGTTCAAAAGAGGAGAAAATAATCTTATTAGTATTAATCCCAGATTTTCCTGTCAATGGCCTGAGACTAATCTCTCCCTCTTTTTCCCCAGAGGTGGAGGATTGACATGATGGTTCAGGTGGTGAAGCCTTTGCATCATCTTTTTCTTGGGCTAGTGGTTCAGACTCCACTGACTTAGAACTCGCTCGAGGGGTATTTGAATCCCCTTCTACCGGTTTAGGTGCCGGAACACGAAACTCTGCTATCTCCAGAGGTTTTCTGGAAGCCCGCAGGATTGGCTTTTCCAACGCCGACCCTAACTGAGTATAGGTCAACAGACTGGCTCGTATCCTACCGGAGACTTTCGTCTTATCAGTAGATTGCAATTTCCCCATCTGTTCAGCATGGAGAGTGCATTCTTCCCACTCTTCCAAAAGCATTTCCAAATTTTCTCGAAGATGCCTCTGGGCTAGGATGATAGAACTAATCTCAGCTGGCTCCATCTCTCGTCAAAAAATCTGCAAGAATATTTTCATGAGATTTTATTACAACAATATCATAAACATAATATTGACATAAAGCTTGCCATCTAAGTAATCTAGCCTTTTCAGGCTTTGATTCTATTTTATTTCTTAGGAAAGCTTTAACCTGTGTGTTATCAACTTTTAAAGTAAATTTCTTTGCCAATAAAAATAAAGGCCATTTCTTAAAGGCCTTCACAACTGCAAAGAATTCCTTTTCGTTGATATGCCATCTGAGGGCCTCGTTTTCTGCGAACAAACCGCTACAATATCTGCATGGTTCTTCCCCATATGTAGTGATTTTTATTAGGACTGCTGCCCACCCATGATCACTCGCATCTGTATAGAGGACCAGATCATCCTCGTCTTGTGGAATTGAAAGCTTTGGGAGATTTTTACATTCCTCTTTTAGCTTTTTCATTCCCTGTCGATGCTCTTCCGTCCATATAAACGGAACATCTTTCTTTAGTAGATTACTAAAGACCTTCCTGTGTTTCGCGAGATCTTTAATAAACATTCCGGCGAAATTAACAACTCCCAGAAAACTCTGAAGTTGTTTCTTCTCTTTCAATGTTTCTGGAAAATCCTGGACCTTTTGCACAATATGATCCTGCAAAGTTATTCCAGACTCATCGATCTCTATTCCCAAAAATTCCATTTTTTGGGTAACAATTACTGCTTTCTTTTCAGACAGCACTAATCCCTCCTTGTAACAAGCATCTGCGAATAATTCTAGATGTTTGATATGTTCATCCATATCTTTTGATGTTATTAGTATATCATCAATATAGACAAACATAAAAGAAAAATAATCTTTAAAAAGATTATCCATCTTCCTTTGGAAAATTTGGGGAGCATTAGCTAAACCCATTGGCATTACGTTCCACACAAAATGCCCTTGTGGTGTTGAGAAAGCTGTGAGATTTTTACTTCCTTCGTCCATGCGAATCTGGTAAAACCCACCCTGATTTGCAATCAAACTTTGAGAAGACCTTAGCATTTCTTATGCAGTTAATAAGGTGATCTCTACTTAGGATAAAATATCCATCAAACTCTAGAATATCATTAATCCCTTTGTAATTAATGACAAGTCTAGGTTTACCTCGCTTGATTTCACCATGATTCCTTACCAGAAACCCAGGGCTACTGTAAGGCGAATTAGCTGGCTCGATCAACTTCATATCAAGATGTTCCTTGATAATAATTCTCATATCCTTCTGATCTATCAAGTTCATCAGGATTGGTCTGAACCTTACAAACTCGTGCACCCTTTTCGGCTTCACCTTTAAGGTTGCTTTGAGTTGGTTCTTTTCCCACCAGGCTAAAGGATTCTCATTGTAGCATCTCGAGATCTTCCTTTTGACATCTGCAAGGGACACCTGCATTTCAACCTTAATTTCTTTGTTAGAAATCAAAGCTGCCTTAAGGATATGGATTTCCTCCACTTGAAGATCATTCTCACGGATGCAGCTAAGCACTGCTTCGCTGAACCTCCTTTGATCCTTCATCTTTGGTTGACAAAATTTGCCTTCATCATTCATATCACCACGCTTACTGCGAAAAGCTACTGGAATCTAGTGATTAAACGCTTTCCTCAGTCTCTGAACAATGATTTTATGCTCACAATTAGTTGTGAACACTAATCTTTGTCGCTCATTGTCCTATGTGTATCTTTTGAACATCTGTAGGAAATTATTTCCTAACAGAACATCAGCTGCCGTATCATGAAAATAAATTGGTGGAGTTTTAACCTTATACCAAGGTGTTTGTCCCGCTCCTCCAATTAGTATTTCTACTTCTTTTACTCCTTTGGATAAGAGTAAAATTCTTTTAGAGAAATCTCTGCCAGCAATTTGAGGTAAAGTATCCTCAACATCTGCTGGGAAAATTCCCCTTCTTGCTGTGCATATTCCTGCACCTGAATCAATATAGGCCGAGAAGTATTCTGCCTTATATTTTTCATATAACACTCCCACTGAAATGTATATCGAGAACGGACTTGTCATACAATTAGAAGTCGTCTTTCCTCTATCATAATCATCAACCCCTGGTCCATCTGTTTCCAGGGCTTGAATCTTTCCAAAAAATCCCGCCCTAGAATTAGAACATCTTCTCGTCCTGCTCTGCCTTTAACCTCTACCATAAAACCCCCTAGGTCCAGGGTTCCATTGTAATGGTTAACCTCCGGCTGCTGGAGATAGTACAAGACACTACATGGAAAGTTATTTTCCTATCTTGTAGTATCAAATCTTGTCGTCATCCCTCTCCATCCTTCTAGACATTTCAGATTGACGGAAACTTGAGCTTTTCCTGGGAATTGGGATTGACCTTCTTGGATAAGTTTCCTCCCAAAAGGTTGAGATATAATTCTATCTCCTTGGAAGGATAATCTTCATGTGCTTATCTTAAGACTTTGATCATGTCTTATGACAGGCCTCTCTTGTATTCGAATGTTTACTTCCCTTTTTTGTGGAATCTCCATTCTGTCAGGACCAATAGATGTGGTCACTTTCTTGAAGATATCAGGTATCTCGATGAACTGCTTTCCCAAAAATAACTCCGTATGATGAGAGTTGGAAAGCGCATATGATATCTGATATGTTATGGAATAAGGTGTATTTCCCTCATCCAATAACTCCTTCCTTTTAAAGCCCTGATAAAGGGTCATAGCTTTACTGAAACATGAGTCGTTGAGATTGTAAGCGATTTTGGGATAGACAATTCCCACGACTTGGCCTGCACAAAGATTCCCCACGATGGTTCCGATCACCGAATCTTGTAGGTTTCTGATCCTTCTATCACATATAGCTATGTCGATTGGAACATCTATTCCTGTGAACATCGTGGATTTGAGAACCAGTTGTATTGCCCCGATATGAATCCATCTCATTTTTTCGGTAATTTCTGGTTTGAGTTTTTCCAAATCCTCACGGATGTTGCTTGCTGGAATCAATTGCATCTCTACTTGATTCCCAGTAAACTCGATTGGTAGTGACATCTCTCGTCTAGTGATTCCATAGACGATATGATGTTTCCTTCTTCCTAAACTGAAATTCCTCAGCACTTCGTCTAGGTTGCTGGCATTAAAACCTTGATACTTCTGAATATTCAAGGTTTTCTTCATGATTTTATCGATCAGGTTCGGCGAGATCATCGTTTGACTAGAGAATCCAGTCCTATCTTCCCTCTCCTGATGACAAGACTCAGCTTCAGTCTGAAGATTCTGTAGATCCGTTAGAATCTTCATCCTTACTAAGAATCTCTTCTTGCTCGTATATACTCTCGTCTGAGGGTATATCTTCAAACTGGTACACTTGTACCAATTCTTGGTAATATATGGCATCTTCGATGTCTGGAGTAGACTCGAACCTTCGCATGCCTCTCTGCTCGTTTTCTGGGCAATTTGTTGAAATATGCCCCTTGGCTCCGCAGGTCCAGCAATTACAATTTTTAAAGCTTTCATTAGCTCTGGTCTAAGCTTTTCTAAAAGTTTTCTTTGCTGGAGTTCTTGGACTGGATCCTTGAAACGAACCCCTGCTTCTGGCTGGCCCGCTTCTTTGTCCAGTTTTGTATGATCTAGCCTTCTGTCTAGACCACATCGTCCTTGGCTTCCAAGATCTTCCTCTTGGATTTCTTTCTTTGGAATAGGGTTGGTACCTATTCTTTTGTCTTTTGGTTATTGATGGCTCGCCCCCAATAACAACTGGAAGATCATTATCTTCACAGTTCAGGTGAGCTGCTTTGTTGATTCTTCGCAGCTTCTTCAGGTTTTTCTGAGCCGTGGCTTGTTGACACCACTTTGAAAGCTTTTGATGTACATAAGACATCCTTTTGGCGATGCTGTCACTGCCCTTGGGGATATAATCCCTTATCATCATCTCCTTCCATGGGCTTGGAAATTTTAAGAAGAAAATTTCCTTTGCAATCGTCTCATCAGCTTTTGACTGACGCTGGTAGATCGTAAAGAGCTGAAGAAATTTATTGAGCGCCTTTGGATCCAAGACTGTAAGTCTTAGATTATATAATGCCAATAAATACTTTCTTCTTTTTTCTCTATCGAATCCCTCGTAGTATCCTTCTCCGATGAAATGGTCTTTGAAGAGGACACTCATCCTTCGGATAATCTCCGAGTAGGATTCCTCTGCGAAGCATTGATTTTTTACTTCGATGTGGAATCCTTCCCAGGTGATTTTTACCACTCCTGCGAGACTAGTTTCTAGAATTTTAACCAGTCCTTCTTTGTTAACGTCGAGAGTAGCTGCTGCAATCGGCATCGCTCCTCCCCATTCGTCAATTACTGATTCTCGATCTTTGAAACTAACTTCATCAAGATCAAACATCACTCCATATGGATGGATAGGATCAAGGGTGGCTTTCCCAACCGGTGAATCTTGGATTCTAGGTTGTCGCCTCCTTCTGGTTCTCTCCATTAGTATGGCTTCATCGGGTACCGTCGAGGTATACGATGGTCCGGCATGGAAATCACGAGCTTCCCTCATGACTTCTTCAGGTGGCGGTGATGCTTGTTGATTTAAAGGTAATGCTCCATGTGCAGCATTTCCTTCCACCATTTGATGTTGGTTCATCTTGAGATCAACCACCTTTAGGTTAGCAAAAGATTCTGCTAACTCTTGCAGATCATCAAGTCCAATTCTTTCAAGGTTATTCATGATTTTTCACCTTGAAATAATCGTACATATCTTTCCACTTGAGGATCTTTGCCTTTATCCTTTACTGGTAAAGGATATTTTGGTCCTTCGGTGAATAGCATCTTGTTTCTTCTTTCTGAACGAGATCTATTCTCCAATTGGCCTACTCGACTCTGAATATCTCGCAAGATGGTTAGAATTTCATCTTGTTGTGTGGATATTCTGTTTATCTCCTGGGGTAATCTGTTCAGGCGGTTGCCATAATTTTGCACTGTCTTCTGGATCTCCCTTAAATCAACCGAGAATTTTGAATTATCCGGGTTGATTTCTTGGAAGACTGGAATAAACTCCTATCTTTCTTGACTCATTAGAAATGGTTCGAATGTCCTATTTCCATTTGCTAGTTCACCTCTTGTTGAAGTGAATGGCCTACTCGGAGTAGATCTTGATATCTACTCATCATGACGATGATCCGTAGACTTTCTTCTACGGATACAGGACCATGAGTCCTTTCATCCAATTTGTCAGCCCAAAAAAGAAATTTTTCTTGGTGCTTTCTTGTAGTAATCTCCAATTTTTGGAGAAAATACCTGTAACAGAAGCATCTCGGACAATTGTCCGAATCCATATTTTCTTGGTGTCTCCTCCGTTAGGAAATAATTAAATGCAATAAATACCTATAATTCCTTAATAAACCTAGGGCTCTGATACCAATTTCGAAGTGCTGTATAATGCCAAGATTTATCTCAAAACATGCAAATAAAATATCAACATGTTCTAATTTCAATGAATAATATGCTCAAATTTTTTTATAAAAACCCGGTCGTGAAAAACAAAAATCCGGTCAGTACATATTCAAAACCCGGTCACTATTCCTCAACCCAATTTTGATTTTAATATGAAAACCTTCCTTCTTTTAATTTTTTATTACCATCTTCCAATATTTTGAGCATCTTACTAATTGAAGTTATTTTGAAATATTAATTATTAGTTAACCATATATATAATAGAGAAATTTGTTTTTTAATTAAGTATTTTGAATCTATAAACATGGGTAAAATAGTCTTTTTGGGTATTTTTCATAGATTTTTACAAAAGAGGACATTTCTCATGTTAGTTTTAGAGAAGATGACATTTTTCATAAATAACCCCATATCTATATATATATATATATATATATATATATTATTTTGATAAGATTGTGAACTAGTTCATATATAATGTTTGCGAACTATTTAAAACTCTGCTCGTTTTTAAAGTTCATGAACAAGATGGTTAACAAAGTTCGTGAAGTATTCAAAGTTTGGACGTTCGTTAAAACTATATTCGAAACTTGACTCGTTTTTAGATAATAATAATAATTTATTTAAATTTCTTTTCTTTAATAAAAATATCATATACACTATTTTCATATTCAAGTTTTAACTTGTGTCATGATTTATACATTTTCCTAAAGTACATGTTATTTTAAACATTTTTGAAAGTTCATGCCATAAACTATAATTTACCCCTTGTTTTTTCCAATTCTAAATATGTTATATGAAAGAGAAATTCAATTTCAAACTTTTTAACCCTATGAGATATACATAATGAGGTGGTTTGATTTGTGTTATAATCCTCCCTATCCTTATAATTTAGTCATTTTCTATGCCCTTAATCACTCAAATGCTTGATTATATAATCAAGTCAATTTTGGTGTGATTATATAATCAAACATTTGAGTGATTAAAGAACATAAAAATAAATTAAATTTATAAGGAGATGAAGGATTATGGATAAAAATATATAAATTTAAATGTGATAATCTTATCAATCCTATCAATCAAACCAAACCACTCCAATAAGTATGAAGTGTATTTTTAAACTTAATGAACATTCCCTTAATTTATAATTATAGTTCTTTTTCATTCACATGCGGTGAAGATTGCAAAACAAATTATTATGTGTTTTTAATTCGTATATAAAATTATTACATGTTGAAATTAATTTATGAATCAATTATTCGTTCATAAATAACAAAATATTAAATATGTGTGTGTATATAAAGGCAGTACGTGTGCGTAATGTATTTTCCATTAGAGTACAAAGTTAAAATAATTTGTTAAAATAATAGATTTCCTTTAGAGTACAAAACAATTAAAATTAATTCAAAATTATTAAAATAAATTATTTGTCAATCACTATACATATTTTATATAAAATAAAAATTGACCAAAAACAACTTACGAACTTCAACGAACTTCAACATAAAATTAGGCATTTTTATTTATAATATCATAATTTTAGAAAAAAATAATAAAGTACATAAAATAACAATATACACATTTCACTAATTATATATATTTTTATAAAATATAAATTAATAAAATAATAAATACTATAAATTAATTAATAAAAAATAATTATTAATAATATGAAGGAAATAAGAAATAAAAAATATTAATATATCTATATTTATTTATAATTTGTATTCATTTATAATGTTATAATTTAAGAAAAAATAAAAACAAGAAGTAGAAAAATAATAAGATAAGTAGAATAAAAAACGAAAGGACAAATCATAAAGAAAATAATAAAATAATTTTGCTGTATATAATATATAAATTGTTTATATTTAATATTATTTTTATTTAATTTTTTAATTTAATTTTTTAATAATTATTAAATTTAATTTTTAATAATTGATTAAGTCAATTTAGTCGTCAAATTTAATTAAAAACTGTGAAAGATATTTTGGTTTTTTGCACACAAAATCCAATACGATAAGATGAAACATTACATAAAACATGCGACCGGAAACTTAGTAGCAAGCTTTTCTCGAAGGCCATAAATGGCCTCCTTCTCCTACACGTACAATTACTGTTACAAACCTCTGCAACTGCAACAAGCTCAACTCCACCTCTCCTCCTTCTCTTCTCCTCTCAACACCTCCCTATTCCATTACTCTTCTCCATCAAAACACCCCCTTGTCGCTGAGGCTAAGGTACGCCTCTCTGAAAACGCCGTTGATTCTACTGCAAATGCTGATTTGCTTTCTGGATTTTCTTCCTTTTCTGATACTAGCAAAAGGGATGCAAGAAAATCTCCCGAAGTTAACCATAATCAGGCTGCAAAGCCTAGTGAAAGAAGGGTTATACTCAAGGATAGGTATTCGAAAGCGGGTTCGAATTCTAGAAGAAGGGACGACGTGAGGTTTACCAAGAGTGGACAACTGGTGAGGAATAGAGAAAACATTTCTATTTCGAGAGATTCAAAGGTTGGTGTTGGGATAACTGGAGATGATAATGTGGAGCAGAAGGGGAGGAGGAAAAGGAAGTCCAAAGATGACACACCTAGAAGTATGCTGCGGATTGGGTTGGATATGTGCTCCAAAAGGGGCGATATCGTGGGTGCAATTAAGCTCTATGATTTAGCTAAAAAGGAAGGTGTTGTGATTGAGCAATACCATTATGGTGTTCTGCTTTACCTTTGTTCCTCTGCAGCTGCAGGTGTAGTGCAGCCTGCGAAGAGCGGTAGCTGTACCAGGAGTTTGAGTGAGAGTGCAGGAATAGGTTCTGAATCTTTGAGTGATGTTATTGAGATGGTAGATTTTGGAAGGGGGAGTGATGGGGATGAAGAGGGTTTGAGTATTAATGGACTGACTTTAGATGGTTTGGTTCAAATTATGAAGAAAGCTGCTGAGAATTCGAGTAGCAGAAGTGATGGGAGTAGAGGCGAGGGAATCCAAGTGAGTAAAGAAATGATGAGAGTTGCACTGCAAAAGGGGCTTGAGATATATAAGGAGATGGGGTTGGAGAAGGTTCCAATGAATGAAGCAACATTCACATCTGTAGCAAGAATGGCTATGGCATTAGGTGATGGTGAGAAGGCATTTGATATTGTGAAACAAATGAAAGAATATGGTATAAATCCTAGGCTAAGATCATACGGGCCTGCACTAGCTATCTTCTGCAGTAATGCAGATGTTGAGAATGCATTTGAGGTCGAAAAGCACATGCTCGAAAACGGGGTCTACCCAGAGGAGCCCGAGCTAGAAGCCCTACTTAGAGTGAGCATAGAAGGTGGGAGAAGTGTTAAGGTTTATTACATACTACATAAACTTAGGGCTAATGTGAGGCAGGTCTCACCTAGTACCGCGGATTTGATTGAGAAGTGGTTTACGAGCAAGGTAGCTTCGCGCGTGGGGAAGAGAAAATGGGATCAAGAACTGATCATCCAAGCAATGGAGGATGGTGGAGGTGGCTGGCATGGGAGTGGCTGGTTGGGTAAAGGGAAATGGAAAGTGTCACGTACCTATGTTGGTTCCAATGGCATTTGCAAGTGTTGTGGTGAAAAGTTGGTTACGATAGACCTTGATCCAGTGGAAACTGATAACTTTGCAAAATCTGTGGCATCTATAGCTGCACAGAGAGAGAAGAATTCGAATTTTGAGAAGTTTCAAGTATGTGTACTTGATTCCATATTTTTTTTTTGCTTAGGTGCATATGTGCAAGTGTCTTGATATGAATTATTTGTTTTCTGCAGAAGTGGCTTGATTACTATGGACCTTTTGAAGCAGTGGTGGATGCTGCAAACGTCGGCCTTTACAGCCAACGAAATTTTAAACCTTCCAAGGCGAGTGCTTTGGTGCATAGATATAGTTTTAGTAATAGAAGAAGAAGAAGAAAATTTGCTTCATGCTTTGGTTGTTTATATTAATTAGATTGTTATGGTTGGTCATTTCTTTTGGTTACCAGGTAAATTTAGTCGTGAATGGAATTCGCCAAATGCTTCCTTCGAAGAAATGGCCTCTCATCATTTTACATAATAGGCGAATCAGGGGGGAGAAAATGGATGAGCCTTTCAATAAATCGTTGGTTGATAAGTGGAAAAATGCAGATGCTCTCTATGCAACACCAACTGGATCAAACGATGATTGGTAACTATATATAAAATAATTCTCTGACTTAATTTACTAATTTGGATGCTTATAGTGTATTTGTTCTTTAGTTTCAATACAAAATAACTTGTTCTACAGGTACTGGTTGTATGCAGCTATCAAGTGCAGATGCTTACTTGTGACCAATGATGAGATGAGAGATCACCTCTTTCAACTCCTAGGCAATGATTTTTTCCCAAAATGGAAAGAAAGGCATCAGGTAATCTTCTTACCATCCGAGTAGTGAAGCTATTGTAACATCGTACATCGCATGTTTCAGTTTTGCCGTGCCATTTGTATTATATATAGATGACATGCTTGAGATTTGGTGTTACTATGCAGACCCTAGCTGATAACCAACTGCAATAAAAGTATATGAATGGATGACAACATAATCTGCATAGATTCATGGTCACCTTTTGGTGGAAGTGAACAAGAAAAACACAATTTGAAGTGGTGTAATCTGTTAATTCTGTTACTTCTTGCTATATGTATAAATGTCAATTAACGAACATGAATACATGATTATCTTTCATAGTTTCCATTGATTGTGTCTTCCTATTGTTATTGAAGGTTCGTTTCAGCTTTACCGAAACTGGTCCAGCGTTTCGTATGCCACCTCCATGTTCTGTCGTTATACAGGTTGGCGTTCTTTACTCCTCGTTCTACTCACAAGATTTCGCTTATTAGTTCACATGTATGAATTTTATTTATGCTTCCTCGACTATCTTAATCTTAAGTCACAACGATCTAGAGTACTGCTGATCAGAGAGCTTTTGGAACAATATATAGAATGTCCTTAATGTGTAATGTATTTTGAATTTTCTTGCAATTAAAATATTCAAAATGAGAAGCTGAAACTGTTTCAGCTTAGATTTATTTGCTTAGGTGCATATGTGCAAGTCTGTTGAAATGGTTAATTGTTTTACCTAAACTGTTTGAACCGAGATTCATCACCATCTGATTCATAGCATGCTTCTTCTTACATGCAACACAAAAATTGAGAATTTTCGATTTTATGAACTTGATAGGAAACAGAGAAAGGGCACTGGCATGTTCCGATTGCATCAGAAATCGAAAACGAGGATGAAAGAATATGGTTATGTTGTTCTCGTGGAAACTCCCCAAGCTTCACTGATCAAGATTCTTCAGATTCAGAAAAAGGTGTGACCGATTTGATTTGAAAATTGAGTTCCGGTTTTGATTGCATTTATGGGATTCTTTTGCTCATTTCTTGTTTCGTTCAACATGCTTCATACGATCATACCTTTCATCTCGACATTCAGAAATCGAATCACACCCTCGGATACATACACTCTCTAGTTTTTCTTGCAAACTCGTGTTCTCTCAGACAGAACGCTGACTAAAATGAGTGTTCCTGACAGAAGAAGCAGAAATCTCCCACCAGAAGAATAAAGAAACACGAGATCTGGTCAAATCTCTGCTAACTGGGAAGCGAAACAACACCTGTAGCCATCAACTGCAAGAATTGACACTGGATGCTGAAACTGCTGTATCAACAACGTCCCAGTTGAAGAATCATGCTTCGGTTCTTCTACAGCTCAAAGCTGCAGAGGAACATGGTGCTTGCCTGATCGATTTCCAAATATAAGCGAATATATCGAGTTCTACGGCCAGGGAGTGTAGCGACTGGTTTAGATTGCTAGCCTCTTTGTACAGATCGAATGATCAACTTTGTGCTACATTTATTCAAAACTGAAGTATTTTTTAGCCTTTGAATGAAAGCAGCAGTTATTCTTTCTCAAGTGAAGTTAGAAGCCCTCTTCTACTCTGTTTTTTTCGATATTCAACTAAGAGGATGTTTGATTAAATTTATTTTGAAGAGCTTATAAGATGTCATAACTTAAGAGCTTATAAATTGTCAAGATGTTTGGATAAATAAGCTTATAAGTTCTTCTAAAGAGCTTATAAGATGATAAATTGTTTAGACATTTTAAGCTCTTTATATGAATTGGATGAGATCAATATGGTAATAACTAAATATTATAGAGTTAGTTATGTAATTTTGTTGTGTCTTATAAGTTCATGGAGAAATAAGTTGAGATGAAACTACTTATTTTTTAAAAATTGGATTACATTAACATGAAATTACATAGCCGTGCCACAGGGTGAAACTACTTATTTTTTCAAAAACTTATTTTTATAACTTATAAGTTCCCAAAAAACTTAATTTGTCAAAACTCGTTAACTAAGGTGTTAACTAAGGTGGCGTGATGGAGTACTAATTCAATATCAAAGTTATACATTAATACCATGTCAAGATGTAAAAAAGTACGTAAAGTAAAACTTTGACATCCTTAAATGACGCCATTCTCATTAAAACTTTGATTAATTGCGTAGTTTATTACTTTATTTATTCTAGTACACAATTAAAAGCTAATACTAATATATTTTTTCCCTGTTATTTTTGGTTTATTTTAATGAAAATTGTAAGAGCTTTTTAGTTACGAAAGAAGCATAATATTTGTTCTTAGTTGTCCTCTTTTCAAACATGCCAAAATCCATTGACTGCGTATAATATGTAAGAAAAGTAAAGTTTTCAATTCAAGAAGACAAAATCCATCTCCTCGGTGCTGATTTGCAGAAAAGGTAGTAATAAAAACTCACTAGAGTCCAAACATTGAAATTCACTGTCCAAAATAAACACTAAAAAAAAAATCATCAAATATAAATAAAGATGAATCAGAAATAGTGGTTAACTGCAGTGAGAATATGGAAAAAAAAAATGGGTGGAGGAAAATTCAGAAGCCCTGGTTGATAGAGCAGCAGAGTTCCACAAATCTCTCAAAGTTAGTTATATTTAAATTGTTGCATGCATGCAATTTATTGTATTTTTTGTTTCGTGATTTCATAATTATTTAGTGATATGGGAACCCACATTTATAGTGTATATTTTGAGTGCTTGCTTCTCAATAGTTAGATGGCTCTGAAGGCTTGTCCTGAAATTTGTCTTCACAAACATTTGGAAGTGTGAATTTCTTTACTTTATTTTTTATATAGAAGTTTTTGTAATTGTCAATCTTCATATTTGCACATTCAAAACATTTCATCATGAGTACAAATTATTTGATAAGTCCAGCTCTTGACAATGTCTAGGCTTTCAGAATTATAATTCATAAAAGGGCTATTCTCAACCTTAAAGGCTACAATTTCCTGACTGGAGGAGTGGTTTTCAGAGACCTCTCTTATTGGATTAGTGATGTTGAGAAAATTCTTTTTCGACCTCGTGATTCTTCAATGTGAAAGAGTCCAGTAGTGGTGAGGTTCTTGAAATTTGAACGACCATTAAATCTGAATGTGATAGAGCAATCAACCCTCGTGTCTGAGTCACCATACGATCTTTAGATTTATCTCCCTTTGGGAGAACTTCTTAGCATTCAATGTGCAATTGAGGTCAAAATTTGCATTAGCCTGAGCTCAATCTCACTAATGAATTCAACTTGCATTTGCAAGAAAAAATCAAAATTTTGACATCAAAGGATTAGTTTATTCTCATTGATCTCCTCTAAGCCAGAACTCATTTGCTCTATGATTTCCCACATTTCCATGGTCACTTTACAATGATGTATATGGACGAATATCGGCCTTTCCAGAGTTCCTGAAACAATATACTTTAGTAGTTGTTCAACCATACGATCTTCTTTTTATTGATTTTGTATTCGTTTTTGGACTTAAGCATGACACCTTCAGTAGTGGTGTCTCATCTTTGTTCGGGAGTTTTTATTGGATATTTGGCCTGAATCTAAATAGTTTTAGTTGTGATCACCTCCCACGTCTTAATGTGGAGTGCCTTCAGGAAGGAAAACACTCAATATCTCCAATAGCCATAGTCATCGATAGAAAACATATGTGACCTGATAGTATTCTCTATGGAAAGTGAATAGATATGCAAGAGAGGTTTGAAATGAAAGTTTTCTGAAATATCAATTTAAATTAACCTTTAGCACATGAAGGGTGCAAAACAATGGTCGCTAAATATACTGCTCTGATACCACTTATTGGTCTCATAACGAGTTAATATGATGTATAAAGAGGGGGAGGGGATGCACCAATTGAAAATTTTTGCTTTAAAAAATTGATTGTTCAATATAGGTGTGCCTAAATTGAAGGGACAATTAAGTTAGACTTTCATAATAGATATTAATCATATATTCTACACTGTGTGCTTGATTGTTGTTGGACTATTATCTAAACAGATTGGTACTGAAGTTAGTGGTCTTTACTAAAAACTTGTACTTTAGAAAATAAAATGTTTTTAACTTAAAATTATTACTTTGTAATTAGTCAATGTTCAGTACAATAATGAATATATAGTTAGTGTTACCCCCTAAAATGTGGCCTAGAGATGGTTAAGGTGTGGGACGAGGCATGTGGTTAAGACTGTGTCGAGGTGCAGTGCCGAGACACAATGCAACGTGATGATGTGATGTTGTGTGTGACAATGTGCGTGTTGTCTCAATGTGCCGAGATAGGGGCACAAAATGGTGCGTTAGATGCTATGGAGACACTTGTACCACTTGGCCGTGAGTGGATCAAGTGGTGGCAGAGAGCTGCCGAGATATGGCGCGAGACTTGGGCCGTGCCCCACTGAGGTGTAGTGATGGAGTGGCGCAAGATGTGGCCGGATCCTCTCGAGGCGTGGTACCAAGGTGAAGAACGTGACTTGCCTGAGAGTGTGTGAGTCTGACGCGCACCCGCGACATATTCCGCTGAGGAGTGTGCCAAGACTGAGTGGCGCGCGAGTGAGGCGCACACTAGCGAACGATGATCACCCGCGGGTGGCGCGTGCCAGCAGGCGATGGGCGTGCGCGTGTTACACGCGTTAATAAGCGAGCGGCGCACAAGCATTGTGTGCGCTTCAACATGAGAGGGGAATGCCTGACTAGACCCGAAGCGCGGGCGAGTTCTAAGCGGTGCGCACCATTGCCGAGAGATGTAGTTAAGAGGTGGTTACGATGGAGTTGGGGAGTGGTTGCACGTAAATAACTTTCGTAGGACACTTGACATGCGCTTGGAGCGGTTGAGGGCCATTATTGGAGGTTGAGAATGGTTATGAGTGCTTACATGTGTAATGTCCCATATTTTTTTTCTTAATCAATTTAAAATACTATCTTCTCAATCGTAGATATAACTCTTAAAAATCACATGAAACAAATATTTTAAAATAACTATAGTGCGAAAGCCTTTAAAAATAATATTTAAGTTTTTAAATAATAAATAATGAGAAGTTTACATTAAAATCAAGTCCTTGTAAATATCTCTTTAACGAAAATAAAAAATAAAATAAAATACAAGTAAAATAAAAACGATCCACATTGCCGCCACCACGCCACTACCCGACTTCTTAGCCTTGAAAATATAATATAATAAGAGGGGTGAGTATATCCACATACTCAGTGAAAGACATTTAACAACTCATATTTAAACGATACACAACGTAATCATGCAAATGTCCGTAGAATGTATAATGAATTGCACGGTGGGCTTTTACCCCAAGGACTCTTTCGAATCCAAGATCATTTACTGAATCTCTGGCCTCGTAATGCACGGTGGACTTTTACCCCAAGGACCTTTCGAATCCTAAACCCTTTACCGAGTCCCTGGCCTTCGTACGTTTGTGCAAGAATTTTCATAGATCACATAGGTTTGATATTTTAACATAACAAGTCACACATACAGTAAAAACATTAGCAATTACATTTAACTATAATAGAAAACCCTCACCTTATAAAATACTTCCACATAAATACTCAAACAATCATAGACAATTATAAGATCACGAAGTCGCCCACAAAGAAACTAATAATTATGAAAGTCATAAGTTGGATAGGGTGTGGTTGATTTGATTGAGGATGTGAAAAATAAATAAAAGTTTGAGAAATATATATATAAGAGTAGTAGACAACTAGGGTTAGAGTTATATAATAATAAAATAATACGTAAAACTCCTTAAAAATCTAACAACTCTAACTAAAAGATATATTTAAAAATTTTCAAATTGGTCATACAAATTAAAAATCTATAATATTAAATAATATATATATATATACATATATATATATATATACATATATATATATATATACATATATATATATA
>JAPKLX010000005.1:907044-918263 GCA_026898415.1 Leonotis leonurus | reverse complement strand
ATATATATATATATACATATATATATATATATACATATATATATATAGGATGTAGATCATATAGAAAGTGGTTTTTTAGTAGGAAATAGGAAACAATCCTAGCCATTAAAACTTAAGATCTAACGGTTCGAATTATATCATTAATTCTTGATTTTTAATTCAATAAATTAATATAGAAATATGATATTAAGGTTAAATAGGTAATTTTCGACAAGAGAGAGAAGGACCGAACAACTTATCAGTTGCATAATTTGAGATTAATCAAGAAATTAATGTGATGTTTCCATAACTACTGAAGTTGCTTAAAAATAGGATTTTCAGTTTCAATAATTATGAGATTAGAGAATTTAAGATGAAAATTGAATGGTGAGAACATATGAGAATTGAAAGAAGCTGAATCAATATTAATTCGTTTCTGGAGTTTAAGAATTGAAGTCAACGAACATGATGGAAGAGGGAAATCAAGGTATGTGTAAATTGTAAAACATAATAACGGGTTTAATTGAATTGTCGTAATATAGCCTTTTGCATTATGTTGGATAACAATTGCATCGTTTATATGTAGTTATATTTTTTCAGAGTAGTTGATATATAAATTAGTTCATGCGTAATATTATACAATATATTGCATTAATGTGATAAACATTATGCATTGTTTAAACAAGAAAATGCAATGCATTGATAGTATATAGAGTTGAATTAGCTTATATATATAATTGCATTGCATTATAACTATAACTGCATTATATAAATTATATCTATGCAATTATATTTTTTTGTTTCTTATGATTTTATCAAGTGTAATAGCTATCGTTTAGTTGAATATTGTTTTTAAATAACAATCTTAATAATAATTGGCGTTCATCGCTTGTAATGATTCTTCTTCAGGAAGTAGCACTTCTTCTACGGTCAAGTTTCATCCTTACTTCAGACTGTCTAGATGGTGTTTTGAAGTCGTCGTCTTCGCCGCCGGTCACCGTGTGTCGCCCTGATCTTCTCAAAGGTGTTGGTTGCATCGTTGAAGTGTGTGAATGTATGAAATTTTTTTGATGTAATTTTCATTGAGAAGGAATGGATGGAATGGGATGGTGAATTCATGACAGGTAGGTTTTTTTTAATTACGTTGTTGCATTGATAAACACGACAATTTGCATAGAACCAGGCTAAAATTTTGCATTACGAAATTGAACAGTATATATTATCATTTGAGTTCAATTACCCCGTACATGAATTACTTCAATTCGGGAAGTAGCACTTCTTCTACAGCCAAGTTGCATCCTACTTCAGACGGTCTAGATGGTATTTCAAAATTGTCGTTTTCGCCGCTGCTCACCGTGTGTCTCCCTGATCTTTTCAAAGGTGTTGGTTGCATCGTTGAAGTGTGTGAATGTGTGAGATTTTTTTGCAGAGAGAATAAGATTATGATGGTTGCGTGTTGTATGACAACTTACCATGTTAGTTGCCATAATTAGTGGAGAGAAAATATTTTTAAAATTAATAATGAAACCGCCAAGTGCATTTTTGACTTTATTACCCTTGGTGCATTGTTAAAAAATGATGCAACGCGAAATCACATTTTTTAATTGATTGTTTGACAACCGTTGGATCTAGTCAAATCTATGGTCATGATCATTTTGTATTTTATATCAATTGAACCACCTTTTTTACTTGAAACTATCCATATATATATATATATATATATAGCTTTTTAAAAACCTGGGTCGCTACAACATGTGTGTCACAACCGACCCAAACTGCCTCGGCATGTTGGCGACATTGTGCCCCACCACTTGGCGCGCTCGGGCTATTGTGCCGCACCACTTGGCACCATTTGGTTATTTTTTCTTGTAATTCGATTTGTAACAACCTAGTGAAGGGGGCATTGACGAGCCCGTTTTTTGTGCTCTTTTTATGTCTTATTTTAGGTCTAAATCAAGTTATTTTTCCCTTTATTTGTGTCGTGTTTTGTGTATGGGAGGACACGAGTCTAGGGCTGGCAGGATGCAGGTCAAGTTGCAGGTCATCTCGAGAAAGAGGCAAGCTTATGCACAGAGCAGCTTGGGCAGTCTGAAGCCCAAGGCAAGGTACCGCTCGAGATCATTCTGCAACCGCTGGGGGCAAGAGGAGTACGTTGACCAAGACAAGGGGACAAACTAAGCAGTCGGGAGCACAAAGGACAATGGGCAAGACGCGGGGATGCGCAATAGATTTCTTTCCTTCCACGGAAAAGGAAACATATCTCCCTTTCCTTCTACCAACGATTTGAGGAGGTTTAAGAATATGTCCTTCTACGTGGAAGATCTGATCGAGAAGGAAAGTTTGCCGGAACCCTAGCCGCCGCCGCCACCACAAAAGTCCAAGCCCATGGAGACACTATTTATACCCCACGCTATGAATCAGAGACATGCGCATACGAGGGGAGGTACGATGTCCAACTATCTTTGTCTAGTTCTTTTATTTTCTATGAGTGTTGGGAGGAAGAAACAAGTCCTACGGGCAAACACTTATTTTAATTTATGTTTAATGTTTTCAGCCTTGCCAGGAGTTGGTCCTAGCAAAAGGATCTTTTGGTAACACTCTATTTCCATATTTTAATATAAATATGCTTTTGTTTATGTCATTCTTGCTCTTTAATTTTCGTATGAGTAGCTAGGTTTATAAACTTAGCTTGAGAAAGATGAATTGAGTCCAAACTTATAACATCTTGAGAGGCCTAACTGTGCACATCATTGTATTGGCGTGTTCCTAAAGTGTTGGATTTGAATCCTACACAACTTGATCAAGTCCTCAGTGTTGTCTGGCGAGTAGCAGTCTTGGGTAAGATCAGGTTACAACTGCGAGCTGGAAACTCCAAGTGTTAGCGATTTCCTGCTTGCCAGCCAGATGGATCAGCACGGTGATGTAGGTGGGACTCCATGGGACGGGCGTCTGAGATGGTGTGCCCATGGTTGTTGTGTTCCCTGCAAATGCCTATTTGGGTATATTGGAGTAAGCTTGGTCCAAGAGCAATCTTGGGCAAGGGGGATAGGGAATGAGTAACCCTTACCTGCTGGGTTGAAAAGGTATGCTGGGCGAGGCTTCGGTGACTACGTGACGATTAAAAAGGGGGTTGTCTGAGTGATGCATTTGGGTGGTAGGAGTAAAACCTCATTCTTACGCTTGCCTTTAACCAATGACATGCCAGTACAACGAACAACTTTACACCAATGATCAAGACCCGATTGAAAACCCCCAAATTGTGACATCGAGAGAGGAATTCACCAACTCCCTGTGGGATCGACCATGTACTTGTCACTAGCGGAACCTAGTGAAGAGTGTAAGTTTATAAACTTAGCTTGAGAAAGATGAATTGAGTCCAAACTTATAACATCTTGAGAGGCCTAACTGTGCACATCATTGTATTGGCGTGTTCCTAAAGTGTTGGATCTGAATCCTACACAACTTGATCAAGTCCTCGGTGTTGTCTGGCGAGTAGTAGTCTTGGGTAAGATCAGGTTACAATTGCGAGCTGGAAACTCCAAGTGTTAGCGATTTCCTGCTTGCCAGCCAGATGGATCAACACGGTGATGTAGGTGGGACTCCATGGGACTGGCGTCTGAGATGGTGTGCCCATGGTTGTTGTGTTCCCTGCAAATGCCTATTTGGGTATATTGGAGTAAGCTTGGTCCAAGAGCAATCTTGGGCAAGGGGGATAGGGAATGAGTAACCCTTACCCGCTGGGCTGAAAAGGTATGTTGGGCGAGGCTTCGGTGACTACGTGACGATTAAAAAGGGGGTTGTCTGAGTGATGCAATTGGGTGGTAGGAGTAAAACCTCATTCTTACGCTTGCCTTTAACCAATGACATGCCAGTACAACGAACAACTTTACACCAATGATCAAGACCCGATTGAAAACTCCCAAATTGTGACATCGAGAGAGGAATTCACCAACTCCCTGTGGGATCGACCATGTACTTGGCGACTTAAGCCTTGAGTTGCATGCTGATTATTATGTGCAAGGATTGACATATCCTTTTGTGAAATTGAGAAGTAATAAAAGGTTGAGAGTATTTTTTCCGTATGTTTGAGTGTGTTCATTCGTTCCTTGTTGTTCTGCTACATGTCAATGGTTGAGCGTAAGGTTTGGGTGGACACAATCAATCAAACAAGAATGTGAGTGCTGAGTGAGGTGAAGGCTGATCAGGCTTGAGGATTCGGCACCGGCACCAGGATGGTCAGAGATTACCATTGTGATAATTTGGTATCAAAGCTAGGTTGGCTCTTTGTTGTCGGTGGTGGGGTAGACTTTTTGCATTTCTGTGGTGGTACGCATCTTTGCCACTAAGTTGTTAAGGTGTGCATGGGTGTGCCACTATGTTGCTGAGAGTAGTGCCATCGTTGCTGCGAAGATAGTGCACAATCGAGATTTCTTTGCTCTTAAGAGAGGGTTGTGCGGTTGGAAAAGTTGTTGTCACCACTGGAGACATCTGAGCCGACTTGAAAGCATTCGACATGTTGAGGCGGTGCTTGAGAAGGTCAAGCTGGCAGTGGAGGAGGTCCATGAGAGATTGGTGCAGTTGCATATGAAAGTGGCCTTGTGTGAGGATGAGATCTCTTCCTTTTCTACCGTGGTGGATCAGAAATTTGAGGTTCTTTCTGATGAGTTGCATCCCATGAAGAGTGCACTAAGGTCACCGTCCAAAGTGAGAGTCCCGAAGCTAAAGCCATTCGAGAGTGCCTGAAGCTCTAAGGAGCTTGAGAATTTTATGTGGGATATGGAAGCATATTTCATTGCCTCACACGTCCCCGATGCCGAGTAAGTCTCAATTACTAGCATGTATATGTCGGGAGATGCGAAGTTGTGGTGGTGAATTAGAAAAAACTGACACGGGTAATGCAGGTTGGTATGTGATTGTGACGTGGTCAATTCTTGTCGTGAAATACTTTGTGAATGACGAGGGATGATAGGAATGCAGACCTCTTCACTTCAAATAGAACCGTTCCGGAATTTCTCAAAAAGCTCAAGCACATGGATTCCGTGCATGAGTATGTCAAGGAGTTAAATGCGCTTATTGTTGTTGAAAATGAGGAGTGTCAAGCTCCACGAGCCGTCACAACAAGATTATCCACTCTTCAAGTGTTGGAATATGGAGGTGGTTTAGGTGGTGTGTTACACCCCTAAAATGTGTCCTAGAGATGGTTCAGGTGTTGGCCGAAGCATGTGGTCGAGGTCATGTTGAGGTGCGGTGCTGAGACACAACGCGACGTGGTGCCATGACGTTGCATGGGACATTTACAAAGTTGAATGTATAGTGAGTTCAATTACTTCTAGTTTCAGTGTAGACTAGTAGACTGTGTCTAAATTAGATCTATATTCAGTTATAGATTTACAATGAAATTCAAAGTATTCTAAAATATACAAATATGAGAGTTAAGAACTTAGGCATTTAAATGTATATATGTTTTGATCGCACAAGGTAACTAGTGCTTTCGAATGTTAAAGTGTTGACATGTTTTTAGGACTCCTTGAAAATGCATCCGTTGAAAGGATTTTGTTGTTGCCTTTTGAATTTCTTCATGTTATAACTTTAATACTTGTTTTCTATTTTTGGTGCATGCACACCTCAATCGTCCGCTTTGAATTATTTGTCAAAACTTAAGATTTCACGTGATGAATTTTGACATTGAAAAATATCCCTTTTCAAATTAAACTTCAGTAAGAGTTAACTTGAGGTCTGAGAAGACAACATTAACACTTTTATGACATTTTGACATTCAGTGAAAACTTTTGTGCATGGAGTCCTTGAGCATGAGTAAATAATTTTCATGTTTTAAGCCTTTCAGTTTTCGTGTACTTCAATTTTTGTCATCTTGTAAAAACTGAACTTTCTAATATATAAGTTCATTTAAAATAAGATTAGGCTAGACTGAGGTTTTGGACATCTTTTTAGAAAAAAAAAATTAAAAAATTAGACTAAGGTCTTGTAAATATTTTTCCCAAACCGTTGTATTATTTGTTTTGTGATTTCATAATTATTTAGTAGGTGCAAACATTACATATGTGAGTGTATTGACAATTTATATATTACGTAAAAGACGAAATGAAGTATGGACTCTGTGTCTCTGTTCGATTCAGTGCACTTGAAACAAGATATGTGAGAAATTATGAGGGCATAAAACCAAGTCAACAAATGGTTATATCTTTACCAAAAAATAGAAATATGTTGATATCTATTTTCTTGGATAATGATGTTGATTTTGTGGAGTCTTCTTCAACTAATATTCGAAATTAAAGATGCCTTCAACATAGGAAAAACTTTGAATAAGATTTAGTGTGCCTATATAAAGAGATGAACTAATGCATTTAAAGTTGACCATAATAGACGCCCATAAGTGAGTATATGATTTATTGAGAGTCTAAACAATGTAGTGTGAAGGAACCTTATGAGAGAAGCAACTATCAATTTGTGGATCGTTAGCTTGGCTGGGTCACGGGTAGTGTGAACTCAATTTCAAGTCTGCTTTGAAAGAGTGTAGATGGGTGATGAGAAATCTAAGCGTAAGAATTTCTTGTATCTCTAAAACTCAATATGGTGAATTGTTCTCTCGGATTCGAAGCCTCCAGTCGTAGGCGTGCCGAACTGAATTACCAATTTTGTGTCTCTGTTCATCTATGTTTATATCATATCTCACATTTTATCTCACTCATGATGAAATGGCCATAATCTCAATATATAATTTTATTATAGTGTGTAAATAAATTTTTGGTGCAGGCCTTGAGGGAGTTTAGCACTCAGTCACATTATGCTACTGAATACTGCGAAACAACTTTCTTGATCTCCAAAGACAAGAGATAGTAAACCTTTGTTTCTTGAAAAAAAAATTCACCAAACACTGAATAAATCATGACATTGATTTGTAGTTTTGGTATAATAGAGTTGCATGAGTTATTAATTTCTTGCATGTAGAATTCTTGAATGAGCATGTTTCGAGGGCTGTAGTTGTACTGGAAGATCATCTAGAAACCATGTTAACAAATCTTGAATTCTTTATTGCTAAGAGTGATTTAGTTTCTGATATAGAATGTAAAATGGAGAGCCTAAAACAAGCTAATAATGATATTATTCATCCTAAAAAAATAACATGTATTTAAAAGTTTTTGATGGTAAACTGATAGCCTGGATCTTCTATTGTTTAATTTTGTGATATCTAATATTGCATTAATATGAAAATAAACATGTTATAATTATGTCACATGTCAGTCTCGTGTTAACGCAACACGAGATATCACATATTTAAGCAATAGGAGATCTCATTTGGTAAATTGAGATTACTCCTACAAAATCTCCCTGCAATATTTCAATGGGGTTCTGATTTTTTAAGATATAATCATCGATCGCTACCTTTTTTTTTGTGGTGATAAAGCCTTTGTCTTTTCCTTGATCAGATTTGAAAGATTCAACACTTTCAAATGATGTGTCATGGTTAGGGCTGTCAAATTTTACCGAAAAACGGTATACCGTATTTACCGTATCGAAAAATACCGTAAAATACTGAATATATACCAGAATTTTTGGTAAGGTATCATACCGTACTGAACATTTAGGTAAGGTAAATGTATGATTTTTCCAAATACCGAAGTATACGGTCATATACCGTACCGCGGTATATACCGTTATTTTGGTATATATTGATATATATATATATATATACATATATTTATAATATTATATGTACATATATATATTCATTTTGAATTATAACAAAATTGTTTATTTATAAATTATGAATTATAATTAATAAATATTAATGACAAATTACAAAATATGTGAGTTTATTAATACTTAAAAAGATTGAACAATAAATTGTACTTATTATTTTAAATAATAATGATAAACTAATATATATAGATATATATTTATTGTTACATAACTAAATAATTATGATATAATTACACGATCTGCTAAATTATTTTCTAAAACAAGCATATTAATCTAAACAATTATATAATTTATTACAATAACATAAAGATAAATATAATCCAAAAGTATGCTTTAAAAACATAAGTGTTTTATATGATCATATAACTACATATGCTTGATACTAAATATAATATAATATATAATTAATGAAAATATATTATTTTTTTATAATGTATCATACATAAATGATCAAATTAATTATGATTCATATATCTAAATCTAGTTAGTTATATGAAAATACAATTATATACCTAGTTAATATCTTGTAATTGTTTATATGATATTAGTGGTTCATCTAAAAAATTATGTTATTAAAAATAATACTTAGTATGTTTTTGTATATGTTAAACCTTGTTTAAGGTGATTTTTCATTATAAATAAGTTTTGGTATACCGCGAAAAAATGTATACCGAAGTAAGGTAAGATATACCGAAAGTAAATGAGTTTTGGTATACCGTGTTAGAAAGGTATACCGAAGTAAGGTAAGGTATATCGAAAATAAGGTAAGGTATAAGTATGTAAAAATATCATACTGAAAGTAAGTTATACCGAACTAAGGTATACCGAAAAGTGTGATAAGGTAACGGTAAGAAATTTTCCATACCGATGTAAATATAAGGTATAAAATTTTCCATACCGATGTAAATATAAGGTATAAGGTATGACAATTTTAGTAAGGTATACCGTACCGTGACACCCCTAAGTCATGGTACTTGTCAAGCATGCTCCCTTAGCTTTTTTGATGGTTTAGAAAATTATGATTTTGACATACGAATTACCTTGCTTACATAGTAAGACTGCTCAAGTTATTCGAGAAGGTGCATTAATGATGCAAAGAAAGAAGAAGCAACTCCATTTATGCAGGTGGAGTTGCTGCATTTTGTTGAGAGTTAAAGTCGTGATTAGAAGAAAGGGAGTGCTATTTCTGCACCTCTTAACTCATCAACAAACTACAAAAGCAACGATCCTTTCGTTAATGGAAGGATGATCAGAAGCTTAAACATGGCGCGATAAATTGGAAAGTGATGATGCAAGAGCAAGGACATTATCGCGTTTCTTACACACGAAAAACGCCCTTCTTGCATAAGTATTTGGAGAATGAATGTGAGAGCCAAAGTCGATAAGCTATTGGTGTTTAATTAAGTTTCATGTTAAAGGAGAAACCAATTGGTTTCTTGTAAAAACAAACAATATATGTCGACACATTAGAATCTATCTAACAAACAATGAATACAATGAAAGTTCACTGTAAATGATCTATGGTGATTGATACTTTGTATCAGAAAGCAGAAAGAAAGTAGGATTTAATTAACCAAATTCTTTATAGTACATATTCTCAAGATTATAATAATACACAAGAAGGATGTTAATGAGCATATGAGAAATAAAACATCCCTACCCCAAAAATGGAAGGAGAAGAAAATCCTAATGAACCACTAAAGCAACCTAAAACAAAGACAATTGAACACATACATCTTCTATACTCTATCTTAGTAGCTCTAACCGCGAGTTGGGCTTCTGAAACCGCCCATCTCAACCTTATGAATGTAAGAAAACCTCTTCATGCTTGCATTCTCATGTATCATCTTCACCTCTTGCTCCTTTTCGAAACTCCTCATGTCGCCACCCTTCCCGGTTTCTGCTTTGGAGGGCTCTGAATCCAAGGCTATGAAATCTAAGAGCGTGAGAGAAACAGTTTTTTCTAGAGCAGAGCTCAACATTGGTGATGATGATGATGATGATGTTGTTGAAGCAGAATCCTCAGACTGGTTGTGGGTCATCTCTGTAAGAGAGTCTGCATCCAAAACATACTTAATACGGGTAATCACCGTGTTCGCCAACGACTCCAACACCCTTGAATAGCTCTCCAAGATCGACAACCCTACATCCTAAGTCACAACAAAAGAACACAGTAAGCAAAACATGTTTAGACTCTAAAAAAATACAAGAATATGTAGCACAAGTCCTTGCTTGTTTTCATACTTTGTTGCATTGGATTTTGCTTATTTCAAGTGAGGACTGAGGAATCCCATGGAATTTCTGCTTGATGAGGACAAGAACAGTCTGTGCTCGTTCCTCGAAGATCTCCCTCTTTTCCATGCTTATAGCTGGGCCCCACGAGGACTTCGTGTCCTTATGAACCATCTTCCTCCTCCATATAACAATACAAGCCTCAATTCTGTTCTTCAAGTCAAGAATCTTGTGATCAGATGATGATGGCAGACTTGAAAGAAACTGCAGCGGATCAAAGTGTTCGTCGGTTATGCTCTTGTAGAGTGATTCACCAAGACTCTCTCTCCCATTCTACCAAAACCACAACACAAGGAGGATCAAACATCAGTTTCTTTTACTTCTATTAGGCCTAATATATATAACCACACAATAGCTCAGTTCTTCTTTCATTATAGACCTTAGGGAGAGATTCAATGTAGCTATCAGGAATCTCCATATCAGCAAGTGCTTGAGAATTTATGGCCATGGATGCTTTGAACACTTGATTCACTGCCTCCCGTTGCGACTGCAGAAATCTCCGGGATCCATCTGATAAGCCACCTGAGGGAACCTTCACTGTAGGCAGCCACCATTTCTCGTTGTTTTGCAGCCCTCTCTCAGCCTCATGATCCTCGTCTCTTGAGACATACTTAAACTCTTGCTCGCCCTCGAACTCGTCTAGGATGCCCTGCACATTATCAAAGCTTAAACATTGTTGTAAACATAATAACAACATAAAAAACATTTTTTATCAGTAAAGCATGCAAGAAAAGGAGTTGTAGGTTTATTTTCTTACAACAACACAACATAAACACATATACCATAAGAAAATATGATGATGCAAGAAAAGGGATTGTTGGTGTTGAATTCTTACAACAAGCATCATATCAAGTTTGAGTAGGGCAGGGATGCTTAGGAGGAGGTCCTTCCTTTGTTGTGTCACCATTATCTATTTCAAGAAAGATTATAATCAAATTTTATCATGTAAATTATATATTACTACTACGTTATTGCGTAACTAAATTAATTACCTCCATGTTTGAGCTAACCTTAGTTTTCCGCTGAGATGGGACGAATTCGACTATGTAATCTGTGACTGATAAAAGCCACTCCATTTCCTTCTTCCACCTCTCCTTTCTCATTATAGACATTGGCTCTAACTTTGATTGCTCACCAAAAATAGAAGCTGTAGATTTACACAAAGGAACATAATATTAAAATAATAATAATAATAATAATAATAATAATAATAATAATAATAATAA
>JAPKLX010000005.1:885553-907034 GCA_026898415.1 Leonotis leonurus | reverse complement strand
AATAATAATAATAATAATAATAATAATAATAATAATAATAATAATAATAACAAAAGAAATTTCACACATCTTTCAGTGTCGGACTGAATTTTGTTGAATAATGAAGTAGATTGAATTACCAGAAAGATTGGTAATGGCATTGGACAAGGCCAAGGCAGAAGAAACACCCTTTCCACCACCTGACATGTCCTCTCCAAGTAGCAACTTTGAGAACCTCTCCTTTATCAAATCCATGTCTGAATTTGAAACCCACACATAATAATGACATAAAGACAATACAAAATAAAACATCCACAACAAAATTATTTCATTAATCAACCACCAAATACTATACATATATATACACACACACACCTGAAGGTTGAACATTCTCATTCTTGACTTGCATCTCTTCATCGCTGGTTGCAGCCTCTCTTCCACCACCGTTGAAGTGTCGAACTGAACTAACATAAGACATCTTTAGATAGAGAGAGAAGAGATTAATTTAGAGCTTAGAGAGAAAATGGAGCAAGGGAGAATTCCTTGGTTGACAAAAATAGGGATGATTCTTCAACCTCTTTATTTTTATATTTTTTATATGTTATTTTTGCTAGACGTGGGATGCATGTATATATGGTATAAGAGAAAGAAGAAAGGGGAGATTATGGCATGATTGAAAGAGAGAGAGAGAGATTAATGGGAAGAAATTGCAAATTCAATGCATTATAAAAGCTCGGAAAAGTTGATATGTAGTCAATATTCAACTAATGTCAACTAATTAATAACACTTTATTAATAATAATGATTTTATGATTCTCCAAATAATAGTTGTAATATTAATAATTTTTCTTCTAAATGATTACCTATTAATTATTTTTTTATTTATACCATTTGTTTATCAACTTTAATCATATATGATGTGTGTGAAAATTATCAAAATATTAGTAAATACTATGATTTAGGAGTCAAATCATTATAATATTTTGAAATAATTTGCGTAATAGAATTCATTATGTATTTATTATCAGATACTTTTCGGTGATACAAAGTTTGCTTGAAAGGAAAGTGATGAAATGCAAACCTAAATGAAATGTTCACACATATATAAATTATGTATTGTGAGTTGGTGAATTTAATATACAAGGATTCATTATGCTAATTCCTGGATTATCATCATTTATTAACATTAGATTTCATTGACAGAAATGTGGTATACAAATAAATTAAATGTCAATGAAATATTATTGATACATATACGAGCTTACGTGCTAAATCTTAATCGAACCCATATGAATTGGAGAAATTTATTTGGTCGTATCCTAAAATAAATATAGTTTTATCCTTATTTTATATTGTGTTAATTATACAAAATAGCCAAATAATATTGTAAAAGACACCAATATAAAAATATTTATATTCTAGCCATTTTAAATGTGAATTACCACAAATATTCTTCTATTGAGGATGAAATGTATGAATAATATTCATTCATATGATTCATACATACGTACAATTTAATAAAACTGAATATAGTGTCGAATGACACTCGTATGAAAGACATGAATAATATTCATTCATATGATTCATATATACGTACAATTTTGATATGGACGAATATCGCCATGGCCTATTTATTGGCTATTTAATAATTAAATAGTTAAATAGTTAACGCATGTCAGCTCTGCTGATTAAAGGGTTGCTGAACCACTAAGTTTATTCGAGATCTGCTCTTGCAGATCTTTATCATTGATAAAGGGCTTTGTCTCGGTAGAGCTTATAAGCTCTGGGAAACAGGACTCTATCATTTCTCACCAGCTTTAACATTAAGACCCGAAGAATAGTTTTGCTCTCCACTCGGGCCTGCAGGTCTGGTGAAACGTGGAATACATGACTGGAGTGTCTGACACTTGTCAGATTTTGTATCATTTATACTCAACCACATTCCCAATTACATGAAAGGGATCATAACAACTAGGTGGTCCCCTGCTAACGTGGCATTGCTCTATTAGAGGGAAATTCAACAACCTGTACTACATATGAAAGTTTGTTATCATGGTATTGTTACTCTTTTACCCTTATATATTATACTATATATATACCCCATCCATTTTTGTTCTTGAGGTTAGACACACTAATATTTACTCATACATTTTACACGCATTCACTGCACAAAATACTCTTTAAGTCTTCAACGTGCTGACTTGAGGTCAGAGTCTCTCCTCACAGAACTCCAACCATTCTCCGGTCTTGTTTTGTAGGCTTCGTCGGCAAGATAAAGACCAGCTACTTGCAACTATTCTCGGCAGTGACGTTTGAGGTATGATCTCCAAACTTCTTGGAGCTTTCATACTCTTTTCCTTATTATTTGTTGTGGATTAATCTATAATCCAACAACTACTGCCTTCTGTGGGAAACTTGGCCGAGAGGAGGATGCGAATTCTCTCTTCTTGATGTCTTGTTTATTTGGTTGTAATCGTAAGAATATGGGCCCTGAAAGTGGAGGCTAATCATGGCGATGAAGCCAAGGAATAAATATATCATGGCGATGAAGTGAGACCTTAAAAATAGGACGCTGAAGTCATAAAATTATGGCGACGAAGCCAAATTTTTTTGGAATCATGGCGATGAAGCCTATAACTTAAAGACTCACTTTGTCTCTTTTTTCTTCGCTCAGAGCTCTCGTGGCCCTCGTTGCTTACCCGTAAGGGTTAAATGTGAGGGTTATGTCGAATCTGTTCTACAACGTTGATTGAGTCAGGCCACATAAGACCTAATATCATTAGGCGGAGGTTTGCACTCATTAGCGGAAGTCCTGACAACCCCAGGCAGGAATTGGAGAGCTTATGTAAAATGATGCCCGTAGTTAATTTTGAGAGCTCTTCAAACTTAAACTTTAATTGAGGAAGGCTTTTTAAACATTCTTGACACGTTTTAAAATGTCTTCCGACAGGCCTTAAGGAAAGAATGACGTGTTCATTTGCAGAACATTGTTAAGGTGACAACATGGAAACAAATGCTAGACAAGGTGAAATGTCAGAGGCTTTGGAAGCACAGGTCGCTGCCCAAGTTAAGCAAACCCTGATTCAAGTTGGGGTTGTGCCAAACACTCCTGATAGCCATACAGTGCTACCAAGGAAGGAGAGAGTTAATCCTAAGGTTAACCAAGAAAAATTTCCTGAAACGGAAGAAAGCAGTGATGCAACGTGATAGGTTGTTGAAAGAGATTGATGAACTTAAACGAGAGCGATCTAATGCTATGGAAGAGCATGTTGAGCTAAGTACGCATTGTACACGCTCTGTTTCCCAGAAACCGGTTACATTGATGAAAAATAAGGTCGGGAATATGCCTTTATTTAGGTCTGATAGTCCTTTTTCTGAGGAAATTCAGATGGATCCTCTTCCAAACAATTTTAGACCCGTTAGTTTGGAGTACAAGGGAAATAGTGATATGGAGGAGCATTTGATGAGGTTCCATAACATAGCTCTGCATTATCAATATTCTGAGGGTGTGAAATGTAGAGTTTTCTTGACTACTCTAGCTGGCTCAGCCCAGCAGTGGTTCAAACAATTACCCACTAAGTCCATTTTTTACTTCGAGGATCTGAGAAAATTGTTCCTACATCAATTTGTCAGTGCCAAAAGGACTACTAGAGGCTCGCTGCATTTGACAACAATAAAGCAGCAACAACAAGAATATTTGAGAGAGTATTTGACTAGGTTAATCTGGCAGTTCTGAAAACCCCATATCTTTTTTGATGCCAAAAGCTACATGCGTTCCTGCAGGGTATGAGGAGTGGCTCGTTTTTTGATTCATTGGTGAAAAACCGCCACATGATTTCGAGAACCTGCTTTCTCGAACCGAAAAGTATATACACTTGGAAGATGCACGCAAATTCCGTAAGCCAGAGTAGGTCAATCCTAAAAAGGATAAAAGATCAGAGGAAGGGAGCAAGGCCCTAGATGAAAGAATGAAAGTTAAAGATAAAAGAAAGTTTAGTTCTAACCCGCGCAGACCCTTTGAAAGGTCGGATAGAGCTGAGAGAACTTATACTCCGTTAATAAGGGAGCCTTTAGAGCTCTTGGAGACAGTAGAAAAGAAACCGATTGTTTTCTTTCCTCCCAGATCGAATGATCCTCCAAGACACCCAGAGTCTGATAAGTTCTATAAATGCCATAATGATTATGGTCATAGCACTTATGATTGCCGCAACCTTAAGGTAGAAATCAAAAATTTGATCAAGGAAGGTCATCTCTTGGAGCATGTAAGAAGAGAGATTGACCAAGGTTACAAGAGGCGTAGAGATGATAACAAGGAAAAAGCTCCTGAGCAACCCCCCCCCCCCTTGCCAGAGCAGAACCCTCTACGGTGGTCCGACATCAGGTGATTCGAACAGAGCAAGAAAATCCTACGTTAGAGCAGAAGGATTGATTGTGAAAGATGAGGTAATGAAGATCCAGGAGGATTTAATCTGCCCGAATGTTTTGTTTGGGGCAGAGATGCCAGACCATTGGTCAGACCGAATGATGTCGCGCTAATCATCACGGCAGGCATTGAGGATTATGATGTGAAAAGGGTATTTGTAGATACCGGAAGTGCAGTATATGTTATATTCTTGGATTGTTTTAAGTAATTGCATATAGAGGCAAACCTCAGACTTGTAGCCACGGCTCTGCATGGTTTTGCCGGAGAGATGGTTATGCCCTTAGGCTTAGTAACGTTAATGTTGGCCTTGGGGGAGGAAGGAGTGAGAATGGCCAAAACTATTAGCTTTCTTATTTTGGATATCCCATCCGCATACAATGCCAATGTCGGTCGGCCGGATATAAACGATTTCCAGGCGGTGGTTTCAACCTACAATATGAAGATGAAATTTCCCGTAGGCGACATGGTCGGGCAAGTGATAGGTTGTTAGGACATGGAGGCATGCCAGAGGTCAGAAGGCCGTGAATAAAAAAGAATGAGAAAAGAAATTGATGTAGAGGAGGCCTCCTCCCAACAGATAATTCTCGTAGATGAGCTTATGAGCGTTGAGCTCTACCCTCACACGACTGGCTTCGTCACGCATGTAGGCACTCAAATGGGGGACATGGAGGCTAAAGCAATAATACGTTGCCTCAGAAGGAATGCAGATGTTTTTGCATTCAAATCTTCAGATTTGACGGGGGATGAGCACAGACATAGCTCAGCATTGTTGAATGTGGACCCTTCTGTGAAGCCTATCAAGCAGAAGTTGCATCAGTTTGGTCCCGAAAAGGATCAAGCTATAAGGGAGGAGGTTAAAAAATTGCTTGTAGCTGGACACATTTGGGAGGTGCAATTCCCTATTTGGCTATCTAATGTGGTGATGGTCGAAAAGAGTAACGGAAAGTGGAGGATGTGCAATGATTTCAGAAATTTGAACAAGGCTTGTCCTAAGGATCACTATCCTTTACCCAGAATCGACCCACTCGTGGATTCTACTTCGGGTTGTAAACTTCTTTCTATGATGGATGCATACCAGGGCTATTATTAGATTAAAATGAATCTAATAGACGTGCCCAAATGTGCCTTCGGGGTCTGTGCATTGACCTTTGGGTACACGAGCATGCCGTTCGGTTTGAAAAATGCTGGTGCTACCTATTAGAGAATGATGGACACCGTTTTCCAGAATCAAATTGGCAGAAATATGCAAGTTTATGTGGATGACATGTTGGTAAAAAGCCTTAAAGAGGAAACACGTGCCGTAGATCTCGAGGAGGTTTTCTCTGTGGCACGAAAGTATTGTTTGAAAATGAATCCGGCCAAGTGTGCATTTGGAGTAAAATCAGGAAAGTTTTTGGGATACATGGTGACTCCCAAAGGGATTGAAGTCAATCAAGAAAAAGTGCAGGCAGTCTCAGACATGGCACCTCTAAGAACAATAAAAGAAATTCAAAGGCTCAACGGCAGAATTCCTGTTCTTAGTAGGTTCATTGCAAGGTCCGCAGAATGTAGTTTGCCCTTTTTCAATATTCTATGCAAATGGTCTAGGTTCGAGAGGTCTGTTGAATGCTAAGAAGCAATTTAGAACTTAAAGGAACATCTGGCAACTTTACATCTGCTCACGAAGCTAGAGCCGGGAGAGGGGATTTACTTGTACTTTGCCGTAAGAGAAGCTTCTGTAAGTGCTGTTTTGTTGAGGGAAGTGAATGTGCTTCAGAGGCCCATTTATTATGTGAGAAAAATGATTCAAGGTCCAGAGCTTAGATATTCGAATACAGAAAAGGCAGCTCTAGCTGTTATGATGGCTGCAAGGAGGCTTAGGCCTTATTTTCTTTCGTATATGGTTGTTTTTAGAACCCATTTCCTTTCCAAACAGATACTCGAAAGGCCAGACCTTTCGGGGAGGATGGTAAAATGGGCTGCGGAACTTAGCGAATATGACATGGAGTTTGAAACTAGAGCTGTCATCAAAGCTCGGGCTTTGGCAGATTTCATTCAAGAAATGACACGACCTCTAGAGGAAGAGGTCTGGGAAGTGTATGTCGATGGTTCGGTGACAAAAGATGGAGCAGGAGTGGGTATTTTTATAATAACTTCGGAGAAGGAACAACTACGTTTTGCAGTTAGATTCAATTTCAAGATAACGAACAACGAAGTGGAGTATGAGGCTCTGGTTAGAGCTATGAGATCATTGAAGGAATTGTCGGCAAGGGAAGTTATAGCCTACTCTGATTCTCAATTGGTTACACAGCAAGTACTGGGTACGTATGAAAAGAAGGAAGAGAAAATGGTGTGGTATGGAAACCAAATCAAGAGCTTGGAAAATAATTTTGCAAAATTTGAAGTTTGACAGATCCCAACTGAGGAGAATTCAGAGGCTGATAAACTGGCGTGGATAGCCAGCGCCGCAGATCATCTATGGCATGGGGAAATCTCCCTCCTCTGTGCAGAGCAGCATACACTCGCCATGGAGGTAGCACCCGTCACAAGCAAGTTAAATTGGAGAGTTCCTATTGTGAACTATCTTAGGACAGGACAAAAATGGAAGATCCAGGGATGTCGGGCAAGACAACATTGGCGAGATTCTGCCTAATTGGAGATTACCTCTACAAGAGATCCTTTACTCATCTTTTGCTGAGATGCATAGCACAACAGGAAGAGGAATACATTCTTCGGGAAATTCACGAAGGATGTGCATGGAGTCATACGAGGTATAAAGATTTGATTTGCAAAGTATTAAGAGCTGGTTTTTTCTGACCAGCAATTGAAAAGGATGCCAAGGAGAGAGTCAAGAAATGCGAAAACTGTCAAAGACATGCAAGGCTGATACATGTCCCCGCAGAGGATTTAGGGAACATGTTCTCACCATGCCCATTCGATAAATAGGGAATCGATATAGTAGGAAAAAGTTTCTAGTCGCCTCTGGTAGCAGGGATTTTCTCATCGTGGTCGTGGACTATTTTACCAAATGGGTAGAGGCGGATGTAGTGGCAAAAATTGATGAAAAAACTATACGGAAGTTCATATGGAAAAACATATGTTGTAGGTTTGGCATACCCATAATTCTGATCTCGGATAATGGAACACAATTCACAGGTGCTATGATTCGAATTGGTACAAATAAATGAAAATTGAACAGAGATTTGTCTCAGTGGCACATTCTCAAGCTAATGGCCAAGTTGAAGTGACAAATATGATATTGTTGGATGGGATAAACACAATACTTGAGGGGGCTAGAGGCAAATGGGTGGAAGAGATAGACTCGGTTCTGTGGTCTTACAGAACCAGTCCAAAGACCTCTACTGGAAAGGCACATTTTAATTTAGTGTATGGTTCTGCAGCAGTAGTACCAGCACAGCTTGGCATGGATTCTCCAAGAATTTTAAATTATGACGAGCTGAAAAATCAAGGTAGGCTTAGGTTAGAGCTAGATCTGATTGAGGAAAGGAGAGAAAAGGCATGGCTTAAAACGGAGCTCTATAAGAAGCAGATCCAGAAGATATATAACAAGAAAGTACAGGGAATGAGGTTTGACAAGGGAGATTTGGTCTTGTGCAAACTGATTCCCTGAAGCAAATAGGAAAATTAGAGTCTCACTAGGAAGGGACCGTACATTGTGAAAGAGGTTTTGCGGGGAGGTGTGTATGATTGGCTGACCACGAAGGAAAAGAGTTTCCAAGGCCGTGGAACGTCACAACCCTAAAGAAATTCTATATTTAAGATGGCTATTCTACACCTAATGAAGTATTTTGTTTGCCTTTTTGTTGTAGCACTTGAGGTGCGTGAAAAAAGTTTTTTAGGCAAGTTTTATAATCAGGCATATTATCGTTCTCCTATTTTATACGTTGTTGGGAACCCCACAATCTTATCTTTGTTTTGATAATGTTATTCGAAACAACACTTCAATAAAATATGGGATCTTAAACCAAGTAATTAATGTTATATGTTAAGGAACAACTAGAGTTTTTAGAAGTAGCAGATGGTATAGTTTTTACTATCTGTATTATTCTTGTCTAACTTTCCTGGACTCTTTAAACTATATCTTCTCTTGGCTTAAACTCATGTAGGGATAACAAGTGTTAATCTTTGAACAGATCGTGTTTACGATCTGTTCTCAATTTAACAGCTCGCTATCCCCTGCCTTATATTGATCTTTGTCAATCTGTTCTAGAATAGCTTTTTACGAGATCAACATTGTAAAAGGAAGTTTGAAGTTTCAAACTTACTTATAGTGATCTATCTCTTAGATTATTTAAACTGCACAAGATAGATAATAAAATACCATCTATCTATCTAGCTGTTATTAGGAAAAGATACCCGAACCAGCCAAGCGAAGACCAGCTCGAGTTTATGATCGCAACAGCGTGCTTTGATAACAAGAGATCGTAGTTCAAAATCGATCTATTCACTCAAACTCTTCCAAAGATCAAACATCAAGAATTATAAGTTAATTTGGAAACAAACCAGTTAACAATATTGGACAGCTCGACTCTAAGCTATTATAGGAAACAATATGCACCTGCTACAAGACAGCGAGCTGCTTAATCCACATCATAGCTACGATGGACTGCCGACACAACTAAATCTGTCTTAAGTCAACCGCTCAGTGAGTTGTCACATCAATAAGATAATTTGGGGAATGAGAGTATGAGAATGTCAATTTATCTGTAATTCATATCATTCCTGGTATGGCAACAAACTGGGAAATTACATGAAAGGTGGTATCTATCCGCTTAAAGCAGCGCGTGCTTCACCAACGGAACCATGCATTTAATGCTGCCATTAATGCGACGGAGAAGAAGGACACTCTCTCTCTAACGGATAGTTCCGGCTAAAGCTCTATATATACCACCTTCTCTTCCAGGATTGAGTACAAGAATTCACGATAACAAAGCTCAAACTCTGCTCAAATATCTTCAAATATTAAAAGCTCAAAAACACTCTTTCAAGTTCTAGAATTCTCTGAGTGTTTTATTCATTTTGAAGATAATCTCTGGAAAACTGTTCTTAGTTCAAACCCAAGTTAGGATCTAGCTTTGATCCAAAAGTTGTAAGATCTAGATTGTAGTTGTTCAATCTAAGAAGGGTAATCTCAAATTGTTATCTAGTTTTAATAAAACTTGAGGCTCGTACTCAACGAGTAAAAAGAAAGGAGACATAGTAGACTTCGATCTAGTTTTGATCGAGCTGTGGATGTAGGGAAAGTTTATCCCGAACCACGTTAAATCCTGTGTGTTCTTACTTTCTGTTTTACTTTCCCTATCATTCTCTTCATACTCTTGCATTAACTTGGTTGTGTTAAAGATCGACTAAAGAAAACGTTTTAACTACAAAGAACATTAACCACCGAATTCCGCACACAACATTAATCAAGATTAAATTACTTAAAGTTAATCCTATTAATTGTTTCTTTACACATAAGGTTTATTTGAGATAAGTTGTTTCTTCTTCACAAGAAGAAACCCTAAGCTAACCTAAGCTATCTTTATTTTAAAGTGTGCTTAAGCCATACATTCTAAACTTAAAAACAAGAAAACCAAGAAAGTTTGGATTGGTGTCTCCCCCCCCCCCCCGCCCCCCATACACCAATCTAGCTCTTTCGGGACCAACATACGTATTTGTCTATATGTTTGCATGACAGAGCAACATATAATAAACACGTATGGGCTTGACGAGCCCATTTTTTTGTGATCTTTTGTGTCTTGGTTTTAGGTCTAGATCGAGTCTTTTTTTCTTTGTTTTGTGTCGTGTCGTGTCTAGGAGGACACAAATGTGGGTGGCAGGATGCTTATCAAGATGAGATCATCCTATGAAAGAGGCAAGTTTATGCACGAAGTCTCTTGAGCAAGCAGAAGCTCAGGACAAAGTACCGCCTAGGATCATACTTCAATTGCTGGAGCCAAACTGGAAAACATCTTGGCCAAGACAAAGAAGAAGGACACAGTAGTTGATGGTGAAGCAGACGAGAGACAAGATGCAAAGAGTGGCGGTCAAGAATTTCCATGCGCGGAATTAGGAAAGAAATCTCCCTTTCCATACTGCATAGAGTGGCAGCCAAGACTTCCATGCGCGAATTAGGAAAGAAATCTCTCTTTCCATCCAGCGGAAATATGGAAGATTGGAGCATCTTCTACACAAGGGTAGATCTGCCAAAGAAGGAAAGTGCCACCACCAACCCTAGACTCCAAGACGCTGCTAGAGACAGGCCGAGGTCCATTCAACCTCTTATATATTCAATCCCAGGCTGCAGGCCAGGATAGGCGGATTAGAAGGAGAGTGTGCAACAATTCCAGCCGACGGCTGCATTATTTTAGTCTTAGGCCATGTTTTAATTCTCATGAGTGATTGGGAGGTAGAAAACAAGTCGTACTGGCACCTTTAATTTCTGCCACACGTTTTTATGGCCTTGGTCAGGGTTGGTCCTACCAAGAGGTACTTTTGTTGACACTACTTTTTCGTATTTAATTCCAAGTATATTTTTTTTTCTTTATTTATTTTGTATTATTTAATTTAAGCATGCGTAGCTAGATTTATTTACTTGACTTGGAAAAGATAAGTTGAGTCGAGGCTTAGGATCTTGAGAGGTCTAAACAAACCCATAACCGTATCTGCATGTTCCTAAAGCACTGGATTTGATTTTTATACAACTTCATTGAGTCCTTGGCGCTATAATGGCGAGTAGCATCTTGGGCAAGGTGAGGTTACAAGTGAGTACTAGAAGCCCAAATGGTCAAGTTGATTCTTCCTAGCCAGTCAGAGGGATCAACATGGTGATGTGGATGGGAACATCATAGGACGGGTGTGTGAGATGGTGTGCCCATGGTTGCGCAGTCCCGCTAATGTTCAATTGGGTGTACTGGATTACGCTTGGCTTGGGCGAGAGCCTGGGCAAGGAGGTAAGAGAGTGGGTAACTCTTATCTTCTGAGCCCAAAACGTATGCTGGGTGGGGCCTTGGTGACTACGTGACGAGTAAAAATAGGGGTTGCCTTGGTGATATGTTTGCTGGCGGACGAACCGGAGCTTTGAGCTATCCAAGTGACAGGTCGTAGTGATTAGCTGAGGGGGAAAACCACAGACTTACATCTGCCTTTAGCCAACGACATGTAAGTATGGTGAATATCTTTGTACCAATGATCAAGATATAAGCCAAGACCCGACAAATCAATTCCAAGTCAAGTAACATTCTCTATTGATTATCTTTTCTGTTTCTATTCAGTTATTTATTTTTCATTATTTACTTTCTGCTTGGTTAAGACTTCTTGCCCAAAGTAAGACCCAGATTCAAAATCCCAAATTGTGACATCGAGAGAGGACTTCACCAACTCCATGTGGGATCGACCATGTGCTTGCTACTAGCGGAACCTAGTGAAGAGTGTAGGTATTTATAAATTTATCTTTACAGGAGTGCTAACAACTGAGCTTCGTCAGATTGGCACCGTTGTCGGGGAGTTGTGTCGTCCAACAATTCTCTCTCACCTTGACTCAGGTCTTGCCTATGGTGTATGCTTCAATCCAACCCTGAAGGAGAACTCCGTGACGTTTGGTTTGATCTAGAGATCGAGAGAAACGCTAGGAGGAGAAGAGGCAGACTAAAGAGATAAGCACAACTTGAGTAAGAAGTCCGTCAAGTAGCAATAATGGCGGAGGAAAATGAAAACGAAAATACAAACAGGAACGCACCTCCGAAGCCGACACTCTGGGAGATGATGTTCCCCAACAACAACAAACTCAAACCCTTGGGCATTACCTTGCCTGAGATCGTAGACAATTGGGAACTCAGATAATCGTTCATCCAGATCTTGCCCAAGTTCGATGACTTTCCAGGAGAGGATACGCAAATGCATTTGCAAGACTTTGAGATTTCTTGTGGAATAATCAGGACCAATGATGCAGCAAAAAGGAAGTATCTCCGACTGGTATCATTTCCTTTTTTACTTCAAGATATTTCTCGAGAATGGCTTTACACTTTACCTGCAGGTAGTGTCACGACTTGGCAACCAATGCAGCAGAAGTTCCTAGAAAAACACTACGCTGTCTCGAGAATCTAGATGACAAGAAGAAGGATAAGCACCATCTAGATGGGAGCCGGAGAGTCACTCTATGACTACTGGAACAAATTCAAGTTCATGTTTTCCAAGTTCCCGCAGCACAACATCTCTGACCATGACTTGTTCCAGTACTATGTCAACGGATTGAGGCTTGACGAGCGACAATTTCTGAATGCAGCATGCTGAGGCTCTATCTTGAACAAGCAGCCTTCTGAAGCTTTCAGGTTGTTAAGCTACATGCGGATGCTCTATCTTCAACACGCACATTCATTGACCAAAATTATGGGAGACACATTTGCACCACAGGCCAAGACAGAACTCTCGGACCTGTGTGCCACCATGAAGCAGATGATGGAGATGATGAAGCTGACCATCAAGAAGAATGTCAAGATGTGTCAACTGTGCTATGCAACCACTCACTTGACCAAGGAATGCCCCACTCTATTAGAAGAAGAAGACGAAGTCAATACTTTTGGGTATACCAACAACGACGGAAATCATGATCAAGGCCCGAGGCAGAGATTTGACCCCCACTCACAAACTTACAATCCAGAATGGAGGAATCATGATAACCTGAGATATGGAGGAAATCACTACCAAGCTCCACCTGAAGCTCAACATCAAAATCAGCCAAGAGGGCCCGCTCTTTCGGAGACAATATACAATTTGTCCAATGACTTTGAGAAGTTCAAGATAGAGAATTGAGGAGCCCTACAATCACTAGCCAACCAGATCTCCAACTTGACCCAGGCTATCGTCAAGATGGACAACAAGCAAGGAGTCCAGGTGAATCCCAAGCCACATGTCAATGCGGTAATGGTGGATCTAGAGGAGATAGAAGCTAAGGAGGAGGAGCAGGTCAAGAAACCAGAACCCAAACCTAGAGCCAAGTTGCCCAAGAAGGCTCTGGAGGAGAACATCTACAACAAACCACCCTTCCCAAGGAGGCTGGCCAAGACCAAGGAAGCTGAAGAGATGAAAGAACTGGTTAAGGTATTCCAGAAGTGGGAAATCAACATTCCACTTGTGACTGCAGTCACGACCATACCAAGATGCGCAAGATTCCTGAAGGAGTTGTGTACCAAGAAGGTACAATAGACTTACGATGCAAGATTCCTTGTGGGGGCGAATGTTTCCGTAGTACTGAAGAGGAATATACCAATCAAATGAGAAGATCCAGGGATGTTCTTTATCCCTTGTGTATGAATGTTTCGGCAGTACTGAAGAGGAATACACCAGAATTGATCAAGCCATGTTAGATTTGGGGGCTTCAATCAAAGTGATGCCCCTGTCTATGTACGAGGAACTAAAGATAGGCCCAATGAAACCATCCAGGGCCGTGATCCAGCTAGCAAACAAGTCAAGCGTCTATCCAGAAGGCATTGTGGAGGACGCCTTGCTCAAGGTACAAGATTTGATTTTTCCTGCAGATTTCTATGTACTTGATAAACACTCATTTGACATGATTTTAATGATGCAATTGTCCAAGTTTTTTGCTTTGTTTTGGTATGTTTCGTATTTGTTTCCGTTGGTTTTGGTGTGTTGTGTTTGTTTTGTGTTTTGTTATTTCTTTTCGTGTTTTTATAGGTTTTGGAGGAGCGTAGAGACGTATTGGAAGCCGAGAGCCGAAAATGAAGAGTTGAGATCATAAATTTTGGATAGAATAGGATGAAAGTTCATCTCAATAGGAGTCTGTAGGCGCAAACGGATCCAAAATCGGAGTTGAAACGAAGGAGAACGGGCCGAAACAAAATCGCTGCGCGAGAAACAGCAGAAACGGCGACCACTATGACAATTTCGGCGATCGCCGTTTCATTACAGCAAGTTCGGCGACCAGGTTCGGCGATCGCCGTTGTTGCAGTGTATTTTCGGCGATCGACTTCAGCGATCGCCGTTTTCGTCAGATTTCAGCCGAAAAATGCGACTTTTATGTTTTGTGGCGTGTTTTCTCCTATGTAAAACCCTAGATATTTAAGGAGACTTCCTTCTTAGCCTCTAATATTCACTTTTTGCCTCTCAAAACACTTAGAGAGAATCCATAGTTTTTCCATTTCCATTTCCATAGTTTAGTTTGAGGTTTTGAAGCTTTTGTTCTACACTTTCGTTGGAGGATTCGTGATCGAGGATTGACAACCCGAAGTTGCGGCTCTACAAAGAGAGTTTATGTTATTGTATTTGTATTTCGATTTCTTGTTCGTTTATCATTATGAATAGCTAGTTTATTTGTGATTCTAGGGGATTTGTAATGACATATTTCGATTGATGGATTCGTAATATTAATTTCTAGTTTTCCTTTTGATGCTTGTTTGTGATTTATGATTTTCATTCTCATGTTGTGATAACTGGCCATTATTATTACGTGCAAGCTATGTGTTTGATGTCTTATCCGGAATTAGATGCATAGCCGAACCCATATATTGCAATACATGTTTTTCCTTGAGACTGATCGGAGATAGGAAAACTGTAGGAGGATATTCTTTGTGTGCTGTTTGTAACTAATTTAATTATCTTGAGACCTAGCGGAGATAGGAATTAAATTAGCCCACTATCATATATTGCCCTATCCGGGAGTATGTGGTTGATTATGCGAACCTTCACATGCATCAGGATTAAAATTTGGTAGTTAGGATTAATGATTGAATCCATTAATTGAAGTATTGTCGTTACATTACCCCTGGAATCCTCTTTCATTATTATTGTTATTCGTTTATCTGTATGTTTCGTTTTTCATTGTTGTTTGTCAAGGTTAAATCAACTCTGGATTTTGTTGCCTAAATAATAATTAGATTTTGGTGTTGATTAATCAGTGTGTTTTCGGTTATCAGTCCCTGTGGATACGATACTCGACTTGCCCTGTATTATGCCTATTTTTAGTGCGTAGAATAGTGCGATCAGTACCAAAAAACCACTTATGCTCTTAGGACGTCCATTCCTCAAGACTGCCAGAACCCTGATCGATTGCGACATCGGGAAGTTGACATGCAAGTTCACGGGAGAAAAGGTCACTAAGGTAGTGGATTTTTTGGGATCCATTGAGAAAGACATCGAGGAGACCTTACCTCAAATCCTGAGCAAGATGGAAGACGAGCCAGATGATGAGGAGGAGAAGGCAAAAGAGGAGACCAATGAGACATCGGTCCTGGCAGTGGAAAACCAAGTTCCAAAATCACTCTCGGCTACGGGGGACCAATTGGAATCATCCTTGATCAAGCCACCAAAGTTGGAGCTGAAGAGATTGCCCAAGCACCTCAAGTACATCTACTTGGGCAAAGAGTAGACATTGCCAGTGATCATTAGCTTCGAGCTGTACTAAGAAGAAGATTGGCAAGGAGAGCCATGTGATTTACTATGCTTCAAAGACCCACTACCGGAGCCTAGATCAACTATACCACCACGGAGAAAGAGCTCCATGCCGTGGTATTTGCTTTTAAGAAGTTTCGCTCCTATCTCTTCGGGAGCCAGATAGTAGTCTACAAGGATCACGCAGCTTTGAAGTACCTCATGGCCAAGAAGGATAGCAAGCCACGCCTGATAAGCTGGATCTTGCTACTCCAAGAGTTTGACATTGAAGTGAAGGACAAAAGTGGAACCCAAAACCATGTGGCTGACCACTTGAGCAGGATCTTGAGGGAAGAATATGACACACACCTCAATGAGAGATTTCCCGATGAGGAGCTTTATAGAATAGGCATTTCCGAGCCATGGTATGCCGAATTGGTCAACTTCATGATGACGGAGACATTCCCAATGGAGCTTGACCAATACCAGAGAGAAAAGAATATGAGCAAGAAGTTCATTTGGGATGATCCATACTTGTGGAAGAAATTCCCTGACCTAATCCTCCGAAGGTGCATACCCGAGGACGAGCAAAGAAGCATACTTGAGCACTGCCATGAGAAGGAAAGTGGAGGACACTTTGGGCCAAGGTGTACGGCAAGGAAAATCCTAGATAGTGGGTTCTACTGTCCCACAATCTTCAAGGATTGTTTTGAAAAGTGCATAACTTGCGACAAATGCCAAAAAGAAGGAAATATTTCCATGAAGGACGAGATGCCCTTGGTACCTGCCTTGCCAGTAGAGATTTTTGACATATGGAGAATGAATTTCATGGGGCCCTTGCCCAAGTACAAAGGCAATCAGTACATCTTTCTAGCAGTGGATTATGTCTTTAAGTGGTGTTGGTCCCGAAAGAGCAAGGTTTGGTGTATGAGGGGGGGAGGGGGGGGGGGGGGAATACACCAAATACAAACTTTTCAGTTTACTTGATTATTTATAAGAGAGTTCAAGCTATTCTTAAATAAAGAAGTTGCTAGGCAGATGACTAACCAGATCAATCACCAGATCGATATCAGATTAGTCCAAACAGATAGCTCTCTTAGTGTAAACACTTAGACAATAATAAGAGTGATCTTATTACTTTCTAAGTATTGTGTGTGCGGAAATATGGTGGATTGGTTAATGCTCTTGTTTAGAGAACCTTTTGAATTAATCAGATCGTTAACAGATTGATTGAGATGCAGATTGTATGAAGGTGCAGAATGTTAGAATAATAAACAATTGAAAGTAAAAAGCAGGAATGTAAAGAACACAATTGTTTAACGTGGTTCGGGAAATCCCTACGTCCACGATCTGGTCAAAACTAGACCAGATTATCCACTATTAGGATACTCTTTTTCTTTATACTCGTGGAGAACGAGTCACAAGTATCAATCAAAGCTAGAGAGATACTTATGCACGAAATAAGGGTCGTGTCCCTTTACAACAGATTACCTCTACGTTACCACTAGAAATCTACTAGCTAGCAGGGTGATTTCCTTTCTCTTGATAAGACAGACTTGAATCGAGGTTGGTTGATGTGATGTAGAATCACAAATCTTTTGGAGCTCTTAGTCTGGATCAAAGTTGATAGCTTGAGAATGTGTTTATCAATGCAGCGCACGTGTGTCTTGTGTTTCTCCAGATTTTGAACTTCAAATATATATAGGCATTGAATTGAAATTTCTGGCCGTTTGTTGATTGGCGTGAGATTGATTGTAGATTGTCAATCAATGATATCCATCATATCTGTTCTTGCCATGTAGAGAGCGTTGACTCAATCTTCAAAGTATGGAAAGCAGATTGGTAACGGCTTCTTTCCTTCTTTGTGTCAATCGAAGATTCTCTTCCCAATTCCTGTTGGATGGACTTCAATCTTGACGAGGCAAGAGGGTATGATGTGTAGGATGATGTCATCTGGTGGTTTGATGATTCTATCGATCTGGTCTTCAGCAGTGTACATAGATCTGGTCAGTGATCTGGTTGACAGCAGATCGATTTCTCCTTCGTGAAAAATGTTGATCTTCATCCTATACTATTATAGAAATGACTTCTATAGGAATGATTCCTTTACATGCTAAGTTATTTCCTAATCTGTTCTCTAACAGAATTCACTTTATATGTAGTGATCTGTTTACATGTAGAACAGTTTAATTCAAAGAAATACTAAGTGTGTTTTGAGAGATCATCATCAAAACTGAAAATACTTAAGGGTTCCCAACAATTTCTCCTTTTTTGATGATGTCAAAATCACACTTTACAAAAACATCCTAATAACTCATTAAGAGTGATCTGGTTTGATGGCCAGATGATTAAGTTTTCGTTATTAGGTTATAACGATTAAGCGCAGTTGTATATGTTCTGGACAATAAGAAGTTGTCATCAGAAACTCAAAAGATTTCATAGATAAGAAGCAGAACGAGTTTACAGATTGACAAACTAGGAATTACAGATAGTAAGAATTTTGAAAGTGAATAGCTATCTGCTTTTCCTCCTCTCTTCCTGTTGCTTCTTCATCTTAGCTCTTGTTTCATCTGAGATTAGCTGCACGCTCTCATACACTCCTTTTCTCACCCTTATGTAGTCTGGATCCTCAGCATCAATTTTGTAGCCTCTGTTTTCTGCGAGCTGGTTTATGAAGGTGAGCAGATAGGTCTTATCTGGTAGCTTGGTGCCAGGAATCTCTGGACATTCTCTAAACTCTCTTTCTGGTGCAGTGATGGTGACTTGAGCTCTTGCAGCTGCTTCTCTTATAGCTTCCACCAAATCCTTGGCATCATTCATGTCTAAGTATAAATTGAATGCCTCATTGGGAGTGCCCTCGCAGTATGCAGGTTCTCTGATGAAGTATCAGCACATTATGAAGCCATATTTCAAACCCTCCCAACCATTCTTCAAGTTGTCTGGGACCCAGCTGGTCTCTCCTTCTTTTGTCTTGTTTGTCTTTATAGGAGCAGATGAGAACCAGCCAGATCCAGATCTTTTCTTCTTCTTTATTGGTTGAGAGTGGCTCGATCTGCTTGAAGATGATGTCTTTTGAATTTGAGCAGATGGTGGAGGTGGTTGATCTGGTGCAATCTGTTGCTCCTGTTGAGCCTTTGTCCTTTCATCCGTAGCAACAGATTGGCCCTTGCCTTTTGCAGCACCCTTCTCCTTCACCATTTTCTTCTCTTTCTTAGATCCTTCCCCCTTTTCGACATCATCAACATACAGATTGATGAGTGCCTTAAGGGAGGCGATCTCCTCCTTCATCTCCTTGACCTCTTTGTCTGAATTGATCTTTTGTGTAAGCAGTGAAGTGATGTTGAGGTTAGAATCGTCAATCTGCTTCTGTAAGGATGACTTGACTTTGAGCAGATCAGCTTTGTAGCCCTCTTGATCATCCTTAATGATCGCAATCTCATCAAAATATGTATCAATCATGGTCTTTGTAGGATAGCGCAGTTAGCTCAACTTTCTCTCTAAAAAATCTTTGCCATCTGTTTCAAACTTTCTGAACATTGCCCTGGTCTCAATGTGTGCAGCTTTCATTACCTCCTGAGCAATACCATATGTTTGTTCTTTAACAATTCCATGGACCAAGTCCTTTTCTTTTCTTGCAAACTTAGTGATTATCTTGTACATTTCATTGACTTTAAGCTCCATTGTTACTAGAGTCTGATCGATTTGTGCCTTCCTCTCTTCTGCAGTAGATCGATCATCGTCCATCTTTTTGCTCAGCTCTTCTAGTTTCATTCTGCACACTCTTCTCAAGTCTCAGTCAACCTGGTCAACATGGGATTTCAGATGGCTGTTGAACTTAGTGAGAATGCGAGTGGCCTGGTCTTGGACTGTAGATAGCGTCCCATACATAAATTTGTCAATTTTGTGGGAGATAAGATCCTTCACTTGTTCATTTGACAGTGATTGATGCTGGGTCATCAATATGTCCTCCAAATTGGTTGTCTCTACAAATTCTTGCATCGTGGCTGCAACAGCAGGGGTGTAAATATCATCAGTCAATTTACCGCCTACCCTCTGTCCAGCTGGCTCAGGTTGCTCTTGTGGATAATCCACCACTGTTATTTTGGTCTTGCTTGACTTGGCTGGTTCCCCCTTAGCCTGTGCAGTGCTCTCCACGACCTGCTCTCCAGCATCAACCATGTGTTGATCTGGTTCTGGTTCTGGTATTGCTGCACCCGGTTGGTGAGCATCAGAAGGTCCAGCTTCAACTACTTTCTCTTCAATGCTCTCATAAAATTCCAGCATATCTGCTTTTTCATATTCAGATCTGAGGTCGATTTGGAGTTCGTTGGCTTCAAATTTAGACATACATAGGATGTCTGGTTTGTAAGTCTCCCTTAACTCAGCTATTGAAGAGGCAGTGAAGATGTTGAGTAAGGTGGCTTCTTCTATTTTCAGGGCATGTATTGATCTGGTTCGGAGTAGGGCATCAAGAACATAGAATTCTTTGTCCTTGATGAGCAGGAGAATTTTGAGGCGTCTAGCTGCTTCATAACTTTCTAGAGTGAGCTGTATCCCAGGAAATGTCCTAAGTACAGAGTGATCTGCTTTAGTTTCGAGCATCTTCATTACAGTCTCTGCCTTTCTCATTTCTTCCTCCTCATCAGTGGATTCATCTTCTCATTCGACCTCTTCATCTATTTGTTCGAGGGGTTCAGCTGAGGATGGGCTGGCAGAACGCGCAGGAGAAAAATCCTTTACCTGGCTTGGGTCCAAGGAGGAGATAGGAACCACGTCCTCTGGTGGTCCCCCGACCAGAATCTCTTCCTCCTCATCCTCCTGTTGAGGGATAGTTGGTTCAGTAACAGCGGGTTTCTCGACCTGGACTTCTTCCACGAGTTTCTGAAGTCTTCTTCTTTTAGGTTTGGGCTGCTGAGCTGCGGTGGAGGTGTCTGTATCAACCGAGCTTGCTCTTCTTGTAACTCTCTTAGATGGTGTCCTTTCAGCTGGCTTATCTTTTGTAGCTCTTGATTTTGTAGACTTCTCAGCTGGAGTAGTTGGAGGAACCCAGATTGGGTTGGAACTTCCCATCTCCATCAGCGCGTTGATAAAAACAGGGTCTGTTACCCTGGCAATCAGGTTGGCAGAAATGCCCATAGACATTTATATTTGATACTGGTCCTTCGGGAACTTTAGTCTATCATTGAACTCCACAACTGAGTCCCATTTGTGTTGGTTAAAGAACATTTCCAGCATGTAGATTATTTTGGTTGAGTGTCTCAGGCTGCTTCTTCTCACATCAATTCTAGGGCTGGCTCCCTTCACGAAGGTGATCATCTTGGCTTCCTTCGCCAAGAGGTCAAAAAGGATTCTGCTCCAATTCACCGGCAGATTAAGCACGACAGTAGCCAGAATCTTGAACTTCTCGGGCGTGACCTGGTCGTACGAACCATTGTGGTTCAAGAAAATTCGCTGGACGAATTCAAAAACTATCTTGAATTTGGGTGCGAGTAGGGCTCGGTTGAACATTTTGTTCAGATAGCGAATGGGCACCACCATAACCATCTCTATGGCCTCCTGAAGTTGTTCGTCGCTGATGTCTCCCAGATTGAGACCTTCATCCTTCAATTTGTAAACATTGTCGATAATGTTTAATACGTTGTATGTGGTGTTGCTGATGGTATTGCCTTTGCTAACCCTGATGGTAGCTTCGTTCCCGCCTTTCTCTCCTTG
>JAPKLX010000005.1:849994-885543 GCA_026898415.1 Leonotis leonurus | reverse complement strand
TTGCTAACCCTGATGGTAGCTTCGTTCCCGCCTTTCTCTCCTTGCCATGAGAGATAAAAGGCCGCAACTTCCTTAGGTAGAAAGTGGACAAGATGTGTAGTAATTATGTGGTGAAATCCTACAAAGAAATCAAAACAATAGATGTGAGCATTGTCCTTCCATCAATGAAGTATAAGTGCCCAATAGCAGTTTACAGATTATTGGATTCTATACTACAGTGCAAGTCCTCATAAGAATGCAGAAAAGCAGATTTTCAATACAAGTTTAATAGAACTCAAGGCATTCAAGATATAGAGCAGTTAAAAGAACTCATAAATTAAAACCTTTGCAACGTCTAACAAGGTCGAAGGCCTTGTCCAGTTTATGAAAACCAAAGGTATCAAGTACTGCGAAGAGATCTTGATGAATATATTGGTTAAGAAACTTCACTTGCTCAAGAAACAAAGAAGATTTGGGTGCCATATTGGTAAAAACAGAGAAGTTTTTGAAGATTGAGAGAGTTTGGAAGGAAGAAAATTTCGCTAAGGTTTAAGGAGGAAGAACAATGTATGTATGTGATAGACGAACTGCCTTATCAAAAAGTATATATAGATAGATAAGCTATAAGAAAGAGTAATATTTTCATTGATTTTCTTCCCTTTTTCAGCCTTTTCTCGCCTCTCCGTGTTATAGACTTATGGTCTATTATTTTCTCTTCTCTGCGTTTGATACACGCGCTGGATCAACGGCTGCAGTGAGGCGCGTGATTGTATCACCAGTTGATTTTCTGTCTTTTTCTTAGTTTGGTAAATATTTCCTCGATCACGTTTCCTAAACACTGTACTTAATCATCAAAATAGAAGATTTGGTATATTATGTCAGAATTTAGATACATAGGCAAAAGATTAATCGCCGTATCTTTTTGACTTTCCCCCTTGACCAAGTAATGGGAATATTATTAAAGGATTTAATTAATATCCATGTGGCATCTAGTGATCTGGTCCATATCGATCTCACAATTAACGAACTGTTGTTAATACTATCGATCTGTTTATGCCACTTTCAAGTTTTGGACATTAATCTTGTGTGATGATCTGCTAATAATTCCCGGTTTGAACAATCTGTTGATCATCAATCTTCTATTTAGATGATCTGGTGTCAATTTCCAGTTGGAATTTTTCATGACCTGTTTTCATCAATCTTGTTTGTGTCGATCTGGTTCAAGTTCCCTGTTGGAATTTTGAACTTGATTTGATCTATGACAATCTGGTTCTGTCTTCAAGATTTAATAGTCCTAATTTACCACAAAGCATCTTGAACCTTTCTTCTGGTAATTCTTTAGTGAGAATGTCAGTTCTCTGTACTTCAGTGTGTATTTTCTCGATCTGTACATGTTTTCTTTCAACATGATCTCTTATAAAATGATGTCTTACGTCCACATGTTTGCATCTAGTATGCAAGACATGATTCTGTGTAATAGCTATAGCACTTGAGCTATCACAGAAGATGGGTATTTCCTTGACATCAATCTCATAATCTTTAAGCTGTTGTCTTAACCATAGTATTTGTGCAAAACAACTTCCAGCTGCCATATATTCTACCTCTGTGGTTGATGTGGCAACAGATGTTTGTTTCTTTGAGAACCAAGAGATTAATTTATTTCCCAAGAACTAACAAGTACCAGATGTCGACTTTCAGTCCAGCTTACATCCAGCGTAATCTGAATCTGTGTATCCAGTTAGCTCAAAGTTGTCTTCACATGGATACCATAATCCAATATGGGCTGTTCCCTTAAGATATCTTAATATCTTCTTAGCTGCTTCCATGTGAGACTCTTTGGGATTTGCTTGATATCTTGCACATACACCTACTGCAAATGTGATGTCAGGTCGATTGGCAGTTAGGTATAGTAGTGATCCTATGATCCCTCTGTATTGTGTAATATTGGCTGTTTTTCCTTCTGGATCAGGATGAATTTTCCCATTGGTCTGCATTGGGATTTTAACTAGTTTGCTGTCTTTAATCCCAAATTTAGTTAGCAGATCGTTGATGTATTTTGTTTGATTAATGAAGATACCATCTGGTTCCTACTTGACCTGCAAACCTAGAAAGAAACTCATCTCGCCCATCATGGACATTTGATACTTATTTTTCATAAGTTTAGCAAATTTGTCACATAAATAGGTGGATTGAGATCCAAATATGATATCATCTACATAGATCTGTACTAAGAGGATATTTTTCTTTGACTTTGGTAATGAATAAAGTCTTGTCAACTGATCCTCTTCTGAATCCAGAATCTAGTAGAAATGTTGATAATGTCTCATACCAAGCTCTAGGGGCTTGTTTAAGACCATAGACTGCTTTTGTCAGTCTGTATACTTTCTAGTTTGGATCTGCTTCTTCAAATCCAGGTGGTTGTTCCACATAAACTTCTTCTTCAAGGATACCATTTAGGAAGACACTTTTGACATCCATCTGGTATACCTTGAACCTTTTGTGTGCAGCATATGCTAAGAATAGCCTAATTGCTTCTAGTCTGGCTACTGGTGCAAATGTTTCATCAAAATCAATGCCTTCTTATTGATTATTTCCTTTAGCTACTAATCTGGCTTTGTTTCTGACTATTTCACCATTTTCATCTCGTCTATTTTTGAACACCCATTTTACACCTATTACTCCTTGGTGTTTGGGTCTGTCCACAAGATACCAGACTTCATTTCTTTTGAACTCATTAAGTTCATCTTGCATTGCAGTTATCCAATCTGCATCTTGTAATACTTCGTGAGCATTAGTTGGTTCAATGCGAGATAGGTAACAACTTAGCAAGGCACTTTCTCCATGCATTCTTCTTGTCTTCACACGATCTGATGGGTTCCCAACAATCGGTTCTGGTGGATGATCTTGTATCCATCTTCTTCTCCTGGTCATCTCTTCATCAGATATCTCAGGATCAGGTTGATCTGTTGGATCCTCAAATTCAGTGTGTGCTGATGATGGAGTTTGAAATGGATTCTCATTTGGTCTTGCCTTTGGATCTGAGTTATCAGATTGATGATCCTCTGTAATGACTGTTTCATTGCTTGGTGATCTGTTTTCATCCAGATCATGTTGTGTTGTTCCTCCTTGCTGTATGATTTCTTTAGCAATAGGTGGAGTATTAATTTCTTCATCATCTCTCTTTGAATTCCAGATTAGAATGTCTTCTAGTAGTATCTCATTCAATTTTCTAGTAGTCATCTGGTTATCTGTCTGTTTTTCATCCTGTGGCCTGTACTCAACAATGGACTTATCAAAAATAATATGAGGTGTTATTTCCACAATATGTGAGTTCTTATTGTAGACTCGATATGTTTTACTGACATCAGAATATCCTAAGAATATTCCAGGATTAGTTTTGCTATCAAAAGTTTTCAATTGCGATTTCCCATTATTGTGTATGTAACACAAACAACCGAAAGTTCGAAAGTAAGAGATCTTAGGCTTTCTATTGTTCTAAATCTCTTATGGTGTCTTTCCATGTCTGAGTGTGATGGACGATCTGTTTTGAGTATAGCAGGCTGTGTATATGGCTTCTGCCCAGAACTTCTTTGGTAGATTGGTTGCATTAAGCATTATGCTAGCTGCTTCTTTTAGTGATCTGTTTCTCCTTTCAAGAACTCCATTCTGTTGAGGAGTTCGAGCAGCTGATGTTTGATGAGTGATCCCCATCTTATTGCAGTATGCTTCAATCTTTTGGTTGAGAAATTCTATTCCTCGATCTGTTCTGATAGTAGTTATACTCATCTCCTTCTGTTTGGTGATCTTGTGTAGAAAATCAGGGAGTTTGTCTATAGTCTCTTTCTTCTTTAACAAAAAGATGACTCAAGTGAACCTTGAGTAATCATCTATGATTACTAAGGTGTATTTTCTCCCATTTATGCTTAGAGGTTTGACTGGACCAAACAGATCTAAATGCAAAAGCTCCAGTATTCTTGATGTTGAGTGAGCTGTTTTGTTTGTAAAAGATGATCTGGTCTGCTTTCCAGCTTGACAAGCTTCACATATATGATCTTTATCATATACTTGATCTGGTAGACCTTCCACTAATCTTTCTTTAGCAATCTTGTTGATTGATTTAAAGTTTAGATGACTCAATCTCTTGTGCCATAACCAGCTTGTTTTTGATACTGTTTTAGTAACTAAACAAGTCTCCACTGGACAATATATAACCTGTCTTGCAGTTTACCGGTAAGGAGTATCTCATCTCCTTCCTTGTTCTTCACAAGAAAATTGTTAGTATCAAAGATGATCTGATTGCCATTAGCACAGAATTGACTTACACAGAAAACAGATTGTGACTAAGACCCTCTACATACGAAACATTTGTGATGGTGGTCTTGCCAACTTTTATATTTCCATATCCTCTGGTGTACCCTTTTGAGTTACATCCAAAGGTGACCTGTGGTCCTGGCTTCTCTATGTAATCTGATAGTAGGTTCTTGTCACATGTCATGTGCTTTGAACAGCCACTATCTATGATCCAGATCGCTCCTTTTGCTATCTTATTTCTTCTTGCAGTCTTCTGATACTGCAATTAATTACACTTAGCTACCCTTCAACGTTTGGGTGCTTGGTTATTAGCAAATGTTCCCTTTCGAATCCAGAACATTTTTGGGTTAGGAACAAAAATGTAACAGGTAATGAAATTCTCATCATTATCAATTTTGGATAAGGAGTGAATTTCAGATGGATGGAATCTCTCTATTCCATCTTTCTTCAGACCCTTCTTGATAGGTAATGTCCTGTTGACATTCTTTGTTCGGTTGACATTTTTATTTGGCAATGTCCTGTTGACATTATTTTTATTAGCATGATCTGTTTCTGTGTAACAGGCTGGTTGACCCTTTGTTTGATAGTACTGTCTGTTCACGGTCTCTTTCATGATTATCTTTTGGGGATGACCTTTCTTGTTTTTCAAGTTTTTCACTTGATCTGGTATTTGTTTCCTCTCTGGTACAAAGTTTATGGTACTAGAAGATTTTTCTGAGTGGCCTGGATATCCTAATCCAGATGTGCCCTGTTGTTGCAGGTTGATTAGCAACTTAACACGTTCATCACTCTTGTAAATCATTTCTTTCCCTTTCTTTATCTTCTCTTCAGCAACGTTGTTTCTTGTAATAAGATCCTTCACTTTTGAATTCAGTGAATGAATCTCACTGTCTTTTTCTTTGATCTGTTCTTCCAGATCGTTTATTTTGGCAACAAATTGAGTGTTTGTTGTACTCAGTATCTGTTCAGATTTCTTCAATCTATCATTTTCTTCTACAACTTCTCTAAACAATCTCTTGATGCTCGAATAGCTTTTGAACATCTCATTTAGTTCTTCCCAAGAGTAGTCAGTTTGATCTTCATCATCCTGTTCTAGATTGATATCATTTGAGGAATTGGAATAACATTAATTTACCTCGACTTCATCCAGACCGTTGTCTAGTCCCACATAGCATTCATCCCATCCTTCATCGTCATTAGCAAAGAAGGCTTCATCATTCTCTGATGAGCTATCTGAAAAATGACTCGAGCTGCTTGATTCTTGTTCAACTAACATGGCTTTTCGTTCATGTTTGAGTTTTCGATCTCTCTTTGCTCTCAATTCTTCTCTTTGACTTTTGGATAGATCACGACAGTCTGTTTTGATTCTTCCTTGTTATCAGATCGATCATTATCACGCTTCTTGTAGAATTTGTTTTTGTTGTCTTTATAGAAACGTCTGTATTTCTTCGATCTGATCTCCATCTTGTCCATACGTTTGACGATCATTGCAAACTCTTTTAGTATTTTGTCATATCCCTTCTCTTCATCTGGAGTAGAAGGTTCAGAAGGATCATCTGGTTTGCTCTTCGCTTTGAAGGCTACTTCTTTGTCCTTCTTAGAGCTGCTTTCTGCCTTTTTGGATAGATAATCTGGTTCAGGAATTCTTTGAATGTCACATTCATGACCTTCAAGGTGATCAAATAATGCTTCTGTAGACAGTTCATTGAAATCTGCACGAAGAGGTTGCATTGCAGCATAGATCTCCCAGCTAGGTGGAAGTGCTCTGAGTACTTTCATATTCTTCTCCCTTTGAGTATATTTGTTCTTATTGAACGCAGATATCTCAAGGAGGATTCCAGTGAACCTCATCTTCATTTGCTCAATGGTCTCGCCTGGTTTCATTTTGAATTCATCGTACTTATTGTAGGCTAGAGACAACTTGTTCTCAATCATGACTTCTGATCCTAGACACAAGTCCCTTAAGGCTTCCCACATCTCTTTGGCAGTATCCAAATCTTGGATTTTGGCCAGATGTACGCCTTTGACTGTGCTGGATATAATTCATTTTGCAAAGTCGTCCAGATTGGCTTCGCGACGTTCCTCTGAGGTGTATTTCCTTGGATCTTTAGGTGCAATCTGTGTGATTACACCAGTTGATGTAGTTACCGTCACTTCTTCCATGATCTGGAGTGGACCTTTGTTGGTCCCGAAAGAGCAAGGTTTGGTGTATGGGGGGGAATACACCAAATACTAACTTTTCAGTTTTACTTGACTATTTATAAGAGAGGTTAAGCTATTCAATATGAGAAATTGCTCGGCAGTGACTAAACAGATCGATATGCAGATCAATAGCTGGTTTAGTCCAAACAGATTACTCTCTTAGTGAAAACACTTAGTTGATAATAAGAGTGATCTTATTACTTTCTGAGTGTAGAGTGAGTGCGGAATAATGGTGGATCAGTGATTGCTCTTGTTTAGAAAACCTTAAGTATTAACCGATTGATTAAGGAGATTGATTGAGATGCAGATGGATGATTGTGCAGAGAGTTAGAATAGTAAACAACTGAAATTAAAATGCAGGAATATAAAAGCACACAGTTGTTTAACGTGGTTCGGGAAATCCCTACGTCCACGATCTGGTCAAAACTAGACTAGATTATCAACTACTAGGATACTCTGCTTCTTTATACTCGTGGAGAACGAGTCACAAGTATCAATCACAACTAGAATGATACTTATGCACGAATGAAGGATCGTGTCCCTTTACAACAGATTACCTCTACGTTACCACTAGAAAACTACTAGCTAGCAGGGTGATCTCCTTTCTCTCGATAAGACAGACTTGAATCGAGGTGGTTGGTGTGATGTTGAATCACAGAGTGTTGAAGCTCTAAGTCTGGAATGCAGATTGCTTGAAAGTATAACAGCAATATAGCTCGCGTGTGTGTTCTCCCTGTTTCCAGATTTTGACTTCAACTATATAGGCATTGAATTTGAAATTCTAGCCGTTGTTGATTGGCGTGAGATAGATGGTATATTGCCAATCAATGGTTTCCATCATATCTGTTCTTGCCATATAGGAAAGGTTGACTCAATCTTTGATTTATGGAAAGCAGATTGCTAACGGTCTCTTTCCTTATATATGTTAACCGAAGATCTTCTTTCCAATCCCAGTTGGATGGACTTTGGTCTTTGACGTGGCAAGTGTATATGATGTGTAGGATGATGTCAGCTGATGGATTGATGACTCAATCGTTCTGGTTCCTCGCTGTAGGCATCGATCTGGTCGCTGTCTGTTACAGCAGATCGATTCTTCTTTGGCATAATACCTTGACTTCATCCTATTCTAAGTTGAGATTGACTTCTATAGGAATATTTCCTTTACACTTTAAGTCATCTTCTAATCTGTTCCATAACAGAAATCACCTCATCTTTAGTGATCTGTTTTTACACGAGAACAGTTTAAATTCTAAACTAGCTAAGTGTGTTTCGAAAGACCATCATTAACATTAAGTCCTTAGGGTTCCCAACAATTTCCCCTTGTTGATGATGTCAAAACTACACTTTGCAATAATATCCTATCAACATAAAAGAACGATCTGGTCTGATATCCAGATTGATGTTGGTACGTTATTAAGTTTATAACGTTTAGGATATTTTATATGTGTTCTGGACAATAAAATGTTGTCATCAGAAACTCAAAAAATTTCATATATATTAGAGACAAAAGGGTTTTACAGATGATCATAACACAGATAAGAAAATGCAGATCATTAATGATAAGAAATGAATGGCTATCTGCTCTTTCTCTTCTCTTCCTGTTGCCTCTTCATCTTTGCCCTGGTTTCATCTGAGATAAGCTGTACGCTTTCATATATTCCCTCTCTGATCCTTATGTAATCAGGATCCTTTGCATCCACCTTATATCCTCTATTTTCAGCAAGTTGGTTAATGAAGGTGAGCAGGAATGTTTTGTCAGGCAAATCTGTTCCTGGGATGGTGGGGCATGATCTGTATTCCTTTTCTGGCGCAGTGATCTGTATGCTTGCTTGGGCAGCAGCCTTCCTTATTTCTTCAACCAGATCACTGGCTTCATTCAAGTCCAGATATTTATTGAATGCTTCGTTGGGCCATCCCTCAATGTATGCAGGTTCCTTCAGGAAGTATCTGCAGAGAATGAATGCATTCTTGAGCCCTTCCCATCCATCTCTCAAGTGGACTGGGACCCAGTTGGTCGCTGCAGATGTTCTGATGTGAGCTGTTGGCCAATTGAATCCAGTTCTTTTCTTCTTCTTTTGTGTCTGACTCGATCTGCTTGATGATTTGGATTTCTGTGTTTGAGCAGATGGAGCAGATGGAGAACTGAGGGTTGGTTGTGATGTGATCTGTTGCTCTGGTTGAGCTATTTTCTTTCCTTTCTCTTGTGCAGCAGCAGCAGATGGCTTTGTTTTCTTCCCAATCCCTTCCCCCTTTTCGACATCAGCAATAAACATACTGACAAGGGCTCGTAGGGAAATGATCTCTTCTTTCATTGTTGCCATCTCTTTATCAGTCTCCACCTTCTGAGTAAGCAGTGATGTGATGTTGAGATTTGAATCATCAATCTGCTTTTGGAAAGATTTGGTGATGTTGGCAAGTTCTGCTGTATGGCGCTCAACATCTTCCTGGACTATCCCAAAGTCGTTGAAGTAAGTGTCGATCATTGTCTTTGTGGGATAGCGCAGTTCGTTGAGCTTTCTTTCAACAAAATTCTTTCCATTGACCTCAAACTCCCTGAACATAGTCTTAGTGTGGGAGATGGTTTCCTTTACGACATCAGCTGTTATACCATCAGTCTGTGCCTTCACTATGGCATGCACCATATCCTTCTCCTTGTCAGCGAATGCAGTGATGATCTTGTACATCTCCTTCACTTGGAGCTCTGTTGTAAACAGACTCTGATCAATCTGTGCCTTGCGTTCTTCGGCAGCAGCTCGATCATCGTCCATTTTCTTGCTAAGTTCTTCAATCTTCACCCGGCATATTCGCCTCAGATCAGAGTCGACCTGATCGACATGAGTTTTCAGGTGGTCGTTGAACTCTGTGAGTATGCGGGTGGCTTCATCTTGAACTGTGGTCAGTGTTCCATACATGTACTGATCCACCTTCTTGGAAATGAGATCTCTAATTTGAGTATGAGATAGGGATTGATGTTGGTCCATCAATATATCTTCCAAGGTGAATGTCTGCACATGTACATTCAGTGCAGCTGCAACAGCAGGAGTGAGAATTTCATTTGTAAGTTCGCCTCCGATGTTCTGTCCAATAGGCTCACTCTCTGCTTGTGATTGGCTTGTCACTGCATTGGGGATTTCAGAGGGCATGGCTTGTTCCCCCTCAGTTGGTGCAGTGGTCTGCTTTTCACTTTCAGCCATTGGCTGATCAATCTCAGTTGCTGGAATGGCTACACCCTGTTGGTGAGCATCAACATGAGCAGCTTCAACCTCTTCCTCACCAACTTCTTCTTCGATGCTGTTGTAAAAATCCAGCATGTTGGCTTTCTCGTACACAGATCGTAGATTGATCTGAAGCTCATCAGCTTCAAACTTCGCCATACCTAGTATATCTGGCTTGTATGACTCTCGAAGCTCTACAATGGAGGATGCAGTGAAGATTTTAAGCAAAGTGGCTTCTTCAATCTTCAGTGCATGAATTGATCTGGTGCGAAGCAGAGCGTCCAATACATAGAATTCCTTGTCTTTCACCAGTAACAGGAATTTTAAGCGTTTGGCTGCAGCATAAGTTTCTGGGGTAAGCTGGATCCCTGGAAAAGTTCTGAGCACAGAGTGGTCTGCCTCTGTCTCAAGCATTCTCACCACCGATTCTGCTTTCTTCAACTCCTCCTCTTCATCTGTTGATGCTTCTTCTATCTCAGCCTCCTCATCAATCTGCTCTAAATGATCAGCAGATGATGGGCTAGTAGAGTGTGCGGGGGAAAAGTCTTTGGACTGATCTGGGTGTACAGATGAAAGGGGTGCCACATCTTCAGGTGGACCACCCAGCATAACTTCTTCCTCCTCAACCTCCTGTTGAGGAATGACAGCTTCTGCAGCAGCAGGTGCTTCAGTCTGAACTTCAGCGGACAATTTTTGAAGTCGTCTGCGTTTTGGTTTGTGTGGCTGAGCTGCGGTGGATGTGTCAGTATCGATGGAGCTCGCCCGTCTTGTGACTCTTTTGGTGGGAGTCCTTTCTGCTGGTTTCTCCTTGGTGATCTTGGACTTGGTGGATTTTTCAGTTACTGCGAATGGTGGTATCCAGATGGGGTTGGAGTTTCCCATCTCAGTCAAAGCGTTTGCGATAACAGAATCTTTGACTCTTGCCAGCAGGTTGGCAGAAATACCCATTGACATCTCAATTTGATGTTGATCTTTGGGAAAATGCAGTTTAGAGTTAAACTCAACAACTGTATCCCACTGGTGTTGAGGGAAGAAAGACTCAAGCATATAACTGATTTTTGTAGAATGACGTAGAGTGCTCCTTTTGACTTCGATGCCAGGTGAGCTGCCTTTCACAAACAAGATCATCTTGGCCTCCTTTGCCAAGAGATCGTATAAGATCCTGCTCCAGTTCATTGGTAAGTTGAGTACTACAGCAGCTAAGATCCTGAATTTCTCAGGGGTGACCTGGTCGTATGAGCCATTGTGGTTGAGAAATATTCGCTGTACGAATTCAAATAAGATTCTAAATTCTGGCGCGAGAAGAGCACGGACAAACATTCTGGCGCGAGATGAGCCATCTCCACAGCTTCTTGCAGCTGTTCTGCAGTGATTTCTCCAAGTTCTAGGCCTTCATCCTTTACTTTGTAAGCGGCGTTGATAATGTTGATGACGTTGTAGGAGGTGTTGCTAATCGTGTTCCCTTTGCTGACCCTGATGGTGGCCTCATCTCCACCTCTCTCTCCTTGCCATGAGAGGTAAAACGCAGCAACATCCTTGGGTAGGAAGTGTACTGGGTGTGAAGTGATTATATTGTAGAAACCTACAGGAAACACAGTAGAGCATATGTGAGCACTATCCTTCAATCAGTGAAGTATAAGTGCCCCAAAGCAGTTTATGCATGCTAGCAATCGATATCACAGTAAACACAAATAGATATACAGAGTAAGATCAGTTTGTCATATGCATGTAAATGTGATAATATTAAACAAACTAAACAAGAAACCTTTGCACTGACGGACAAGATCAAATGCCTTTTCCAGTTTGTGAAACCCGAAGGTGTCAAGAACCGCGAAAAGGTCTTGGTGTATGTATGGTTTCAGAAAGCTTGCTTGCTCGAGAAAAACAGATGATTTGGGAGCCATTTTTTGCTAGAAAATTGAGAGATTTACGAAGGAAGAGAGAATTTTGGAAGGCAGAAAATTTGCTAAGTGTTTCAAGAAATATGTGAGTGTGAGTGATGCATGAAACGCCTTATCAGGTTATATACATAAAAGAGAAGATAAGTAGAGTAATAAAATATTCAGAAATCCTTCCCTTTTTCAGCTTTCCCGCCTTTCCATGTTCTAGGTTTCCAACCCATAGCCGCCTCTCTTTATCGTGTGATGCACGCGCTATGATCGAACGGTTGTGATATGGCGCGTTATCTTTGTTGCAGTCATTTTCTCCCTTTTTCTTGATATGGTAGATATTTCCTCGATTACGTTTCCCAATTACTGTACGTAATCATCAAAAATAAAAGATTTTGATATCTAATGTCAGAATATAGATAATTGTCGCCGTATATAGTTGACCTTTCCCCCTTAACCAAGTAATTGAGTAATTAATAAGAAATATTAATTCAAAATCCACGTGGCATTAAGTAATCTGGTCAAGGTCAATCTCTTTTATGGTGAGAACTATCGATCTGGTTGACTCCTTTAATAATTTCCAGTTGGAATTTTGATCAATCTGTATTCACATATACTCAGTGATCTGGTGTTAATTTCTTGTTGGAGTTTTCACATAAGCTGGTTTTTATCAATCTGGGCCATGATAATCTGGTTTTGATTCCCTGTTGGAATATTGAATTTGATCTAATTTAGATCAATCTGGTCCTATCTTCAAGATTTAAAAGTCCTAGTTTTCCACAAAGCATCTTAAATCTTTCTTCTGGTAATGCCTTAGTGAGGATGTCTGCTCTCTGAACTTCAGTGTGTATTTTCTCAATCTGTACATGTTTTCTTTCAACATGGTCTCTTATAAAGTGATGTATCACATCAACATGTTTGCATCTGGTATGCAAAACAGGATTATGTGTGATTGCTATAGCACTTGAGCTGTCACAGAAAATTGGTATTTCCTTGACGTCAATCTCATAATCTTTAAGCTGTTGTCTCAACCACAATATTTGTGCACAACAACTTCCAGCTGCCATATATTCTGCCTCTGTAGTTGAAGTGGCAACTGATTTCTGTTTCTTAGAGAACCAAGAAATCAGTTTATTTCCTAGAAACTGACATGTACCAGATGTTGACTTTCTGTCCAGTTTGCAACCAGCATAGTCTGAGTCAGTATATCCAGTTAGCTCAAAATTGTCTTCACATCACTACTACAAAAATGCTAATAGACAAGGGTTTTTAACCCTTGTCGTAGCCTGTCCTCGACACTTGTCGAAAGTCGTGTTGTCGTATGTTCTCGCTCATAGACAACGGTAATATAACCGTTGTCGTAAATATTTACAACAACGGCTAAGACAAGGGTTTCTGGAACCGTTGTTGTATTTAAAAAAAATTCGCTCATAGACAACGGTTCTTAAAACCGTTGTCGTAGGTCTTCTAAAAAATTCCCAAGAAAAATCCCATATAACAATATTTGTAACATTCCCAAGAAAAATCCCAACACATTAGGAAGCTGCACGCATGCACAATTAATTCACAACCCATTAATTAATTAATTAATCAATCTAGTAAGAAAGTAAGAAGATGTAGATGTAGATGTAGTAGTACTGACCGCCACACACAAGTCCTTCTGGAACAAGCCATACGCAAACCACATAACTGCACTCAGTAAATTATTACCATATACTGCATGTCAGGCCCATCATCATCGATGATTATAAGAGCACCACCTGCTGGAGCTTCAGTAGAGAGAATCTCAATTCTCCCCCCAACCTCTGTTCGGAGTAAAGCTCCTTCAATTAAATTGCTCAAAGCTTGACGTAAAGCAGGTTCCTCAACTGCAACCTTCAATGACCTTGAAAGATCACACAGTTCCACAACCCGTTGCTGAAAATGTGCTAGAGGTCTTATGGCACCGACTAAATCGTGCAGAACGTTAGAAACTTTGCATGGTCTTCTAGCAAAAAGAAGGTGTAAGAAACAGAATCCACAAAGGAAATATACAAATTAAACTTTCTGGTGTAGCAAAGCGTTTGACACTTCATAAGGTCCAGAAAAGCTAACTACATGACTGCTTTAGCGCAGAACTTCCAACACTCCCAGTAATAAAGAGAAAAAAAAAAGAAAAGAAATGATATTCAGTCATATTTCAGCTAGCTCTCACTGGTAAACAACTTTTTATCAGTACCCAACTCAACAAACATACAAGTCAATAGAAAAGAAAAATTTTAAAAAGTAAAGAAAAGGAGAGATGCATATTTCTTTTAACACAATGGTACCTAATTTCTAGTTGTTTTGAAGGTGAAAGAGCAATAGGTGGCATGGGAAATTCTGAATCCGTGGAAGTAGAACTAAGAGACAATTGTCCAGAAGATTCTTGCGTATTGGATAACATTGATCTCATTTCTGGATCCATATTAGATGACTGTTGCATCTGCTTCTGTGTTCCTTTGTTATAACGCAGTATATTAGCCTGTGAAGGAAAAACAATAGTCTTAAGTACATTCAAAAGTATAGAGACAAATATAGAATTAGAATCAAACAAGATATAAGTGTGAAAGAGTCCAGAAAGGGGAAACACTGCAAACATGGAAGAAGTTGACAGCAAAAATTAGTTTGTATTTTTAAGGTTGTTACTAAACGAGCACTTTTCAGACAAAGTTATTATAAAGAGAACTAAGAATGCTGCAAAGTACTGTCACATGCACCGGATGACCAGAAATTATAAAGAAATGCATGCCATAGTATTACTGTCAAAGCAAAGACAAGAACGCGCATTTACTGCAGAGACAGAGTCGTGCTATTATACTGAGAAACATGTAACTAAAAATTTCTAAACATCACGGGGAGCAGAAATAAAACCTTTGTCATGTAGACAGCATCTTGCAGCTTTTGAAGCGTATCATTTATGTAATCACCTTGCACTAAAATGTCCTCAACTATATCATGTGAAATCTGCAATCTCATTATCATTAGTTAATCAGGACAATAAAAATATAAAGTACTTTAAGAAATAGCAAATGCAATTTTAGCAACAACCTTTTAAAGTTTGCAGGAACACCCACCTCACTCCTTTTCAACTGAACAGACAACATCTTGCTCAAAGTTCGAATGCTTGAAAGAGAACTTCGAATCTGAGAGTCAGATGTAGAAACATCATGATATGACAGAAACTAGGAGAATTGAATGATGACTGATGGAAGTAAAACTACACATATATGCATGAAAACTACCTGATCCATGACATAAGCCATGGCCAGTGAGCGAGTGATGTGTATGGCATTTGTTTTTTGTTCTGTGGAAAACGTCAGTTTGGCAGAATTGAATGATGACTGATGGAAGAATCTTACCACTGCTGTATAATATTGTGTGGGAAGCTGCAAAATTAAGCTGGAGTTATGCTATAAGTTCACAGAAAACAGAGTGCAAAGCCAGCAATAAATCACAGAAATCTGAGTGCACAGCAGCAGTAGATTAAGTGCACAGCAGTAGTAGATTAAGTGCACAGCCAGCAAGTAATGCAGAGCTAGCATAAAAGGTAGTTTCAGCCCAGAGCTCAATCAAATTGCAGTTCGGGTAAATGAGCAAATTCAGCCTCAAATTATAGTAGTAATCAGAGAAAAATCTGGAACTCTAGGGACAGTGAATTTCAGATTATGTTATGGTAAATAGATAATGAATGTAAGGCAGTGAGAGCACCAAAGATCAAAGATCAGATTTTTCAGAGCACAAGTATTTATCAATTAATTGCAGCAAAATGCCCAGAAGATCAGATACAAATTTTGGCCGTGTGACAAATCTGCAGAATATCTCAGAAAAGGGCAAGAACTAAGAATACAGATTGCAAGGATACTATAGCAAGAGCAGAAGCATGCTAGAGCAGTCTACGAAATCGAAAGGCAAATTCGATTAAGCAGAGGTTTAAAGATCAGATTTTTCGATTTGGTAATCAAGAATAGCAACCAGGAGAGAGCAAAATTGCAGGCTATCACCAGGTCACAGTCAATAAAGCATACCAAATGTCCAAAAAACGGCAGATATCAATATGTAATTGTGAAAGAACGATTGCTAACCCAACAGAACAAAGCAGTTCGATTAAGCAGTCACTCAAAGATCAGATGATTCAGTCAGAATATTCAATAAATCATACCAATATGTCCAGAGATGGGTAATATCAATGTCGCAGTGAAAAACGAATGCAGAGCAAACAAGAGAAAGGTTAAGCAATCAATTCACAAGATAAGAGTCTCCCTGAATATGTGATATAGAGTATTCCCGTAGGTGTGTAGCTGGAGCAGAAACGAACAAAGTGTTCTGGAGCTCCCAAGCCAGTCGTCGCCCTCTACGCATGCGTCAGATAGGAATCGCGATTTGAAAAGCTCAGCTCAGTGACGTCGCACGTAATAGGGTGTCAAGACGATCGATTATGAATGGTAGGAGCTCGATTAGGTGATGAGGAATGATATTCAGGCGAGCTCCACCACAGGCGTCTGATAGTTGCGATTTGAAGAGTTCTGTTCAGCAACTCGCGCACCAAAGACGACAGATAATGAGTGTTGGGAGCTCGATTAGATGTTCTGGAATGTTAAACAGGCGAGCTCCACTGCCTAAAGTCGCCGGCGGCACACCCAGAGGGTGGCGGCGAAAATTAGGGTTTCCCCAATCCAACACCAAATCGACGATTTAGGGTGTTTATGGAATCGCAAGAGATTGGGGAAGATGAATATGTGATTAGATTAAGCAAAAACATTGTTGAGCGATGGATTATGCAAGAGAGAGTGTTGAATTTGGCCAAGTGTTACGCTGGAATCTCTAAGAATTCAAGAGAATTTTTTAGAGAGAAAATCTCAACCAGCGTGCGTGCCCTATCAGTTGAAGAAGATTTGTCTATGACAACAGATAAGGACAACGGTTTGTAGAACCGTTGTCTATGAGCGTGCATTTTGTCTATGACAACGGAGCTACGACAACATCAATGTAAAACCGTTGTCTATAAGCGTGCATTTTGTCTATGACAACGGAGTTACGACAACATCAATGTAAAACCGTTGTCTATTAGCGCATTTTTTTGTTCAAAGACAACGGTTTTAGCTACCACAACGGTTTTTTCCCCTACAACAACGGTTTTATTTAAAAACCGTTGTCTTTTTGGTGTTGTTGTTGGCCTTTTTTCTTGTAGTGCATGGATACCATAATCCTATATGGGCTGTTCCCTTAAGATATCTTAGTATCTTCTTAGCTGCTTCCATGTGAGACTCTTTGGGGTTTGCTTGGTATCTAGCACATACTCCTACTGCAAAAGTGATGTCAGGTCGACTGGCAGTTAGGTAGAGTAGTGATCCTATGATCCCTCTGTATTGTGTAATGTTAGCTGGTTTTCCCTCGGGATCTGGATCAATTTTCCCATTGGTCTGCATTGGGATTTTCACTGGAGTACTGTCTTTTAATCCAAACTTGGTCAGCAGATCGTTGATGTATTTTGTCTGATTAATAAAGATACCATCTGGTAGCTGCTTGACCTGCAAACCTAAAAAGAAACTCATTTCTCCCATCATGGACATTTGATACTTATTTTTCATAAGTTCAGCAAATTTGTCACACAGATAGGTAGATTGAGATCCTAAAATGATATCATCTACATAGATCTGGACTAAGAGGATATTTTCTTTAACTTTGATGATAAACAGAGTCTTGTCAACAGATCCTCTTCTAAATCCAGATTCTAGTAGGAAAGATGATAGGGTCTCATACCAAGCTCTAGGGGCTTGTTTTAGACCATAGACTGCTTTAGCCAGTCTATATACTTTCTGATCTGGATCTGCTTCTTCAAATCCAGGTGGCTGTTCCACATATACTTCTTCTTCAAGAATACCATTGAGGAAGGCACTTTTGACATCCATCTGGTATACCTTGAACCGTTTGTGAGCAGCATATGCTAGAAATAGCCTTATAGCTTCTAATCTGGCTACTGGTGCGAATGTTTCATCAAAATCAATGCCTTCTTGTTGATTACAGCCTTTAGCTACCAATCTGGCTTTGTTTCTGACTACTTCACCATTCTCATCTCGTTTGTTTTTGAACACCCATTTTACACCTATTACTCCTTGGTGTTTGGGTCTGTCGACGAGATACCAGACTTCATTTCTTTTGAACTCATTGAGTTCTTCTTGCATTGCTGTTATCCAATCCGCATCTTGAAGTGCTTCATAAGCATCAGATGGCTCCATGCGAGAGAGGTAACAGCTCAACAATGCACTTTCTCCATGCATTCTTCTGGTCTTCACACGGTCTGATGGGTTCCCAACAATCTGTTCTGGTGGATGATCTTGTATCCATCTCCTTCTCCTGGTCATTTCTTCATCAGATAACTCAGGATCAGGTTGATCTGTTGGTTCCTCAAATTCAGGGTGTGCTGTTGATGTTGCTTGAAATGGATTCTCATCTGGACTTTCTTCTAGAGGTTGAACATCATTTGCAATGATTGTTTCATTGTTTTCTGTTGATGATCTGTTTTCATCCAGATTGTGTAGTGATATTCCCCCTTGCTGTATGATCTCTTCAGCAACAGGTGGAGTGATAACTTCTTCATCCTCACTCTTTGAATTCCAGATAAGAATATCTTCCAGTAATAGTTCATTCATCCTTCTGGTAGTCACCTGATTTTCTGTCTGCTTTCCATCTAGTGATCTGTACTCAACGATAGACTCATCAAAAACAACATAAGGTGTTACTTCCACAATATGAGAATTCTTATTGTAAACTCGATAGGCTTTACTAACATCAGAATATCCTAAGAATATTCCAGGGTCAGTTTTGCTATCAAAGGTTTTCAACTGTGATTTCCCATTATTATGTATGTAACATAAACAACCAAAAGTTCTAAAATAAGAAATCTTAGGCTTTCTGCTGTTCCAAATCTCGTATGGAGTTTTTCCATGTCTCATTGTGATGGATGATCTGTTTTGAGTATAACAGGCAGTGTATACAGCTTCTGCCCAGAATTTCTTCGGTAGATTGGTAGAATTAAGCATTGTGCGAGCTGCTTCTTTGAGTGATCTGTTTCTCCTTTCAACAACTCCATTCTGTTGGGGAGTTCGAGCAGCAGATGTTTGATGAGTGATTCCCATTTTGTTGCAGTATGCTTCAATCTTCTGGTTAAGAAATTCTGTTCCTCGATCTGTTCTGATAGAGGTTATACTCATCTCTTTCTGTTTAGTGATTTTGTGTAGAAAGTCAGGGAGCTTGTCTAGGGTTTCTTTCTTCTTTAGCAGAAAGATGACCCAAGTGAATCTTGAGTAATCATCTATGATTACTAATGTGTACTTTCTCCCATTGATACTTAGTGGTTTGACTGGTCCAAACAGATCAAGGTGTAACAGCTCTAGTATCCTTGATGTTGAATGAGCTGTTTTGCTTGTAAAGGATGATCTGGTTTGCTTTCCAGCTTGACAAGCGTCACATATGTGATTTTTATCATACACTTGATCTGGTAGTCCTTCCACTAACCTTTCCTTGGCAATCCTGTTGATTGATTTGAAATTAAGATGACTTAATCTCTTATGCCATAACCAGCTTGTTTCTGATACAGTCTTAGTGACTAAGCAGGTCTCGATCTGATTTGTCCACTGGACAATATATAATCTATCCTGCAGTTTACCGGTAAGGAGTATTTCATCTCCTTCCTTGTTCTTCACCAGACAGTTGTTAGTATAAAAAACAATCTGATTGCCATTAGTACAAAACTGACTTACAGAAAACAGATTGTGACTAAGACCCTCAACATATGACACATTAGTGATAGTGGTCTTGCCAACTCTGATGTTTCCATACCCTTTGGTATATCCTTTTGAATTACATCCAAAAGTGACCTGTGGGCCTGGTTTCTCTATGTAATCTGATAGTAGGTTCTTGTCACATGTCATGTGTTTTGAACAACCACTATCTATAATCCAGATAATTCCTCTTGCTATATTACTCCTTCTTGCAGTTCTTTGGTCCTGTAATTAATCACACTTAGCTACCCTTTCAACGTTTGGGTGCTTGATTATTAGCAAAAATTCCTTTTCGAATCCAGATCATTCTAGGGTTAGGAACAGAAATATAGCAAGTAATGATGTTTCTCTCATTATCTACTTTAGATACAGAGTGAATTTCAGATGGATGATATCTCTCTATTTCATCCTTCTTCAATCTTTTCTTAGTAGGTACTGTCCTGTTGACAATTTTTATCCTGTTGACATTTGCTTTTTGAAGGTGTTCTGTTTCTATGTAGTGAGCTGGTTGTCCCTTTGTTTGATGATACTGCCTATTCTTTGCATCTTTTATTATCATCTTTTGAGGATAACCTTTCTTGTTCTTCAAGTCCTTCACCTGATCTGGTATTTGCTTTCTTTCTGGTACGAAGTTTACAGTTCCAGAAGATTTTTCTGAGTGACCTGGATATCCTAATCCAGATGTGCCTTTTTGTTGCAGATTGATTAGCAAGTTGGCACGCTCATCACTCTTGTAGATCATTTCTTTTCCTTTCTTGATCTTTTCTTCAGCAACATTGTTTCTTGTAACCAGATCCTTAACTTTTGAGTTAAGTGTGTGAATCTCACTGTCTTTGCTCTTGATATGTTCTTCCAGATCGTTTATTTTAGCAACAAATTGTGTATTCGCTGTGCTTAATATCTGCTCAACTTTCTTCAATTTGTCATTCTCTTCAACAACTTCTTTAAATAGCCTCTTGATACTTGAGTAGCTTTTGAACATCTCATCTATTTCATCCCATGAGTATTCTGCTTGATCTTCAATTTCCTGTTCAAGATCATTATCATTCTCTGAGGAATTTGAGTAACAAGAATTTACCTCAAATTCATCTAGCCCGTTGTCCAATCCCACATAGCATTCATTCCAGCTTTCTTCATCGTCAGCAATGAAAGCTTCATCATTTTCTGATGAGCTATCTGAGAAATGACTCGAGCTGCTTGTGTTCTGTTCAGCTATCATTGCTTTGCGCTCATATTTAAGCTTTCGATCTCTTTTAGCTCTTAGTTCTTCCCTTTGACTTCTGGACAGATTAGGACAATCTGTTTTGAAGTGACCTGTTCTGCCACATTCAAAGCAAGTGTAATCTGTAGAGCTAGAGGTCTTTGTTGTTTTAGAAAACTGCTTCTTTGATTCATCCTTGTCATCAGATCGATCATTGTCATACTTCTTGTTGAAGTTTCTCTTGTTATCTTTGTAGAAGCGTCTGTATTTATTCGATCTGGTTTCCATCTTGTCCATTCTCTTAGCAATCATTGCAAACTCTTTTAAGAGTTTGTCATAGCCTTTCTCTTCATCTGGAGTAGCAGGCTCAGAAGGATCATCTGGTTTGCTCTTCGCTTTGAAGGCGACCTCTTTGTCCTTCTTCGAGCTGCTTTCTGCCTTTTTGGACAGATGGTCTGGTCCTCGAATTCTTTGGATGTCACACTCATGACCTTCGAGATGATCAAATAGAGCTTCAGTGGACAGATCATTGAAATCTGCTCTTAGAGGTTGCATTGCTGCATAGATCTCCCAGCTTGGTGGAAGAGCTCTAAGAACTTTCATGTTCTTCTCCCTTTGAGTATATTTGTTCTTTTTGAACGCAGATATCTCAAGAAGAATTCCAGTGAATCTCATCTTCATCTGTTCTATTGTCTCGCCTGGTTTCATTTTGAATTCGTCATATTTGTTGCAGGCTAGAGACAGCTTGTTCTCGATCATTACTTCAGATCCTAGGGCTAGGTCTCTTAAGGCTTCCCACATCTCTTTGGCAGTATCCAAATCTTGGATTTTAGCCAGATGTATGCCTTTGACCGTGCTGGAGATGATTCCTTTGGCAAAGTCATCAAGATTTGCTTCTCTCTTTTCTTCAGAGGTATATTTTCTGGGATCCTTTAGTACAGATTCTTTGACCGCTCCTGTCTCAGTGATACGAGTAGTTTCTTCTGTAATTGCCAATGGCCCTTCCTCAATTACTTTCCACATTAAACAATGATGGGCTTTAAGGCACATCTTAATCCTGAAGCTCCATTCTCTATATCCTTGAATAGAGAATTCTTCGCAAGCCCTGATAACAGATGACTCCATAACAGATAGTATGCACGTGAATGAAAAAGGTTTTCCTAGATCTATTCAAGTAGACCACGCAGGTTTTAACCTTGTGAAACAAAACAATGGTCAGTTTGAACCACTGCTCTGATACCACTTGTTGGTCCCGAAAGAGCAAGGTTTGGTGTATGGGGGGGAATACACCAAATACTAACTTTTCAGTTTTACTTGACTATTTATAAGAGAGGTTAAGCTATTCAATATGAGAAATTGCTCGGCAGTGACTAAACAGATCGATATGCAGATCAATAGCTAGTTTAGTCCAAACAGATTACTCTCTTAGTGAAAACACTTAGTTGATAATAAGAGTGATCTTATTACTTTCTGAGTGTAGAGTGAGTGCGGAATAATGGTGGATCAGTGATTGCTCTTGTTTAGAAAACCTTAAGTATTAACCGATTGATTAAGGAGATTGATTGAGATGCAGATGGATGATTGTGCAGAGAGTTAGAATAGTAAACAACTGAAATTAAAATGCAGGAATATAAAAGCACACAGTTGTTTAACGTGGTTCGGGAAATCCCTACGTCCACGATCTGGTCAAAACTAGACTAGATTATCCACTACTAGGATACTCTGCTTCTTTATACTCGTGGAGAACGAGTCACAAGTATCAATCACAACTAGAATGATACTTATGCACGAATGAAGGGTCGTGTCCCTTTACAACAGATTACCTCTACGTTACCACTAGAAAACTACTAGCTAGCAGGGTGATCTCCTTTCTCTCGATAAGACAGACTTGAATCGAGGTGGTTGGTGTGATGTTGAATCACAGAGTGTTGAAGCTCTAAGTCTGGAATGCAGATTGCTTGAAAGTATAACAGCAGTATAGCTCGCGTGTGTGTTCTCCCTGTTTCCAGATTTTTGACTTCAACTATATAGGCATTGAATTTGAAATTCTAGCCGTTGTTGATTGGCGTGAGATAGATGGTATATTGCCAATCAATGGTTTCCATCATATCTGTTCTTGCCATATAGGAAAGGTTGACTCAATCTTTGATTTATGGAAAGCAGATTGCTAACGGTCTCTTTCCTTATATATGTTAACCGAAGATCTTCTTTCCAATCCCAGTTGGATGGACTTTGGTCTTTGACGTGGCAAGTGTATATGATGTGTAGGATGATGTCAGCTGATGGATTGATGACTCAATCGTTCTGGTTCCTCGCTGTAGGCATCGATCTGGTCATCGATCTGGTCGCTGTCTGTTACAGCAGATCGATTCTTCGTTGGCATAATACCTTGACTTCATCCTATTCTAAGTTGAGATTGACTTCTATAAGAATATTTCCTTTACACTTTAAGTCATCTTCTAATCTGTTCCATAACAGAAATCACCTCATCTTTAGTGATCTGTTTTTACACGAGAACAGTTTAAATTCTAAACTAGCTAAGTGTGTTTCGAAAGACCATCATTAACACTAAGTCCTTAGGGTTCCCAACAACCTTCTTCAATAACTTTCCACATCAGATAGTGATGGGCTTTGAGTGCCATCTTGATCCTGAAGCTCCATTCTCTATATCCTTGGATAGAGCATTCTTCGCAAGCCCTAACAACAGATGATTCCATAGCAGATAGGATGCACGTGAATGAAAAATAGGTTTTCCTAGATCTATTCAAGTTGACTACGCAGGTATAAACTTTGTGAAACTAAAACAATGGTCGTTTGAACCACTGCTCTGATACCACTTGTTGGTCCCGAAAGAGCAAGGTTTGGTGTATGGGGGTGGGGGGGGGGGGGAATACACCAAATACAAACATTTCAGTTTACTTGATTATTTATAAGAGAGTTCAAGCTATCTTAAATAAGAAGTTGCTAGGAAGATGACTAACCAGATCAATCACCAGATCGATATCAGATTAGTCCAAACAGATAGCTCTCTTAGTGTAAACACTTAGACAATAATAAGAGTGATCTTATTACTTTCTAAGTATTGTGTGTGCGGAAATATGGTGGATTGGTTAATGCTCTTGTTTAGAGAACCTTTTGAATTAATCAGATCGTTAACAGATTGATTGAGATGCAGATTGTATGAAGGTGCAGAATGTTAGAATAATAAACAATTGAAAGTAAAAAGCAGGAATGTAAAGAACACAATTGTTTAACGTGGTTCGGGAAATCCCTACGTCCACGATCTGGTCAAAACTAGACCAGATTATCCACTATTAGGATACTCTTTTTCTTTATACTCGTGGAGAACGAGTCACAAGTATCAATCAAAGCTAGAGAGATACTTATGCACGAAATAAGGGTCGTGTCCCTTTACAACAGATTACCTCTACGTTACCACTAGAAATCTACTAGCTAGCAGGGTGATCTCCTTTCTCTTGATAAGACAGACTTGAATCGAGGTTGGTTGATGTGATGTAGAATCACAAATCTTTTGGAGCTCTTAGTCTGGATCAAAGTTGATAGCTTGAGAATGTGTTTATCAATGCAGCGCACGTGTGTCTTGTGTTTCTCCAGATTTTGAACTTCAAATATATATAGGCATTGAATTAAAAATTTTGGCCGTTTGTTGATTGGTGTGAGATTGATTGTAGATTGTCAATCAATGATATCCATCATATCTGTTCTTGCCATGTAGAGAGCGTTGACTCAATCTTCAAAGTATGGAAAGCAGATTGCTAACGGCTTCTTTCCTTCTTTGTGTCAATCGAAGATTCTTTTCCCAATCCCTGTTGGATGGAGTTCAATCTTGACGAGGCAAGAGGGTATGATGTGTAGGATGATATCATCTGGTGGTTTGATGATTCTATCGATCTGGTCTTCAGCTGTGTACATCGATCTGGTCAGTGATCTGGTTGACAGCAGATCGATTTCTCCTTCGTGAAAAATGTTGATCTTCATCCTATACTATTACAGAAATGACTTCTATAGGAATGATTCCTTTACATGCTAAGTCATTTCCTAATCTGTTATCTAACAGAATTCACTTTATATGTAGTGATCTGTTTACATGTAGAATAGTTTAATTCAAAGAAATACTAAGTGTGTTTCGAGAGATCATCATCAAAACTGAAAATACTTAAGGGTTCTGTTGGGAAGTGGACTCCAGCACCTCCCGGAGGGTCCTCCGTGTATCTTACCCGTGATAACTTATGGGAGTGCGACCTGCCTCAGTCGAAAATGGCCTGCACTACCATTCTTGGTGTGTGGGGCCAGTACGTCAATTCTGATGGGCGTTCCCGATCCAGATGCAAGAATCGTGGCCAAATTCCTAAAGAGAAACATCTTTAGCAGATTCGGCATGACCAAGGCGATAGTCAGTGACCGAGGAAAACATTTTTACAACTCCACCATCACTAGCTTGCTTAAGAAGTATGGAGTCCACCATCGTATGTCTACAGCATATCATCCACAAGTCAATGGGCAAGCTAAAGTCTCCAATCGTATTGTGAAGAACATCTTGAGAAAGACAGTTGGCGAGACAAGAAAGGACTGGAGTGATAACCTTGACAACGCATTTTGGAATGTCTCTATATCATATGGTATATGGGAAGCTTTGCCATTTGCCATTCTAGTTGGAGCACAAGGCGTTTTGGGTAGTGAGCATGATCAATCAAGAATGGGATGAAGCAATTGAAGGAAGAAAGTTAAGTCTACAAGAGTTAGAGGAGATTGGACTTGAGGCCTATGACAATGCTGCCTTATATAATAAGAATCTGGAGAAATGGCATGACCTCATTGCCCGAGGAAGGAGGTTCAACAAAGGCGAGCTGATACTCTTATACCAAAGTCGTCTCAAGTTCGTCTCTGGCAAGCTGTCCACCACCAAGTGGGAAGGACCATACATGGTTTGTGAGCACTACCCCAATGGGGCAGTAGACATCCAAGATACACAGACCAAGAAGGTGTTCAAGGTAAGTGATAATATGCTCAAAGCTTATTATGGATATCGCACTGGAAAAGACGTAATGGACCTTGCCCCAGAAGATCCCACTGAAGCTTGATCAAGAAGCAGCACTACGTCGATGCCAACGACGTTAAATCAAGGCGCTGGCCAGGAGACAACCTGGTATTTTACTTGCTTTCTGTTTTTTTTTTCTTTTATTTTATTTTGGTTTGTTTTATTTCTATTTTTAGCTAGGGGCCCAATTAACTCATTCTAGCATTTTGCCTTGAGCAAAGTGTGTGAGTGCAGGGCAAGGAAGATCCCTGACTTGATATTCCTCTTAACCAACTCAGGGAAAAGAATTTTCCTTACCAAGGAAACCATAGTTTTTTTATCTTGTGCAGGAAGACATACTTGCTCATAATCTACAAGACGGCCCAGCAGATGCACGAGGCCCAACTAGCCTACTTCTATCACGTGGAATTCAGGTGTTCCCCTGCTTCCCCCTAATTTATGTCCTCCCTTTTTTTAGTTTAGTTAGTTTTTCTGTATTTTCTCTTGTTTTTGAGTTATTTTATTTTCGAGTCCTGTTGCGGACCTCGACCAGTCTAACACATTGTATAAGGCAAAGTGTGTGAGTGGGAGGGGCCCCTGTCTTTGTTTAGGTTAGAGAGTCTTTTTATATTTTCTGTCCTGAGTCATGTCTTGCCAGCATGCTATGTGCAAATGTCTTGAGCATGATAGGCTGTAGGAGTTTTGTGTATTGAGCATGTTCTATGATAGTTGAGTATGACGGAAAATGCAGTCTTGTGAGCATGTATACCCTGTGAGATTTGATCCTAAATTGATATATGTCTCTTGCTTAGCATATTTTCATTTCAGTGTGTATGAGAACTGCTTGACTTGGTTTGTATGAGAACTACTTGACTTGGTTTGTACTAGAACTTGTCTGTCCCCTTGGTCAAGACCCTGCTGCCCTGGTTAAGTCTCTAGATGATTTAGACACTTTTTGTTCAATAGCCCAGAGCCTAAAATTTCCTACCATCATTCATATACTATTGCTATCAATTTTGAGCCTAATTATTTATTTTTACCTCACGCACATATTTAAAACCCCATAAAAGCCTACCCTGGTCGGGATGAACATAGGGCAAAAAGAAAAAATCCATGGAGCAAGGAGAAAGGGCAAGACGTATTCCCCCCGAATGGCTGCCCTAGCCTCCAGCCGGGCAGCCCGAAAACCAAAAATCCAAAACATGAATAAGGGGTAAAAAATAAGGGAGTTTAGAAAAAAGAAAGAGGTAAAAAAAATACCCTATAAATAAGTGTTCTAGGGCCTGAGAGAAGTTAAGTATGCTCTTAAGTGTAGGAATTGCCAAAGACTGTAGTTCATACTGACCTTAACCTAGTTCCCGAAATTTTCCAACCTTTTGTCAAAGCCACGTTACAACCCTTGAAGACCGGAGGATAGACGCATTGACCAGGCTAATTGGGTGGCGACATGTAGAGGGCAGACAAGCCTATGGGACTACCTTGATCAAGCAGTTTCTGAGCTTAAACAGTAAACCCTAAACACCGAGTGTTGAGCGTGTGAGGAAGTATCCCTTATGCTCACCTGACTGTTATCTTGATCAACTTGAGAAATATTGCTCGAACTATGCTCTAACCCCTTACTTGCCCTAACTAACCTTAATTTATGTATTATGATGTGCTAGCTATTTGAGTCTTTTATTTTCTTTTTCTCGTTGGGCAAGTTGTACTTAATGTGTGTGAGTGTGACGAGCCCATTTTTTCGTGCTCTTTTGTGTCTTGTTTTTAGGTCTAGATCGAGTCTTTTTTCTTTATCTTTGTCGTGTCATGTCTGGGAGGACACAAATGTGGGTGGCAGGATACATATCAAGATGACGATCATCCTATGAAAGAGGCAAGATTATGCACGAAGTCCCTTGAGCAAGCTGAAGCTCAAAACAAAGTACCGCCTAGGATCATACTTCAATTGTTGGAGACAAACTGAAAAACATCTTGGCCAAGACAAAGAAGAAGGAGACAGTAGATGATGGTGAAGCAGACGAGAGACAAGATGCAAAGAGTTGCGGTCAAGACTTTTCATGCGCGGAATTAGGAAAGAAATATCCCTTTCCATACTGAATAGAGTGACAGCCAAAACTTTCCATGCGCGAATTAGGAAAGAAATCTCTCTTTCCATCCAGCGGAAATATGGAAGATTGGAGCATCTTCTACGCAAGGGTAGATCTACCAAAGAAGGAAAGTGCCACCACCAACCCTAGACGCGTCAAGACGCCGCTAGAGACAAGCCGAGGTCCATTCAGCCTCTTATATATTCAATCCCAGGCTGCAAGCCAATATAGGCAGATTTGAAGGAGAATGTACAACAATTCCAGCTGACGACTGCATTATTTTAGTCTTATGCCATGTTTTAATTCTCATGAGTGATTGGGAGGAAGAAAACAAGTCCTATGGGCACCTTTAATTACTGCATCACATTTTTATGGCCTTGGTCAGGGTTGGTCCTGCCAAGAGGTATTTTTTTTGACTTCGTATTTAATTCCTAGTATGTTTTTCTTTATTTATTTTTTATTATTTACTTTAAGCATGCTTAGCTAGATTTATTTACTTAAAGCGCTGGATTTGATTTTTATACAACTTCATTGAGTTCTTGGCGCTATAATGGCGAGTAGCATCTTGGGCAAGGTGAGGTTACAAGTGAGTACTAGAAGCCCAAATGGTCAAGTTGATTCTTCCTAGCCAGTCAGAGGGATCAACATGGTGATGTGGATGGGAACGTCATAGGACGGGTGTGTGAGATGGTGTGCCCATGGTTGCGCAGTCCTACTAATGTCCAATTGGGTGTACTGGAGTACGCTTGGCTTGGACGAGAACCTGGGCAAGGAGGTAAGGGAGTGGGTAACTCTTATCTTCTGGGCCGAAAACGTATGCTGGGTGGGGCCTTGGTGGCTACGTGTCAAGTAAAAAAAGGGGTTGCCTTGGTGATATGATTGCTGACAAACAAACCGGAGCCTTGCGCTGTCCAAGTGACAGGTCGTAGTGATTAGCCGAGGCGGAAAACAATAGACTTACATCTGCTTGGTTATGACTTCTTGCCCAAGGCAAGACCCAGATTCAAAACCCAAATTGTGACATCGAGAGAGGACTTCACCAACTCCATGTGGATCGATCATGTGCTTGCCACTAGCGGAACCTAGTGAAGAGTGTAGGTATTTATAAATTTATCTTGACAGGAGTGCTAACGACTGAGCTTCGTCAGATTGGCGTCGTTGCTAGGGAGTTGTGCCTTCTAGCAATTCTCTATCACCTTGACTCAAGTCTTGCCTACGGTATATGCTTCAACCCAACCCTGAAGGAGTACTCAGTGATGTTTGGTTTGATCCAGAGATCGAGAGAAACGCCAAGAGGAGAAGATGTAGAAGAAGGAGACAAGCACAACTTGAGCAAGAAGCCTGTCAAGCAGCAAGAATGGCGGAGGAAAATGATAACGAAAATGCAAACAGGAACGCACCTCCGGAGCCGACACTCTGGGAGATGATGTTCCCCAACAACAACAAACTCAAACCCTTGGGCATTACCTTGCCCGAGATCGCAGATAATTGGGAACTCAGGTAATGTTTCATCCAGATTTGCCTAAGTTCGATGATTTACCAGGAGAGGATCTGGAAAGGCCTTTGCATGACTTTGAGATGTCTTGTGGAATAATTAGGACCAATGATGCAGCAAAAAGGAAGTATAACCGACTGGTATCATTTTCTTTTTCACTTCAAGATTCTTCTCGAGAATGGCTTTACACTTTAAACCACAAAGTGGAGCTGACCCACATATGGCATTATAGGTTCTGGGTAAATGGGGAGAGCTGGTCAACTTCAGCTTTCCTCATATGCAGAGCTACTTTTTTCGATCTCCCCTACTGACTTTGGCATCTTCCCAGATACTCTCATGGGGGTTGATGGATGGTCCTCTGCTGGAATGGATCCACTCACCTCCTGATAAAAAGAAACAAACGTAAGTTAACGAATATTAAAATTAGACCTGAGGGTATTAAATTAATGCAAGGCATTTACCTGCAACCTGTATGCAAAAGAAATTTATAAGAAGGTGCTGAGAAAGTAAGGTTCAATTAATTGGACAAACGAGTTATCATAATAGAGACCATACCGAATGCAAAAGGCAGGACAATTTATTGACCCGATTAGCATTACAGGGGAGCACCAGGTAAGTCACTAAGCTCCAGAGGGGATTATTCTCAGAGGCAGCCGGGTCAGCTTGCAGGAATTCTTGGGCCCCACGCATCAGCATATCCATGTACCAAAGGTAGGCGTCTCCGTGCTTGGGGTCTTTAGGAAGAGTTGAGGATCTTTCAAAAGGTTCAGTAGAACCTTGTCCATGTTGAGCTCGCTCCAGCGGTTAGACATTCCCAGTTGTTCACAGGTGGCCATAATAATGTCGATAGCCCAATGAGCCAGAGGCTCAGCAAGGCGAGCACGACACTGATGGGAGAAGAGATATGCCTCTGGCTGATCAGAGACTATTCGGTGGAATAGCCTTTGCCCAGAGGGGGAGAGGAGAATGGCATCACGGCATAACTCTACCCCAGTTTTTTCTCTACTAACGAAAGCGTTATTATCAAAGGAGGCTTTGCCTGACTTGAAGCCCCTTCGGTATGATTCTGAAGCAGTATTCAGGATGTTTTCACCATGTTTAACCCGCTCGTCAGCAAGGGTCTGCATGCTATCCTCATAGAACTCGGCTTGCAGTTGGTATTCTTCTTTGAGGTCATCCAACAGACTCCGAAGATGCTTAACCTCCAAGCGCAAAGAATTCATCTCTTTGTCTCGGCGTTCCTGTTCGACATCGGTAAGGGTCCTCTCGGCCATAATCTTAGCAGCCCTTTCCTAGTTAGTTTTCATGAGTTTGTCAGAAAGGGTTATGTTTATGCTACAGGGAAAAAGTGAAGCACCAAATACTTGTTTCGAAACCAAAAGAAGCAAGAAATAGCGAGAAAACAAAAAGAAAGGATTTGATTGAAAAATAAATAGCAAAGTTAACAGTCGAAAATCATAGAATTGATATAAGGATAATGTTCACGTTAGTTTAGGAAAAAGAGATTTCAGAAGGAAACCGTCGCTATTTGACGGAGCTCAGTCGTTATCACTCCGATCAAGATAAATTTATAATACCTACACTCTTCACTACGTTTCGCTAGTGATAAGCACATGGTCGATCACACAGGGAGTTGGTGGATTCCTCTCTCGATGTCACAATTTGGGGTTTTGAGTCAGATCTTACCTTGGGCAAGAAGTTGTTATCAAGAAGAAACTAAAGTACTGAAGTGTAAATAACTGAAAAGAAAACACTAAGATAGTTAAATAAGAAAGCAACTTAACTTGGGTTAGAATCCTTGAGTCTTGACTTATGTCTTGATAATCGGTGCAAAGTTGTTCGTTGTACTAGCATGTCATTGGTTAAAGGCGACCATAAGTATGGGGTTTTACTCCTACCACCCAAACGCATCACTCAGGAAACCCCCTTTTTAATCGTCACGTAGCCACTTAAGCCTCGCCCAGCATACCTTTTAAGCCTAGAAGGTAAGGGTTACTCACTCCCCTATCCTCCTTGCCCAAGATTGCTCCTGGACCAAGCTTACTCCAGCATACCCAAATAGGCATTCGCGGGGAACACAAGAACCATGGGCACACCATCTCAGACGCTCGTCCCATGGCATTCCAACTTACATCACCGCACTAATCCATCTGGCTGGCAAGCAAGGAGTCGCTAACACTTGGAGTTTCCAGCTCACAGTTGTAACCCGATCTTGCCCAAGACTGCTACTGGCCAGAGAACACCAAGGATTTGATCAAGTTGTATAGGATTCAGATCCAGCACTTTAGGAACATGCCAATACAACTATGCGTGCAATTAGACCTCTCAAGACGTTATAAGTTTTGACTCAATTCATCTTTTTCAAGTCAAGTTTAATAAACCTAGCTACTCATACGAAAATTAAAGAACACAAATGAAATAAACAAAAGCATACTTATATTAAAATACGGAAATAAAGTGTTACCAAAAGATCCTCTTGCCAGGACCAACCCTTGGCAAGGCCGAAAACATAAACAGAAATTTAAATAAAGTGTTTGCTCGTAGGACTTGTTTCTTCCTCCCCAACACTCATTGAAATGAAGGACCTAGACTAAGGATAAGAGCATCCGGGCGTCGTCCCTCCCTCGAATGCTTTTGTCTCTGATTCATAGCATGTGTATTTATAGATCTTCATGGGCTTGGGCTTCGTGGTAGTGGTGGTTAGGGTTTACGGCAAACTTTCCTTCCCGGTTAGATCTTCCTCGTAGATGGAGATACTCCAAATCTCCCATATATTTTGTGGAAGGAAAGGAAGATCTTTTCCCTTTTTCGTGAAAGGAAGGTAATCCGCCGCACAACCCTACGTCTTGTTCGTCGTCTTCTGTGCTCCCAGTTGCTTCACTCTTCCTCCTTGTGTTGGCCAATGTGCTCCTCTTGCCTCCAGCGGTTGCAGCGTGATCTCCAGCAGTACCTTGCCTTGAGCTTTAGATTGCCCAAGATGCTCCGTTTGTAAACATGCTTGTTTCTTGAGATGACCTGCAACCTTGACCTGTATCCTGCCAATCCAGACTCGTGTTCTCCCAAACACAAAAAAAGCAAAATGACTCGATCTAGACCTAAAATAAGACATAAAAAAAGCACGAAAAATGGGCTCGTCAAACTCACACACTTTAAGCACAATTGTCCTCAAGCGTGTAAAGACGACTTGCCCAAAAAGAAGGGGAAAATAAAAGACTCAAAAGCCAGCACATCAACATACATGCATCCAAAACAGTCAAGACAGATAGGAGTTAGAGCATAAATCAAGCAATGTTCTCAAGCGCTCAAGATAGCAGTCAAGTGAGCATAGAGATGTCTTCCTCACCCGCTCAACACTCTGTGTTTGGGTTAAGTGTTTACGCTCGACAACTGCTTGATCAGGAAAAGTTCCTCTACATGTCTCCACCCACTTAGCCTGTTCAAGATATTTATCATCAGGTCTTCAAGGGTTGTAACGTGGATTTGGTAAAAGGTTGAAAAATTTGAGAACTGGGCTAAGGTCGGCATGAACTATAGTCTTGGGAAATTCCTTGACTAGAGAGCACACTTAAACTTCTCCAGGGCAGGAGAACAAGCAACCCAATTCCCCAAAGGAAAACATTCAATGGAATTTCCACAATTGCAAATTCTTAATTTTTGAACCGATTGAAGGTCAAATTTACATACGTTTAAGAGCTTTGCCTTTCAATTATGGTTATAATTATGATTGGAATTTGTTAGCTAGGTTGAATGCTCGATCTCAATTACGTGCATATTTAAAAACCTTGGGACTTTTAAAGTTTGCTGATAGTGGGAGTTTAGATGGTTATACGGAATTGACCTATGATATGATTTCTACTTTTTCATTTGGAGATGGTCATAATTCGTTCCACTGTAGGATTTTAGGGTATGATGTTAATGTTACTCATTTTGTGATGCATTTGGTATTTGGTTTTTCTTCATCTAGGGGAGCAGCTACACAAACCCCTAAAGGGTTTAACCCTGTAGCTGCTTGATACGAACTCACCGGGCTCTATAATTGGAACCTGAGTGGCACCCCTAGTGGATTCATTAGGGATGATGCCCTTTCCCTTTTGCACAAATTTATTGCATTTAATGTATCGAGAAAGGTAGAAGCCATCAAGGTGAGTACCAATGAGTGCTTCCTCATATCTGTCACTTTCAAAGGGCAGAAGGTTTGTATTTCATCCTTCATCTGAACACGGATTGACGGGATTAAATGGAGGAAGAAGACTCATCCCGCTCTTGCATATATTCATGTTCGTTTGGCTGGTCAATTTGGTTTTCAAGTACCCAACTCGTACAGCTGGAGGAAGAGCATTGACTTGAGTGCATCAGTTCTGAAGTACAGCGGTATTCTTGATATCTCTGAGACCTCTTTTGTTCCCTATGAATAAAGAGAGTGCGTGCGCCGCTTCTGTGAGCGCAAGGCGGCACTCGAGCAAGCTGAGGGATCCGGAACATTCACTGAGATCCCTCCCGTGATCGATGAGCTCCCCACCGGTGCTGATGCCGTGATGGAGGAGAGAGTTTATGAAGGGGCCCAATCTGGCGGGTACTTAGGAGGATACCAAGGTGCCTACGAGCAGGGTGGCTTCGCTAGTGGATCCGGGAGCGGATACGGATCTAGCTACTTCACAAGGGATGACTTTTAGAGCTTTCAGACCGACCTCTTTGCGAGGTTGGATAGTCAGAACACAGTCTTCCACTCGATGGATACTCAGATTCAGTCCATGGACACCAGACTTCAGTCCGTAACCACCCGTGTGACCTCTCTTGAGGAGCAATGGGCACGTTGGACGAGACTTCACCCTCAACTCCCTCCTGCATCCGAGTATCAGGATCCTCGGGATCCTCCGGCGTTTTAGCTTTCTTTTCTTTTCCTTTTTCTCTTATGTTTTATTTTATTTCTTTATTTGTTTCTGTTTTATGCTTGTTTGTTGTATCTTTGTTTGCAGGTACAATTCTAGGAGTCACTCGATTTCTGGGCTTGTTGTCGGCTCGTTATGTTGTCAGGGAAGTCTCCTTATCCTTTCTCTTCATCTCCTTACTACGAGGGCGTAGTAGGATTTAAGTGTGGGGGGGAATTGGTTGCTTTCTTGCATGTTTTTAGTGCTTTTTAGTGTGTCTTTGTGATTGTTATGTTAGTTTCCCAAAATTGATCATTTCATGTTTACTTGCTTATTCGATATCTTTGTGTTGATGTATATTGATTGTTGACATGTGAGCCCCGTATGTGTTATGATTGGTGGTAGACTTAACTATGTTCGGTTCTTGATTGGGCTAAGTTGTGTGGTTGAGATGATATGTGGGGCATGTTGCTTTACTAATTGGTATTTTAGTGATCATGATCAGGATTACGAGTGATTACTCCCTAAGTCTATATGTTTGGTTCCCTTGAATTATAAAAAAAATGAATAAAGAGTCTTAACTCTTCAAAAAAAAACAAATAATAAACACTAGAAGGGTGTAAATAAGTGAGACAAGTCGAGTCTGTGGGTTCTACTCTGCGTATCATAGATAATGAGTATGAGAAACCACATCGGGGCACTCAATGTGATCAATTGATGTTTAGACCCGATGATCATACCCGTATGCGGACTTGCTTGTTTTACTTCAAAATTTAGGGGAACCGGATGTGTGGATGATGGGGAGATGTGAGATGAGTGTATATCGTGATCATGTACATATTGATGAACTCAGTAACGGGCAACATTGCATCTCGATTTAGTGACCGAATACAGTTGAGATTTGAATCTAGTCTAAGTTTGGGTATGAAGGTATGAATGGTGGTTGAGCTAGCTAGCATGTTGATTATTGGTATGTATCGATGCTTGGGTATTGGATTTTGCTTGAGGACAAGTTGTTGGTCCCGAAAGAGCGAGGTTTGGTGTATGGGGGGGGGGCCGCAATACACCAAATTCAAACTTTCCAGTTTACTTGACTATTTTAATCAGAGAGATGTAGCTTTCTGAAACACAGATTGCTCAGGGTGATAAAACAGATTGATCTTCTAATCGATCTTGTTCTATCCAGGTAAAGTCTCTCAAGTGAGTTATACAAGGCAGAGAGTAAGTTTATACTTAAACTCTAACAGTGTATCGTGTGCGGAATAATGGTGGACTTAGTCGGTGCTCTTGTTAAGAAAACCTTTTGAAAACTTAATCGAGTATTTAGAGGTTGATTAGGAATGCAGATTTGAATGAGTATGATAGATGCAGAATAAAAACAACTGAATATAAAATGCAGAATTTAAATGGCATAGTTGTTTTTACGTGGTTCGGGAAACCCCCTACGTCCACGGTCTAATCCAAA
>JAPKLX010000005.1:824594-849594 GCA_026898415.1 Leonotis leonurus | reverse complement strand
TCTGTGAGGCTTGCTGGTTTTGAGATTCTCTGGTTTAGCCTTCTGTCAAAGGCTTGCTGGTTCAGCTTTCTGTTAAGTACTTGCTGGTTCAGCTTTCTGTCTGAGACAGATTCCATCTTTCTGGTTGAACTAGCTTCGACTATCTGGTTTGCTGAAACCAGAAACAAAAGGTACAGAACATGTATAATACCAAGTGTGTTTTGTAAGAGCATCATCAAAACTTAGACTATATTGCGGGGTTCCCAACACAAGTAAATGATTAAGTGTGGGGGAGTTGTTTAGTATGTTTTCGTGATATTTTTGGTTGTCGTTTTGTCGTGTCTAGTGTTTAGATTATTTACTTTCATGTCTTTTCTTGTTTGTTTTTACACTGGTCGTGTATTTTTATGCTTTGGATGTAGAAAAATATAGAGCTAGAAGTGGTGTCTTGTGTGTCGCCTATGCAAAGTCGAGCGGAGCGGGAAGAACCGAGGAATGGACGAGAAGAAAAACCAAGTCGAAGAAGCAAGAGGAGGACCCAGCGCCCGCTAGCACCCCAGCGCCCGCTAGGGTACAGCTGCAGAAGATTTCAGAGATCGGGACCCAGCGGCCGCTGGCCCTGCAGACATGAGGCACGCCAGAGACTCAAGGCCAGCGACCGCTGGTTGGCAGTTGCAGGTGAGGTTAAAACTTCAATTGGGCGTTATTTTGATGGCCCCAACTTTTGTAACTCGAATTTTTACTCTCCAAAACACATTTTTATTGCTTTCTTAGTTAGTTCTTGAGGATTCCAGGTAGATTGAAGTGATTCCAACTTGGTTTGTTGAGATTCTTAGTAAGTGTTCCATCATGCACTCTTTTTTGGATTCTTTTCTTTCAATGGTTGGCTAAATCTCATTCTAAGGTTTTGATTGTCTTATTCTATTGCTTGATGCTTTGATTCAATCCTTTAATTGGTTGTTTGATCTATGCTTAATGGGTTTATATGCTTGATCAACATGTATAACTCTAGATGTGGAATTAATTGATGAATTACTCTACATCTATCATTTTGATTAAACAACCAAGCCTTATAATCGGAATCGTAAAAAGGAAATTATGTTTTGAATTTGACATTATTTTAAGTGTGATTTGTACACGTAAGTGATGATCACCGATTAGCTTTAAGAACACGTAGGTGATTAGCTAATCAACTTAGGAGAATCCTATTAAAAGCATGACGTTGATTGAATGAGCATCAAGTATAGATTGTTGATGATCTTTACCCTAGGCTTTAATCAATTTGTTTACCTCGTTTATTGTTTTTCATTAGTTTAATAATCATCACCATCTCAATCTGATTTAGAGTGTTAGGTATTATGTTTACTTCGTTCAAGTGCTTATATATCACAGCTCTGCATAGTCTTCCACGAGATTCGACATTTAGGTCGGCTAACACGTATTACAACTTTAGTTTAATTACTAGAACTTGAGTATACGTATTTGGTCTAACAATTTCTATAGACTTTGGTTTCGCAAACTATTGATGCAAATATATAGAACAAACTTGTATATAAAGATAATCAAGGAAGAACACAATAAAATAAAAAACTTACAAGGGACCTAAAAGACATAAGACAATAAAAATCAAGAACTCGATTTGGCCAATGCAATAGGCCAGGCTCGGCCGGGCTTCCTTATGCCCAGACCATTTATGGCCTGACCGGGCCTATAATTCAAGTCGAAGTCCAGGCCCATGTGGATCGGGCTGATTTGGGTCATGTCTCCATATTTTTATTTTATTTTTTTATTTTTACATGTTTTATTTTTAAAATTTAAATATATTAAATATATATATATAATTAATTTATTTTAAAATATAATTATATATTATAATATTCATCAATCTATTAATTTATATTTATTATACATTAATAACAATATAATATTTATATTATTTTACTTATATATTTTATTTAATATATCTAGTAATTTATATTTATTATATATTAATAAAATTTATATTATTTTCAATTTATAATTTATATATTAAATATTAAAATGTTCGGGTCGGGCATGAGCTGACTTGGGTATGCTAGACCTAAACATTGGCCCAAGTCTGCCCATCGGCCTTAATATTTAAGCCCAATCCCGAGCCATTACGTATTCAGGTCGGCTTGGGTGTGATTGGGTCGGACCGAGCAAAATATCATCCCTAATAGAGGATAATTGTCCGTAAATACATAAAGTATCCATCCATCAATTCTGGTATTGCACACGAACTAAAAAATCTACCACACAATACATAAACTATCAATTCTTCACTTTTTCGTACTTCGGGCTTATTTTGGTTAAAATATTGCTGACCTGGACCCGAAATCATTACGTGGCCGTCAACCTAAGCCTAAAGGACCCAACTAATTTCCTATAAATACATAAAGTATCCACCAATTCGGGTATTGCACACGAACTAAAAAATCTGCCACACAATACATAAACTACCAATTTTTCGCTTTTTCGTCGTTTCTTATTTAAGAAAAAATGACGCCGTTTTTTGTTTACTTTCAATGTGTTCTTCATTTAGCTAGACTCCACAATTGAGCGATTAGGGATTAGGTTGGGACCATCGAACGATTAGGGATTAGACTTTTAAAAATACATATTGAATTCTCATAATTTTTAAAAACTTTTGAAAATATAAATTAAATAATCCAAACTTTAAAAGTTTAAAAATATCATATTGATTCCACAACCAAATACACCTTCTAAAAGTCAACTATGATGATATCACTTGGACATTTACGAGATTAGTAAATTTAGTACTCCAATGATGGTGTACCATAATTAATGAAACTAGATTTATCTTTCAATTATAAATATTAGAAGTAAACGTTTGTACTCCAATAATGGAATAATGGTGTATTTATCTATTCCCACAATTTTTATTTCGTGAGATGTTTTAAAAAAAATAATTTAATTCATTATTTACTGTCTATCAAGTGAATTTTATATTTTATTTTATTTATTATATTTACTTTATTTATGTATATAAAGTAAAAGGGTATAATTATTTAAAAAAGAACAAAAATAAAATAATAAATTCGTAAAAAAATTAAAATAATAAAATCATATACAATTTGTAAAGAGAGCATATTTTATTAGTGTCCAATAATTTGCATATTTAATATAATAACTCAATATTTTTTTAGCAAGTTGAATATTTTTTATCAATTTAGTTTTTTTGGCATTTATTAATCCAGAAAAAAGTAAACGTAGTAATATTTATTGATTGATCCATTACTTTTTGTTAGCACATTGATTGTTTATTTGCATTTAATAATCAAGAAAATATAATTTTAGTATTCTCTCAATTTAGAAAAAGTATGGTGTGAGATTATCGCTGCGAGTTTTAAGAAAACTATAAATTATGTTTTGAGTGAAAAAAGAGACTCATAAATAGAATATATGTTAGATTTAAAATAACTGAGTATTACGTGGGACCAAAAGCATGAAAGAGTATAATTTTGGTGAATGGACAAAATATATAATAAAAGTACATTTTATTGTGTTTGGGATCTTGATTGATAGAAATCCAAAAATAATTCACAAATACTTCTAATTTTAATACTATGTGGAGTGTTCGGTTGATAAATTACATATGGTTTTTTAGTCTTATATAATTAATTAATATTAGTTGTTTGGTTGGATGGACAAGACTTGTGATTTAATATCGAGACCGTACTATATTGGATTAGTCATGAGTTATTTGTCTAGACCTTTCCCTATAACAAAAATTGTACCTACTAATTTTGGGTCAAATCAATCTTAAACGATAACGGACTTATCTAATTTTATGTAAGCGCACACTCACTATCTATTTACAAAATTATAATTCACTTTAATTCATCATACGTTTTAAAAGATAACTTGACTTATGAGCTAGTTTTTTAAGGAGCTCGAACTCGAACTCGAATATTTGTTAAACTTGAGTTGAGTTCAAGCTCGAGTTCAAATTTACTATTAAATAAAAAATAAATAAACGAATCAAACTCGAACTGAACTCGAGCTTAATTTTTATTTATCGAACCGACCTCGAACTTAGTTTTCAAAATTTGAATCAAGTTCGAACTGAAGTTGAGACTTCAAATTTTCAAATGAAGTGAACTTGAATTTAACAGTATTTCATCCTGTTCAGTTCTATTACAGCTCTGGCCATGATGTATCATAACATTTTAATTTATTAAAAAAAACTAATATTAGAGAGATTGTCCTTAACTTATACCATCTATTAGGGGATATTTTGAAACGTCAATTAATATCTTTATAAATATTTCTCAACAAATAATAACAATATATATATATATTATATTTTTAAAATCATATTGCATATAATTTTTAATCTATGTAAAAATTCTAAAGTGGTCTATTGAGATAAGACATATAAAATATTATTTATTTAACCTTCCATTATGTTTTACTAAATCAAATTTAAAAATAAATTAAAATCATATTACATGTAATACTGCTTTAAACGATTTGAGACTGGTCGAGTACTAGTAGTTTTGAGCGCGACTCTATAAGACATATAGATGTTCAAATTCAAGATCTAAAACAACTTGATCTTTGTATATGTGATTAATTGCACTTAGATCAACATATAATTATGAATCTCGAACATTGCACGTTAGATATTCATGAAAGAGTTAACAGAGTTCGAGGTCAAAATCTCCTCGAGAAAAACAAAGATTACTAAAATAAAGTTCGAGATTGGTGTAGTATATCATGTGTTCGAACTTGATAAAATCTTGATACAAAGACTTGCGAACATGTTTGGTAAAAGTTAGACTAAACATCGAGAAGAACGTGCTTGCGAGCCTATAAATTCGAGCATCTTGAGCTTGAGCACAACTCGGTAAAGTTTTGAGCTCTATTTCATATTCTAACTCGGCTTAATTGTAAACGGATTCGAGTTTTAAGAAATCATTTTATGAGTTTAGAATCAAATTTGTTGTGAGTAGTTTTATTCAAAATTGAAAATTTTATCGTATATACATTAAAGTAAACACTAGATTAAACTTAAATTATTTTTATTAATTAATTATATTATGAAAAGTAAACATCATCTTAAAAACTAACATTCAAAACTTCACAACTTTACATTATGATGAATATTTTAAGTAATCCAATATTTGAGAAGGATGGTGGTACAAGTTGCCAATTCATTTGAGTCGCACAAAACATATTAAACTCAATTAATTGATTACTCTTTGTCTCATTTAAGACAATTTTTTATAAACAATTTGAATTTGCAGCATGGATGCACGAGGCAAAAGGTATGAGAAGAGTCCTTGAAATAATGTATCATGATGTCGATGGTGATATCGAGTACAACCCTAATACAGAAGGATGTTTAAAAACTTAGATTGTTCCAATGATCCCTCCTAATGCTATGACATCGACATCTGACGTGTTGATCGAAGAAAACCCAACACTTGAAGAATTAGCTGAGGGGTCGATCTACAATGACAAGGAAGACTTGAGTATTGCTGCTAGATTGTGGAACTTGGAGAGACGAGCTGAATACTGAGTCATTAGATCAGACACATATCGACTACACTAGCTATGTAAATTGTCTTCACACTGCTCGTTTCTGTTGCGTGCACATTGTCATGGGGGTATGTGGGTTGTAGCCGAGTTCTGCGATCAACACACATGTGCGGATGACATCGCTAATATTGCTACAAGAAAGGTTCACTCGAAGGTGATAAGTGCTTTTTTTGCAAAGAAGATGCGCAGTGCAAATGAGATCATTAGGCCGAAGGCTATTCAGGAGGAGCTTAGGAGGTGTTTCAGCATGGATGTCAGTTACGATGTTGCGCTCAGAGGCATGAATCAAGCGTTGGAGATGATTTACGGGAAGTATCATGAATCATTTCAGTTATTGTCTGGGTATCTACATATGCTGAAAGTGACGAATCAAGGTACGATCACTGATCTCGATGTCGGCCCTGACGGTAGAATTAGTAGTTTATGTATTGTGTGGCAGGTTTTTTAGTTCGTGTGCAATACTAAAATTGGTGGATACCTTTATGTATATATAGACAATTATCCCAATAATAACTCTCTTTCGTGGTCCTAATCACATGTGATTAATTGATACTTCGCGGGCCGTCCATTCCGTCGTCGCAGATGGGCTTCCTCATCACTTCCTGAGCCCAAACCTCTTTGATTAATCCTTGTAATGTTTCTTTGAATTTCCTTGTCCGCGTCGTCGTCACTGGCCCAATGGGAACACGAATAGGTATTGAGTTGACGATTCTTGGACTCCATCAATAAACACCCCCTTAGTCTTCATATTTTTCACTTAGGTTGTGTTTCTCTTTCAGAGATAAACTTATCCCTTGAAAATGTAGGACAAAATATAATTACCACTTAAATTTCTTATTTTTTATCACCCTCTCCTATCTAAATTATAAATTTATCATTTTCTACTAATCCATTCCACTCTAAGGACGGATAATATAATCAATCCAAATTTGGAGTAATAATATTACATCTCCCATAAGTGAGATGAATGAGAAAAACAATGATGAAATTATAATTTAAAAGGATAAAAAAAATAAAATTTAATTAATAATTATACTTTTTTCCCACATTTTATTGAATAAATTTAGCATTTAAAGAGAACATGCCTTAACTTATTCACATCTTTAATAAATGAACTTTCTAATAAAAGTGATATAATCATCAGAATTTTAAAATCTCAATCCAAAATAATTTCTTTTAGAATTTCCCAACACTAGTAAATATTATTACATCACATGGTACAACGTTCCAAAAGAGGCCTAGTTGTACGTGTATATATAGGTTTGCATGTGTACTCTATATTTAATTTTAAATAATTAATAAAATAATAAACACTCAATTATATTTAAAATAATGGTTTTTTATTAATTTAAAAAGGAAATTGTAATTGTAAATCATTTTTTTGTAATAAACATAAACCCGATTGTATACCGTAAACCAATTAAGTCTATCCGTAAAAATACCACTTAATCCTGTTTTGATTTATAATTTAAACCGAATTACTTCATATCCGTTCTATTAATTTAAACACAATTTAATTAAAATTGTGAGTCTTATGGTCAAAGTTATGATCAAAGTGTGTCTAAACATAAGAGAGAAAATATTAAAGTCAACGATCACATCCCTATTAGGATATCACTTGGACATTTACGAGATTACTAAATTTAGTGCACAGCGGATCTATGAAGGGGCTGCACTGGGCTTCAGCCCAGTGCAAGCCCAAAATTTTTAGTGTTATATATGTATATTTTTAAGGTTAAATACACTATTAGCCCACCCCAAAATTTTTATGTATGAAAAAAATATAGTGTTTTGAAAATTTTATTTTTTTAGCCCACCCCAAATACAATTTCTGGATCCGCCCCTAAGTGCACTAATAATGGTGTAACATAATTATAATGAACTAGTTTTATTTTTCAATTACAAATAATAGAAGTAAACGTTTGTACTTTGTACTCTAATTATGGAGTGCTGGAGTATTTATCTGTTCCCACTATTTTTAATTCTTGAGGTGTTTTAAAAAGTTAATTTAATTTATTATGTACGATATATTAAGTGAATTTTATATTTTATTTTATTTATAATATTTAATTATTTATGTATATAAAGTAAAAGGATATAATTATTATAAAAAAAGCAAATAAAAAAATTGTAAACGATCTTATCCAATTTGTAAAGAGAGAATATTTTCTTAGTGTCTAGTAATTTGCATATTAATATAATGACTCCATATTTTTTTAGCAAGTTGAATATTTGTTTTATCAATTTGCTTTTTTTGGCATTTAATAATCCCAAAAAAAAGTAAACGTAGTATTTTATTGTGTGATGGCATCTTTATTGATTGATCCAATACTTTTTATTAGCAAATTGCATATTTATTTGCATATAATAATCCAGCATAGGAAATTTTAATACTCTCTCAATTTAGAAAAAAATACATTGTAAGATAATCGGTAAGAGTTTTAAGAAAAATTTGTAAATTATGTTTTGAGTGGGAAAAGAGGCTCACAAATAAAATGTGTAACATTTAAAATAATGAGTATTATGTGAGAACAAAATTATGAAAGAGTACACTTTTGATTAACGAACTAAATATGTAATAAGAGTTCATTTTTTTTGGACGAATGAACTATTTTATTGTGTGATGGAATAAATTATCTATGATTTAATCTCATATTAATTAATATGAGTTGTTTGGTTGGATGGACAATACCTGTGATTTAATTTGGAGACCGTGCTACGTAGGATTAGCCATGAGTTATTTGTCTTGACCATTCCATATGACAATAATAGTACCGACTAATCTTGGGTCAAATCAATCTCGAACAATAACGGGCTTATCTAATCATAGGTAAGCGTACACCCACTATCTATTTACAAAATTATTATTTAATTTAATTCATCATACATTTTAAAATATAATTTGACTTAGATGCCAAATTTTTAACGAGCTCGAACTAGAATATTTAATGAACTTGAGTTGAGTTCAAGCTTGAGTTCGAATTTACTATTAAATCAAAAACTAAACGAATCAATCTTGAACCGGACTTGAACATAATTTTTATTTATCAAACCGAACTCGAGCTTACTTTTCAGAATTTTATGAGCTCGAACCGAACTTGAGACTTCAAATTTTTTAATGAACAGAACTCGAATTTAACAGCATTTGGTTTAGTTCAGATCAATTACAACTAATTTATTTAGGAAAAACTAATATTAGATTGATTGTCCTTAACTTATATACCATATTTTTTGAGGGATATTTTAAAATGTAAATCAATATTTTTATAAATATTTTCCGACAAATAATAATTTTATATATATATATATTATATTTTTAAAAAACATATTTAATATGATTTTAATCTATGTAAAAATTATAAAGCGGTCTATTGAGATCAATGAAAATATTATTTATTCAATTATCAATTATGTATTACTAAATTAATTAAGCCAGATCAAATTTAAGAATATATTAAAATCATATTACATGCAATAGTGCTTTAAACGAGTTTACTTTGGTCGAGAACTAGAAGTTTTGAGCTCTACTTAATAAGATATAAAAGTGTTCAAATTCGAGATCAAAATCAACTTGATCTTTGTAAATGTGATTAATTGCGCTTAGATCAACATATAATTATGAAGCTCGAACATGACTCGTTAAATATTTGTAAAAGAGTTAATACAGTTCGAGTCAAAATCTCCTCGAAAAAAACACAGATTACTAAAATTAAATTTCGAGATTGGTGTAGTATATCATTTGTTCGCAGTTGGTAAAAGCTCAATGCAAAAAACTCGCGAACATGTTTGGTAAAAGCTCAACTAAACATTGAGAAGAACATGTTTGCGAGCTTATCAAATCGAGCATCATAAGCTCCAGTTCAGCTCGGTAAAGTTTTGAGCTCTATTTTATATTCTAACTCGGCTCAATTGTAAACAAATTCAAGTTTCAAGAAATCATTAAATTAGTTAAGATTCAAATTCCTCGTGAGTAGTTTTTTTAAATTTAAAATTTCATCATTTATACAATTAGATAATTAATTTAAATTATTTTTATTAATTAATTATATCATGGAAAGCAAAGACACAGCCTAACATGCAAAACATCACAACGTCATATGTATAATGAATATTTCAAGTAAACAAATATTTTATTAGAAGGACGGTGGTGCAAGTTGCCAATTTCTTTGAATGGCACGTAACATATAAAACTCAATTAATTGATTAATCTTTGTCTCATTTGAGACAAATATTTATAAACAATTTGAAGTGGTTCCTTCTTCTCCCCCTTCTATAAATATATTCCATTAGAAGGAAGAGTTATCAACAAGAAAAATGGGGAATACATATAGAAGAGCTCCACTGTTTATTATCATGTTAATGATAATGGCTCTTCTTCTAATCACCACCGCATCAGGTAATAATTCTCATTTTTACTTTTAAATAAACTCCTCTTACAACTTTGTTCCTACAGATTATTTTTGTTTCTATTTTATCATTACACTTATACAATAATGTTTATAGGCATCATACAACAACCTGCAAAAATTATTGTATTTACTGATCATTTTTCGCATTGGATGGAAAATATTTAGTACTTCAGTTTAAAGAGTATATTAATGATTTATTATTTTAAATAAATTTTACTGTACATATGTCTTTTGCAGCATATAATCCTGCAAGAAAACTCCAACCACTAGAAGTATGTGATAATGGTCAACAATACTGCGTGTACGACTATAACTGTTGGGAATGGTACGGAGAGGAGAATCCATGTCGCGTATGCGATCTTAACTTTGGTCAAGGTGGTGGTTTCTATGGAGCTTGTGTCAATTATGGTTAAAACACTTTACTAAACGTTCCAGAGTTGCTGAAATGTGACAAAAAAAAATGAGTCAATTGTTAAATGGTATCATCAATTTAAATCAAATACTTAGATAATGTTATTATATATACCGAGTTTGAGAAATTCAGAATATTTATTTACATTATCTAGAGATACCTTTTAAATATTGGAATATTTTTAGAAGCTAGTTTTGGAAATCATTGGGACATCTTTTTCAATATATTTCGTTTTTCTTTCTCTTGTAATGGTTAGTAAAGAAGTGTATCGTGTGTGTTTGGAAAAATAAAGTATGGCAACATATAACATTATAAGTATGCGGTGGCATAATTGTATGTCGTTCATGTAAAATGATGGGTCTCGGGATTTGTATTGCGAACTATTCCTATTTTATATTATTACGTCAAGATCGCTTCCAAAGTCTTTCAACATCCATATTATGGATTTCGTTTTATTTTATTATTTCCATTACACTGAATTTGAATTACAAAATTAAACCGTAAAGAACTCCAACTTGAGATATATAGTACCAAGCATTAAACTCGAAACACTATATCAATATAGGTATATTTTTATTTTTATTTTTTAATGAAAATATCTTCTATAAATGACAGATAAAGTCAACTATGAATAAATCAACTATGTATCTACTGAAAACTAAAAGAACGAAATTAAAAATACAGAAACAAGATTGAAATGTAGTTTATCTATTTATTATACACTTCTTCCGTCTAATTTTCCGTCCACGAAACTATTAATACATTTATCAGATGCGTGTCTTGAGTAAATATTTTAAATTAAAAGTGTATTATTGTCTGTTAATTAAAGTTGGAAACCTACTTAGATTTTTTAGGACATCTTTAACTTTTTAATATTTACTTTAAATATGGACGGACCTTTATTTAATCAAAAAAAGAGAAATTGATTTTCAGCTTCGAACCCAAAATTTTCGTAAGTTGTCCACTACAAAAAAATACCGAAATTGTTAGGGGAGGGGGAGTACACCCTATTACAAATTTTGCGCGCGTTCTACTTAAGTAAGCTGGTCGAGACTGCTTCTGTACAAGGACAAAGTGTTGTGATGGATGATAGATTTTCTCCACTAAGATAGATAAATAGAACTTGTGGTATTGAGGTTAATGCCCAAGGCTAAGGTCTCGGGTTCGAGTCCTCCGTGACGCGGTCATGTAATTTAATGTTAATGTAATTCAATTTTCAAAAAAAAAAAAAGATAGAGAAAGAGAACCTGTCCAAGTATGATTCTCGACACAGATCGTGAGCAGTCTGTCTAAGAGACAGAAGGAATGGTGGCCTTTTCAAGCTAACCAAAACGTCTGTTCTCACACAGATTGTGTGTGCGGAAGCTGTGATTACATGTTTCTGCTCTATACTTATAAAACTTTTATTATTTAGTCGAGTGTTATTTAAGCGGTTAATTCAAGTGCACAGCTCGCAGATGGTAATCTGCTCGCTGGTGAAGTGTGAATACAGAATCAATAAATGCAATGTAGGAAGTAAATAACACACATTGTTTAACATGGTTCGGGTAACACCCCTACGTCCATGAGCGATAAACCTTGATCGCTGAATTCCTTAACCTCGGATTCCTCAATTCTTTAACCTCGTTGAGTACGAGCACACTCTTCTTATTTAAACTCGTTGAGGACAAGTTTACACCTTACTTATTTAAACTCGTAGAGAACGAGATCCAGGTAGGAGTTTGTATTTAGACCTCCTTCACAGTTTTGAGACTGTGAAAGATACTTGAACTATGGGTGTTGAAGTGTTAAGCTATAGTTAGTTCAAGGATATGCGATTCTCTGAAGTATGTTAGTGATTCTCAACAAGGTTACAACACTTCGAAGGGCATTTATAGACGAATGAGTATTGAGTGAGCTCTTTAATACTGGAGAGAATCTTGCAGCTTTGATGACTAATTTTTTGGGAACTATGCACCGATTGCCTTACACACTCACCTTCCTCTCATATTAAATCACTCTTGTGATTCTACTATTTAGCGCAGTGTGATTTCTTATCATTCTTTTTTCTCTCTCCTTTTCTTTTCTCTTTTCAAACACATTGGTTTGGGAAGGTGTAGCTGTATTTATAGGCTGTAATAAATTATAGCCGTTGGTGTTGTGCAACTTTTATAGGTAACATTAATAGCCCTGTTGACCATTGATTGTTGACTGTAAATCTATCCGTTGGAGTGTGTCCTACGTGTCATCCGACGTTTCATCTTACGTGGCATGGACATGAAACATTTGATCCATTTAGGTAGATTTGTAGTTTTCTTCAATCTGTGTTGAGCAGCTCGTGTTATGTTATGTCTGAAGACTGAACCTCCTTGATACTTCTTGAGCTGTCTCCATATGCCTCTAATGATCAATCTGTTGGACACAAATTGATGTTCTTCAACTTCTTGATATATACACTGAACGTTTCATACGTTATGTGTTATGAAAACTTTTATGAAGAATGATGCTCTATATATACAGAACATGACTTATGTTTTACTTCTTTACAATTTATCATCTAAACCATTCCAAGTCTAGTACAGATTCTTATAGGACCATAATGTGACCCACATTTTTTTCCTGTACATTGTGATCTATATACTAACTAGGACTTAGAGTGTATGTTGATCTCTTTATGTTGTAGATCAACTTCGCATGCTTCTGTCCTCTGGTCTTATGTGAAGTGGCCTTGTCTTCTTGATGGTATGTTGATCTTGCATCGCCACGTTCTGTGTTGATCATATGTTCTCTTCATTCATGCTTTTGGTCTGTGATACTCCTAAGTCTAATCTAAGGTACATAATAGATTAAGTCCTATAGACAGATTGTTACTTATATTTTGTCTTTATATTTAGACTTAGCCATTTATTAATAGCATGATCATATGACACAGATCATGACTCACGATTTATCCTTACAAATTGTTCATGTGTTCTGGTATATAAAATAAGATCAGACTCTATAGACTAGGTTAATAATATATTAACCTATCTTTACATGTTACTTGATCTGCTATTTAGGAATACAAAAGATTACATATGGACATGATCTGTCTTAGATCGATTTGGTCCTTTTACATTTAATCTTCTGTATAGTCTAACTATACTAGGTATCAACATAAATCCTAGGCATCACATAGACCCATAATACTGATACAGAATGAATCAGATATCTTAAACAACAATGGTTTCGCAAGCATCATTAAAACCAACATAGTAATGGTTTTGCAAGCATCATCAAAACAAAGCTAATAGTATTGATAACATCAAAAAGGTTCCCAATAATTTCCCCTTTTTTGATGATGTCGAAACCATTATGGTGATACCATTGCGTAGTTAACCATAGAAGACATACATATGATGTGGACAGAGCTTTGCTGGAGGTCATCTTCTCGTTCTGCTTTCGTTTCCTTTCTGAGATAGGTTGGGTGATCTGTTACTAATTTCCCCTTTTCGACCTGATTTGATCATCTTTCTACTTGTAGGCTCTAGCTGCTATTTATGTAATCTATACCTGAGCTGATTTGTACCCGGTCGGACCAGATAGCCCGTCATCTGCTGCAGTTGTAGGGGACTGCTTCCCCTATTGTTCAGAAATGATTTCTCTCGCTCCAGTCTCGTAGTAGCACTTGGAAGATGTGGATTGAGAGAACTACTCATTTCGACTTCATCGAGGGTGAAGCCGCGAGTTGTTCGATGGAGAGATCTGTATCACAAGAGCTTCATTCTCCTTCTTGAAGGGAGAAAGCTCTTGTGGAGCTCTCCACATTTTATGAGCCTCCTGGCCGTTGAGCCGATGTCCTAGTGGATATGATCGCTTAAAATCATGCAGTTCTTCAATGAAGTGGTTGCAATTTGGTCCACTACAATACTTCGAACGACTGATCCTTCAAGCTGGTCATCTACTCTTTCCATAATCTTTGTTTGTCCATCTTGACCTGTGTCCAGTCCTTCTTGACCGATCTCCTTTGCTGGCTCCTGATGAGCTGTAAGGCACATTTCTCTGTTGTTGAGACAACTCAATGTAGCGTTGGAAGAAAGAGACTCTACAAGACTTGAAGGGATGAGAAAGAGATGCAACATAATGCAGAAAAGGATGCAAATTTTTTTTCTATGTTATGATTTATTCTAGTGACCACGCGATAGGGAGATTCCCGTATATACAGAAGCAGTGGTCGGTAGAACCGCTGCTCTGATACCAATTGTTAGGGTCCCAGTTAGAGCATTAGAGCAGATGTGGTGTACGGGGGGGGGGGGGGGGCCAACACCACATTTCAAATTTTGCGCGCATTCTCTTAATGAAGTTGGTCGAGACAGCTTCTGTACAAGGACAGAGGGCTATAATGGATGACAGATAGAGAACCTATCTAAGTATGATTATCGACACAGATCGTGAGCAGTCTGTCTAAGAGACAGAAGATTGTGTGTGCGGAAGCTGTGATTATATGTTTCTGCTCTATACTTAGAAAACTTTTGTTATTAAGTTGAATGTTCTTTAAGCGGTTGATTCAAGTGCACAGTTCACAGATGGTAATCTGCTCGCTGGTGAAGTGTGAATACAGAATCAGTAAATGCAATGCAGGAAGTAAATAACACACATTGTTTAACGTGGTTCGGGTAACACCTACGTTCATGGGCGATCAACCTTGATCACTGAATCCCTTAACCTCGAATTCCTCAATTCATTAACCTCGTTGAGTACAAGCACACTCTTCTTATTTATACTCGTTGAGGACGAGTTTACACCTCGCTTATTTAAACTCGCAGAGAACACGATTTGGGTAGGAGTTTGTATTTAGACCTTCTTCACAGTTTTGGGACTGTGAAGAATACTAGAACTATGGCTATTGAAGTGTTAAACTATAGTTAGTTATTGGATATGAGATTCTCATAAATATGTTAGTGATTCTCAACAAGGTTACAACAATTCGAAGGGTATTTACAGACAAACGAGTGTTGAGTGATCTCTTGAATGCTGGAGAGAATCTTGCAACTTTGATGGCTAATTTTCTGGGAATCCATGCACCGATTGCCTTACCCACTTACCTTCATCTCATATTAAATCACTCTCGTGATTCTACTATTTAGCGCAGTATGATTTCTTATCATTCTTTTTTCTCTCTCCTTTTCTTTTTCCCTTTTCACACACATTGGTTTGGGAAGGCATAGCTGTATTTATAAGGTTGTAATAACTTATAGTCATTTGTGTTGTGCAACTTTTATATGTAGCATTAATAGACCTGTTGATCATTGATTGCTGACTGTAAATCTATCCGTTGGAGTATGTCCAACATGTCATCCGACATGTCATCTGACGTGGCATGGACATGCCAGCTTTGATCCATTTAAGTAGATATGTTGCTTTCTCCAATCTATGTTGAGCAGCTCGTGTTATGTTTTGTCTGAAGACTGAGCCTCCTTGATACTTCTTGAGCTGCCTCCATATGCCTCTGATGATCAATCTGTTGGATACAAATTGATGTTCTTCAACTTCTTGATAGATACATAGAACGTTTCATACTTTATGTGTTATGAAAACCTTTCTCAAGAATGATGTTTTATAGATACGGAACATGACTTATGTTCTGCTTATTTACAATTTAGCATCTAAACCATTCCAAGTTTAGTACAGATTCTTATAGGACCATAACGTGACTCACGTTCTGTTCCTGTACATTGTGATCTGTATATTGACGGAGCTTAATCGTCATCACCCAATCAAGATAAATTTATAAGTTTTCCTATCTTTTACACTAAGTTCCACTAGAGTTAAGTATAAGGTCGATCCCAAAGGGAATTGGTGTACTCTCTCTCTTTGTCACGATTTATATATTTATAGGGGCCTGCCTCGGGTAGGGAAGTAACCAAGACCTGAAATAAAACAAAATAAAAATAAAAAGAAAAAAACGATACTTGGCTTGGGCTGAACTTGTTACGGCCTGATCAATTCCTTGGTCATCGGTGCAAAGATTCTCGTTGCATAAACTTATTATTGGTTAAAGGCAGATGTATATCTGTGGTTATCCCCCTCGGCTAATCACTACGACCTGTCACTTGGACAGCGCAAGGCTTCGGTCATCCACCAGCAACATATCACCAAGGCAACCCTTTTTTTTTACTCGTCACGTAGCCACTAAGGCCCCACCCAGCATACCTTTTTGGCCCATAAGATAAGAGTTATCCACTCCCTTACCCTCTTACCCAAGCTCTCGCCCAAGCCAAGCTTACTCCAGTATACCAACTTGGACATTAGCGGGACTGCGCAACCATGGGTACACCATCTCAGACGCCCGTCCCATGGCGTTCTCATCCACATCACCATGCTGATCCCTCTGGTTGGCAAGGCAGAATGCACTTGACCCTTTGGGCTTCCAGTACTCAGTTGTAACCTCACATTTCCATAGACGCTACCGACCGAATAACACCAAGGGTTTGATTAAGTTGTATAAAAATCAGATCCAGCGGTTTAGGAACACACACATGCAACTACGTTGGTCAAGTTAGACCTCACAATGATAAATTGATTTTAGCTAAACTTGTTTAACCCAAATCAAGCATTAAAATTACCTAGACATAAATAAAAGAAACGAAAAAGAAAATATAAAAGGAAACGTACTAGGATTAAATAGAAAACTAAAAACAATCCATGGCAGGACCAACCCTGACCAAGGCAAATAATTACAAGAAAAATAAAAAGTGCCTGAAGGCTTCGTTTCTTCCTCTCTTAGACTCTCAAAACATCAACTTATAATATACTAAGAAAAAGAACGAAGAGTGTGAGTGGTTCGTGCAGCAGCGGCTCTCCTCCACGTACTTCACGTTATGCTCTTATGTTGACTGCTGCTACGACCAGGGCTTTATATAGAAGCTGGAGTGGGCTATGGGCTAGGCCCATGACGTTCTGAGAAAGCTAGGATTTCAAAGGATTTATTTCCTTGCATAAATATCTCCAAATATTTCCATCACTATCATCAATGAGGTCAAAATCGTGTATATCCATTGTGTGAGGAAATAAAAATTTATTTCCTTATTTTATCGCTACTGCCAGGATCTTCTGCACCTTACCCAAGGACTGGGTCAAGACATGCGTCGTATGCACCTTGCCTTCCAACTTGCCCGAACTTTCTTTTCTTCTACTTCAAGCTTCTCCATATGTCATAAAGTATTCTGTACGAACGTTCTTCTCGCTGTCTTGCTCAAGGTCTTAATTTGTACATCGTCTTGCTCATGATCTAACTCGTCTTGGTGGCGGCTAGAGTTTGTATGGAAGATATTCTTTCCTTCTTGAGTGCATCCCTAATATCTCTTGTAGTTGGCCGCATTGATTGTTTCCTTATGTAGCTCTGGCAGGATAAAGGAAATATATATTTCCTTGTTTTTGCTTTGCGGTAAGAATCTGCATTCGATTCTCCAAAGATCTCGTCAAATCTTTCCTTTTCAGCTCCTCGTTCGCCAAATACTCTATCTTGGGCATAGAGAGTCTCCAAACGGCTTGCCCAAGGTGTTGGTCAAGAAACCTCGCCTCCAACTTTGAAATGTCAGGTCCAGGTCTGGAACTTGCCTCTCTCACGGAATGTGGTCTGACTTGCCCAAGACTCTTCCCAACTATCTGTCTCACAAAAGTGTGTCCTCCCAGACACAAAGACGCAAAAATAAAGAAAACAAGTCTCGATCTACACATAGACAAGCTGAAAAAGGGCATGAAAAACAGGTTCATCATATACTAACTAGGACTTACAGCGTATGTTGATCTCTTTATGGTGTAGATCAACTTCGCATGCTTATGTCCTCTGATCTTCTGTGAAGTGGCCTTGTCTTCTGGATGGTATGTTGATCTTGCATCGCGACGTTCTGTGTTGATCATATATTCTCTTCATTATGCTTCTGTTCTGTGATGCTCCTAAGTCTAATCTAAGGTACATTATAGATTAAGTCATGTAGACAGATTATTACTTACATTTTGTATTTACATTTAGACTTAGCCTTTTAATAATAACGTGAACATATGACACATATCGTGACTCACGATTTGTCCTTACAGATTGATAATGTGTTCTGGTATATAAAATAAGATCAGACTCCAAAGACTAGATTATTATATTATTAACCTATCTTTCTTTACATGTTAGTTGATCTGCTATTTATGAATACTGAAGATTACCTATGGACATGATCTGTCTTAGATAGATTTGGTCCTTTTACATTTAATCTTCTGTGAAGTCTAACTATACTAGGTATCAACATAAATCCCAGGCATCACATAGACCAAAATGTTGATACAGAATGAATCAGATATCTTAACACAACAATGGTTTCACAAGCATCATTAAAACTAACATAGTAATGGTTTCGCAAACATCATCAATGATAGGATATGACCCATCAATAAGGCCCAAACAGAAGCCCATTAGCGGCCCAGCCCAAGAGCAGCTCGGCCCAGTAGCACTTCGGCCCATGAGAGCAGCTCGGCCCAATAGCTCGGCCCATAAGCCCAGTTACTTCGGCCCACTTGGTGCAACCGCCTCTAAGTTATCTATAAATAGTCTCTCAAAGCTAGATTAGCAGGACGGACAGACACATTCGGTAACTTAGCTCTCGAGAACTCATAAATAAAGGCTCTCTTCTCTCCGTGGACGTAGATCTAATTAAAGATCGAACCACGTAAATCTTGTGGTATTACTTTCTACTCATCGTACAACTCACCTCGAAAATTTAAGATCGATCACTGGCGCCGTCTGTGGGAAACGTTATAAATTTTGTGAGTTCGATCCAGATTTCCGAAGTGAAAACAAGATGGTTAGATCCACCCGCTCTACTGCTATTGCCGCTGCTGCTAAGGGAAAGCACAACCAGACCGAGCTACCTAGTAATCCACCTCGTACATCTATTAACGAAGGGGATGAACAACACGCCCGATCTGGCAGGCAACCCACGAACCGCCGAACTCCCGAGGGTCATGTGGAAGACGTCCTTTCCCACCGAGCTAACGACTCCATTAGCAGTGGAGGGCTAAATCAAGGTCGTCAACAAGGGAACGCCGCACTCCAACCTCTGCTCGGAGATGCGCTCAAAGCGTACCTAGACCTTCACGAACAAGACTTCCTCAAATTTGCCGAACAGCATCGGCAACGAGATCAAAACGAGGAGGATAAAGCAGGACCATCCCGACAACCACCTCATCCCTCGAACCAGATTGTCGAGGGAAGAAATGATGAGGTCCCCCGGAGACCGCATGATCGCCGAGGAAACATCGCCTCACCTCGGCGAGGTTCAACTTCACCTCGTCTAAACGTCGGCCCCTCCCGACGTGACGAGGAATACCGCAGAGAGAGGATGTCACCTCGTCGAAACGTCGATCCTTACCGACGTGACGAGGACGACCACAGAGAGGGAAGATTCACTGTCTACAGTAGAATCGCTACCCCCTTTACCAACAAAATCCTCTACACTCCACTCCCATCAACATATAGGGTCCCACCTATCAAACCCTATAATAGTTCCTGTGACCCGAGCAACTTTTTGTCACAGTACCAATACAACATGTTGAACCAGGGATTAGCCGAGGACGCATACATGTGCAAAGTCTTCCCCGAGCTGCTAGTGGACAATGCACGAAAATGGTTCGACAACCTCCCGCGCTGCAGCATAGGGTCGTATGCCGACCTGCTGGATGCCTTCGAGCGGCGCTTCTTCCAGAAAGCCGAAGCAAAGATCAGCTCGGCTCAACTCCTTACCTTGAGACAAGGACGAGGAGAATCCATCAGCGACTTTTTGGCTAGATTCTACAACGAAAGCCTCAAGGTCGACCGTCTATCCGACGACGTCCTCATCTCGGCATTCCAAAATGCCATTCACTCCGGCACTCTCTTCAGGGAGCTCGTAAAAGAGCGCCCCCAAACCTCCAAACAACTATGGAGGATTGTGGATACATTCGCCGAAGCGGATGAAGCCGACAGGAGGAAACGAGCTATTGACCGACCCGAAGGTCAAGATAAGAAAAGAAGGGAGGAACGAGCCGATCACGGGCAAACTCGACGAGGTGCCTTTGAGAGAATCCAACGAGGTCCACTAGCGTCTCGCCTTGGACCTCGGCCTAGTCAAGAACAAGATCGGTTCGCTCCGCTGAGCAAACCTCGAGCGGAAATCTACGAGCTCCAAACGAACTTGTTCCAGAAGCCTTCACCGTTGTCCCGAACTGGATCAAAGAGACGACCGAAGGACAAGTACTGCGAGTTCCACGGAGACCACGGCCATGACACCGAAGAGTGCCAAAATCTTACCTCGGAAATCGACCACCTAGTGCGAGATGGCACTCTCGGAAAGTACCGGGGTCGAAATCAACAGGACACCCGACCTCGGGGCAGAGGCAAGCGAAGTAAAAACAGGGGGGAAAATTGCAAACCCCACCAAGATAAGAAACCGAGGCATGATTACGAAGACGAGGACGAAGATCAGCCTCAGTACGATGGAGTCATCGCCGCCATCATCGGACTGCCCCAAGGTTCGACGAGGTCCTTGCTGAAAGCCGAGGCTCGGAACCAACCATCGGAAGAGCCCTCTCATAAGAGGTTCAAAAAGGACAAAGTCGTTACCTTCTCTAGTGACGACCCCGTCCCTCACGCCTCGCCTTATCAAGATGCCACCATTATCGAAACCGTGGTGGCCAACAAATTGGTGCACCGAGTATTCATCGATAGTGGAGCCTCGGTAAGCGTACTCTTCAAAAGCTGCTTCGAAAAACTTGACGTCGAAGAAGCGCGCCTAAAACCAGCACCCGTCCCGTTAAAGAATTTCACACAAGGGGAGACCTCGACGGATGGTACGATCTCACTTCCCGTGACGGTAGGACGAAGTCCATTATCTACTATGAAGATAATCCACTTCTTCGTCGTCAAAGCCAACTCTCCCTACAACATTATCTTAGGAAGAGATTGGCTGATAGCGACGAGAGCAGTCTGCTCGGCCTACCATTTGACGATCAAAATCCCTTCAAGGAACGGAGTTATCACGCTTCGGGGAAATCAAACACAAGCCAATGAGTGCATGCAGGTCGCACTCCGAGGTTCTGGTGTGCAACATCCCCAAGCATAGCAATTACAGAACCCCGAGGTGACGAAGTCGACCTCGCCCGCTGCAGAACCTCTTGAAAGCGTCATACTGTATGAAAACGACGTGTCCAAGGTCGTTAAGGTCGGTTTCGTCGGGGGCACCGAAGTCCAAAGTCAAGTTATTCAACTACTTTGGGAGTTTAGAGATATCTTTGCCTGGTCACATTTAGATATGACCGGGGTATCACCAAGTGTCATCACCCATCACCTCAACATCGATCCCGAGGTAAAACCAGTTCGGCAAAAGCAACGAGCCTTTGCTGCTGAGAGAAACCAAGTGATACACGACGAGGTACGCCAATTACAACAAGCCGATATTTTATTCGAAGTAAAATATCCGACGTGGTTGGCCAACCCCGTAATGGTGAAGAAGCAAGGAGGGGGATGGCGCATGTGTGTTGATTATACCGACCTCAATAAACACTGCCCTAAGGATTGTTACCCCCTCCCCAACATCGATAAGAAAGTGGAAGCCCTCGCGGTCACGAGGTGTTTAGTTTCCTTGATCTGTACAAAGGCTATCATCAAGTCCTTATGAGTACCGAGGACGCTCCGAAGACAGCCTTCGTTACAGACTTCGGCATTTTCGCTTACAAGAAAATGCCCTTCGGACTCAAAAACGCTGGAGCCTCATATCAAAGGATGGTTGACAAGATATTCGAGCTTCACATCGGCCAGATTGTCGAAGTATATGTTGACGACATCGTCGTCAAAAGCAAAAAAGTCAATACCAGCTTAAACGACCTTCAGGTCGTCTTCAAACTGCTCCGCGTGGTGAACCTGAAGTTAAACCCAGGAAAGTGTACTTTCATGGTCCAGTCCGGAAAATTCCTGGGGTGCTGGGTCTCTCGCGAAGGATTAAAAGCCAATCCAGCAAAGGTTAAGGTCGTCCAAGAGATGCAAGTGCCGAAGTCAGTCCACGACGTGCACAGGTTAACGGGCTGCCTGGCCGCGCTCAGCCGATTCCTATCTAAAGCAGCCGAGAAGCAACTCCCATTCTTCCAAATCTTAAAGAAGGCGCTGAACTTCGAATGGAACGACGAGCACAAGTCAGCCTTCGAAAATCTGAAGAAGTACCTCGGCAACTTACCCACATTGTCCGTCCCTAAGGAAGGCAAAATTCTTTCTCTATATCTCGCCGCCTCGGATGAGTCAATAAGCGCAGTCCTAGTACGAGAAGGGCCTCGGCAATTGCCCATATACTTCATAAGCCGAGCTCTAAAAGGACCAGAGACGAGGTACCAACCCCTGGAGAAGGTCGCGCTCGCCTTAGTGAATGCTGCAAGACGACTTCGACCATACTTTCATGCTCACCCGATACAAGTGTTGACCGACCTCCCACTTCGGCAAGTACTTACGAAGCCAGAAGCTTCGGGGCGAATCGCCAAATGGGCAATCGAACTTGGCGAGCATACAATCTCCTTTGCACCTCGGCAGGCTATCAAGGGACAAGCACTGGCGGATTTCCTAGTAGAGGCAGTATTCGCCGAGCCTCCGAAGCCCACCAAACCTTCCGGGGAGAATACCAAAGAGGAAATGCCGAAGACACCTCCAGTAGATTGTTGGGAAGTTTACGTGGATGGGGCGTCGGGCAAAAAAGGAAGTGGAGCCGGAATTCTGTTCGTCAGTCCGGAAGGGAAGGAAATCCCTTATGCTCTGCGGTTAAACTTCTCGACCACAAACAACGAAGTGGAATACGAAGCTCTAATATCCGGACTTCGCCTCGCACAAAACCTTCAACTACGAGCTATACAAGTCTACAGTGACTCCCAGATCATAGTAAGTCACGTCTTAGGCAAATACGAAGCGCGAAATGAAAGAATGAAAAAATATCTCCACAAGGTCAAAACTTTACAAGAAAGCTTCTCGTACTTCGAGTTGATACGAATCCCGAGAGGCGATAACGACCGAGCTAATGCATTAAGTAAACTCGCGTCGTCATCTACAGCCTCTCCTGTAGAAGAAGTCACAACTCGAAGTATAGATGAAGCCGAAGTGAATATAGTGACCGATGCCAAACCGAGCTGGACAACACCACTTCGGGATTATTTAGAAAGAGGCGAACTCCCTGCTGATAAAATTGAAGCTCGGAAGCTTCAGAGCAGATCAGTCAAGTATGTTTTAGATCAGGGAGTATTATACAGAAAATCATATCTTGAACCTCTTCTAAGGTGCGCGGGACCCAACCAAACGAACTACATATTACGCGAAGTGCACGAAGGATTCTGTGGCAGTCACATCGGAGCTCGGGTTTTGACCAGAAAAATTATGAGATGGGGATACTATTGGCCGACCATGCTTCAAAACGCAGTCGACTTCGTCAAGAAGTGTCCGAAGTGCCAGCTCCATGCAACAGTAACGAGGGTACCTCAAACCGAGTTAACCAGCATGCAAAGCCCCTGGCCCTTCATGCAATAGGGGATAGACATCGTTGGTCCGTTTGAGCAAGCCCCTGGCCAACTACGATTCCTAATAGTAGCCATCGACTACTTTACGAAGTGGGTAGAGGCCGAGCCTCTAGCAAAAATTACGAGCAAAAAAGCCCTCAACTTCGTCTGGAAAAACGTAGTTTGCCGCTTCGGCATACCTCACGTCCTCGTCTCGGATAATGGAACTCAATTCACGGACAAGGCGTTTAGAGAATGGTGTGACGAACTCAACATCCAGCAGAAATTCACCTCGGTAGCACACCCTCAGGCGAATGGCCAGACCGAAGTCACGAATCGGGCAATAGTCAAAGGTTTGAAGACTCGCCTCGACAAGGCCAAGGGAGATTGGACCGAAAACTTACCCCAAGTCTTATGGTCCTACCGAACTACTCCTCGGACATCCAATGGAGAGACACCATACAGCCTCGTCTACGGAACCGAAGCAGTAATCCCGGTAGAGATCGGTTTGCCGAGCCCCCGAACTATAAACTTCACGACCAATGCCAACGAAGAAGGTCTCCGAACTAACTTGGACCTGTTGGAAGAAAAGCGAGAACGAGCCTATATACAAGAAGCTCGATACAAACAGCAAGTAGCTCGGTATTATAACAACCGAGTGAAGCATCGACAGTTTCAAATAGGCGACCTCGTTCTCAGAAATAATGAAGTTAGTAAGGCAGAGAAGCTCGGTAAACTAGAAGCTACCTGGGAAGGCCCCTATCAAATCCAAGATGTCCTCGGAAAAGGGTCGTACAAGCTCGTCCACATATCTGGCAAGCCAGTACCCCGAACTTGGCATGTTTCTCACTTGAAGAAATATTACTCGTAATTTAAACAGTTCGGATTTTATTTCTTTTATAGTGTTTTATAAAGTATTTATTCTGTATACATGTCCAAATTAAGCTAAAACTCCAGTTTTGGAGTAGCATCTAGGGAGACCACTCCTATCGATAAATTCGACAAATAAGGAACTTGAAAGCCTAAACTTCGCCCTTAGACGAAGTGGCTAATTCAAAGCCTAAACTTCGTCCTTAGACGAAGTGGCTAGTTAAAAGCCTAA
>JAPKLX010000005.1:651570-823900 GCA_026898415.1 Leonotis leonurus | reverse complement strand
TAAACTTCGTCCTTAGACGAAGTGGCTAGTTAAAAGCCTAAACTTCGCCCTTAGACGAAGTGGCTGATTCAAAGCCTAAACTTCGTCCTTAGACGAAGTGGCTAAGCCAAAACTTCGTCCTTAGACGAAGTGGCTACTTGAAAGCCTAAACTTCGTCCTTAGACGAAGTGGCAAAGCCAAAACTCCGTCCTTAGACGAAGTGTTTTATTTAAAAGCTTAAAACTTTGTCCTTAGACAAAGTAGCTACTCGAAGTACACAGAAAGAAGTTCGTCCAAATTTCGACCTCGTCTACAGAAAGAAGTTCGGCATAAGACGAAGTAACTCCGAAGTGCACACTAGTCATTACAGTATCTTGAGGCAAACTTGATTGTACAATTGAGTAAAGCTTTAGAGAAGTAATGACGATAAAAGTTGAATTTTATTTCATAAGAATACATATTACAATCAGGGCGGAGGGTCCGAGCCCGGAGACCTCCTACTAAAATTGAGGTATTTCTCCACAAAACTCTGACCCGAGCTCGAGCTGGCGCCATGACCGAGCACTGCATCTAAAAAGGCCATGCCTTCACCACGGCCAAAGCTCCTTCCTCGGTCCCGGCCTGGAGGCGCAGCTCGACCTCGGCCTGGAGGCACAGCTCGGCCTCGGCCTCTCACCACACGTCGGCCCCCGCCTCGCGCCATGATGGCTTGAGTCTGCTCTCGAGTCAGGGCCGCGCTAGGAGGCTGCACCCCCTCCAAGTTGCCCTCCAAAAATGCTTCCGAGGCAGGGTCCAGTCTTGCATTCTTGGACTCGATCCACCTCTTCAGCTTCGAATTCCTCTTCAAAATAATCTTATACATGGATCCGAGCTTGAGAAGCGCCTCTTCCTGTTCATGGACTTGCCAGGAATCATTGCCGTACTTCTCTATGTACTTCTTCGTACGAGCTCGGACCTCTTTAATTTATGTGTGGACCTCGTACACGGTCAAGCCACCACTCTTATGAACACGCTCCTCGTATTCTGCATGTTCCTCCGCCATGGCCTTAAAAGTTTGAATATCTTCCGAGGCCTGCTTGTACTTATCCTCCAGTTCCAAAAACCTCGCATGCTCCTCGTCGAGCTTCTCCTGAGCCAACCGAAGCTTCACCTCAAGCTCGGTCTCGATGTTGGTAGCTCGGCTTTTCCAACACGCGGCCTCGACCTCGGCAGTTTCGGCAGCCCGACGAAGCTCATTTATTTCTTGTTCAGAAAGCGAAGTACTGGAGAAGTCAAAAGCAGGCTACAAAAATAAAGAAGTAGACAGTTCAGCAAAAGGCACAGTTCAAAGAAAAGTATTTTATATATACTTGGAAAAAAAAAAGCGCCGCCCTAATGGCGACGTAATACAAGCTAAAAAAAAAAAAAAAAAACTACTACTGGTCGCCAGCACCAACCTCGGGCCCCCCATCGCCGTCCTCCCGGCCTCCACCAGCAGCCCCGGCAGCAGCCTCCCTGGCCAGATCGGCAATGACTGCTTCAAGATTGTCATCCCGATCCACAGGGCAGCGCCGAACTGTCTGCTCGGACAGCAGGGTCCTCTGCTGCGCGAGCCTCTCCACCACCGGGATGGCCGCAGTGCACTCTACGAGCACCTCCGCGTACTCCCGCAGCATCTCTTCTTTGGTCACCTCTTCATACCCGTACTTGACTTTGTCAAGCTCGGGGTAATCTTTGGCAACCAAGTTAAGCGCTGCCGAAGTAATCGGCGTACTCATAGCGCTCACCAGCTTCGCCGCCACGGTGCCGAAGTGCTTGGAGCGGAAGATCCGCTCAGCAAGCGCTCGCAGCACGCCGCCCTGCTCGGCCGCCGCCCCGGCCATCCTCCCCCTCTCCGAGGCCAGCTCGCCCCTCAGCCCGGCCGCCTCGGCCTCCAGTTCGGCCACCTTCCTCTCCGCCGCCAACAGCTCTGACAGGGTCCGTGCCTCCTGCCCCTCCGCCCTCGCCGCCTCGGCCCTCGCCTTCTCGAGCTCGGCATTTAGGGCCCGGAACTGCTCGACTCCGCCAATGACGAAGTGCGAGAGGGCGTTCAGCCCGTGCAGTACCATATCCGCCTCCTGCACAGAATATATCAGCACAGAACAAGAGAAAGAATTAAGGAAATAAATAAAGCTAAACTGTTTCCACTCACCTCAGGAAACGGGGCCCTTTGAGCCACCCCCGACCCGGATGCCCGAGCATCCGGACCTCTTACCACATCCCTCCGAGGTGACGCCAGGTCAATCACGGGCGGAGTCACCTCGGTCTCCACCCTCTCCACCCTCTCCCGGTGCGGCGTCTCCTCAGCGGCCGAAGAGATTCTCGGCCTCTTCTTCTTCTTCCTCAGCGCCGCTTGCAAAACTTCTGGATCCACTGCAGAAGTAAAGCAAAACATTAAAATCCAGTTCGGATAGCGAGGTCGGACACCACAACACGAAACCTCACCCGGATCCACGTCGGCGACGGTGTCACATGGGCTCAGCCCGTGCCTCGACAGCTCAGCCTCGGCATATTTCCTCTTAATTGTGCCGAGGTTCGCCAGGCTCGCCTCGACTTCGCCGACGGGATCCACCCTCAGCTGCGGCCCGAACTTGGCCGAGGACCAGTCGTGCCGAGGTACTCCCTCCGCTCTGCAGAAGAAAAATTTCTTCTGCCAATTCGCCACCTTCGACGGGGTGGCCAGCTTGAATTTATTGGTAGGGGAAAGGTATACCCACCCCATCGGCGCACGCTTCACCCTAAAGAAGCGAAGCAAAGAATCTAACGAGGCCGAGCCGCCGCGGCTACCGACCTCTATACAAAAACCGACGATCTGCTTGATCGACGGCGGCGCTAACTGCCCCAAAGGCAGCCTCCACCTCTCCAAAAAATCAACAAAAATGGGACTCAAAGGAAAACGAAGACCGAAATGCAAATAGTCTTCGTAAACGGTGAAAAAACCTACGGGCGGAGAGCTACCCCTATCCTCCGCCCGAGGAAGAACTAACTCCATCGACTCCAGAAATACAAAATTCCGGGCCAGATTCACCATGTGCGATTCGCTCACGGTGGAAGAAAATTCAAGTACCGCATCAGACCCAACCAAGGGCAAAAACTCTACTTCCCTAAATACAGGAGGAGAAAAAGCACGGGTAAAAACCCTAACCGAAACCCTCGCCGGAAAATTCCTACTCGGCGAGGGAGACTCTACTACCTCAAGATTGACTGGGGTGCGAGAAGAAGAAGAAGACGAAGAAGCTATAATAGCAAAGACTTACTTGTTAAGATTCGGATAGCTTTCGCGAAACAGAAAAGCAACAATGGCAGAAAGGCAAGAAGCTTTTTACAGATCGGGGAACCAAACTAGGGATTGCGAAAAGTGAAAAGTGTTTTTTAGCTTCCAAAGGAAGCTTTTATAAACATCACATCGCCTTTTCCAACCGCCCCTTTTTCAAAATCCCGCCTCTTCGCCTCCTCCAATAGGAAAGTGACGCGTGTCACACGCGACCTTCTACAACAGCTGTCTTCCACCACCACGATTGCTACCTCGGCTTCGTCGAAAACTTCACCTCGACTTCGGCAACAACAAGATCTTCACCTCGACTTCGGCAACAACAAAGATCTTCACTTCATCCAGAACACCAACCTCGTCAAGATCTCCACTTCGGTGCCGATCTACCTTTTGAGGGGGGCATGTGATAGGATATGGCCCATCAATAAGGCCCAAACAGAAGCCCATTAGTGGACCAGCCCAAGAGCAGCTCGGCCCAGTAGCACTTCGGCCCATGAGAGCAGCTCGGCCCAATAGCTCGGCCCATAAGCCCAGTTACTTCGGCCCACTTGGTGCAACCGCCTCTAAATTATCTATAAATAGTCTCTCAAAGCTAGATTAGCAGGACGGACAGACACATTCGGTAACTTAGCTCTCGAGAACTCATAAATAAAGGCTCTCTTCTCTCCGTGGACGTAGATCTAATTAAAGATCGAACCACGTAAATCTTGTGTTATTACTTTCTACTCATCGTACAACTCACCTCGAAAATTTAAGATCGATCAATCAAAATCAAGCTAACGGTATCAACAACATCAAAAATGTTCCTAACAGAAATAATGAAAAAATTAACTATGAAATGAAAATCCGTCATCAAACAACGAATGATCTACGATGGATATGTAATGTGACGGTTTAATATATTGTATAGATAATAGTAACTCATCCGTGATAAATACTCATTGTATTTTTTGTTCACAAATCTTGTGAATATTATACTCTGACTTACTTTACTTTACACTTTTTATTTTTAAAAATATTCAGGAATAATGGATTAATGAATTAGTTTTATTTTTCAAATGTAAATATTAGAAGTAAACTTTTGTACTCCAAATCCAATAATGGAATAATGAAGTATTTCTCTATTCCCACTATTTTTAATTCAGGAGGCCGCGTTTTTAAAAAATAATTAATTTATTATGTATTGTATGTTACGTGAATTTAAATATTATAAATAATTTATTTTTGTTTATAAAGTAGTATAATTATTTAAAAGAGAAAAAAATCAGAGAGAATATTTTATTCGTGTTCAGTAATTAATAAAATTACATCCGATTTGTGAAGAGAAAATATTTTATTCGGTTGTTCAGTAATTTGCATTTTAATAATGACTCAATATTTTTAGCAAGTTGACTATTTATTGCATATTAAATAATGACAATATTTTTTTTAGCAATTTGCTCTTTTTTGCATTTAATAATCCAAAAAAAAGTAAACGTAGAACTTTATTGTGCGATGGGATCTTGATTTATTGTATGATCCATTACTTTTTATTAGCAAATTGCGTGTTTATTTGCATTTAATAATTCAGAAAAGTTAATATTAGTATTTTCTGAGTTTACAAAAAGTGTGTTTTGAGACAATCGGTACAAGTTTTAATAAAGAGTTATTTATGAAAAATGCCTTCTTCCATAACACTAAAATGAAAAGTGTCCTCTTTTGTAAAAATATATGAAAAGTGCCCAATAAGACTATTTTACCCACGCTTATCTATCCAAAATGTTTAATTAAGAACAAAATTTCTCTATTACATATATAGTTAATAATTAGTATTTCAAAATGATTTCAATTAATAAGATGCTCAAGAAAGGGGTCATCCTACCCATTTCGAATGAGCCAAGAAAGAAGGGAGTTCACTCCAGTCTTCCAAGAAATCAACCCTGATAATTCAAAATTCTCGGTTGATTTAAGGGAGATCCAAAAGACGGTGCAAAACTACGGCAACTGCCTGTATAGAGTACCCCAGGAGATAAACTGAATATCTACTCAACAAGATGAAATTATAACCATCTTGAAAGATATTCAGATTCGAGTAGGCCAATTGGAGAACATATCTCGTTCAGAAAAGAGGAACAAGATGCTATTCACCGAGGGGCCAAACTATCATTTACCTGTAAAGGAAAATGACAAAGATCTTCAAGTAGAAAGATCTGTACGAATGTTTCAAGGTGAAAAATCATGAATGACCTTGAAAGACTTGGACTTGATGATCTATAAGAGCTAGCAGAATCTTTTGCTAACATGAAGGTTGTTGATCTCAAGATGAACCAACATCAGATGGTGGAAGCCAATACTCCTCCACACATAACAGTGCCGCTAAATCAACAAGCGCCACCCGAAGAGGCCATGAGGGAAGCCCGTGATTTCCATGCGAGACCATCGTATACCTCGACTGTACCAGATGAGGTTGTACTCATGGAAAGAACAAGAAGAAGGCGACAACCTAGAATCCAAGATTCACCGGTTGGAAAAGCCACCCTTGAACCCATTCATCCATATGGAGTAATGCTCGATCTTGATGAAGTTAGTTTCAAGGATCGTGAATCAGTAATAGATGAATGGGGAGGATCAATGCAAATTGCAGTGGCAACACTCGACCTCGACAAACAAGGACTAGTGAAAATTCTTGAAACTAGTCTTGCAGGCGTGGTGAAAATTGTCTGGGAAGGATTCCACATTGAGTTGAAAAATTAATGCTTCATTGAGGAATCCTACACCGAAATTATACGAATGATGAGTGTCTTATTCAAAGATCATTTCATCGGCGAAGGATATTATGAAAGATTCGATAAAGAGAAAAGAAGAAAGTATTTATTGACGCTTTATAATCTAAGGCTTGCTGTCTTAGATCAAAGGGCGCTCAATAAGTTCTTTCAACTTTTCACGATCTACCAACATCAGTCAAAAGCTGATGAAACAATTGCAAAGGAAATTTTCTTCTTAAAATTTCCAAGCCCGTGGAGAGAGATGTTAATCAGGGAATATATCCCAAAAGCGAATGACAGCATCGCCAAAAGGATGTCTTATGTACATCAAAAGCTTTCAGAATGGTGTCAACAAGCCACCGCTCAGAAAAATCTGAAGAAGCTGCGAAGAATCAATAAAGCAGCTCCTCTAAATTGCGAAGATAATGATCTTCCAGTTGTTATTGGAGGCGAGCCATCAATAACAAAAAGCAAGAGGAATAGGTACCAACCTTATTCCAAAGAAAGATACCCAAGAAGAAAAACTTGGAAACCAAGGACAATGTGGTCTAGACAGAAGGCTAGATCCTACAAAACCGGACAAAGAAGTGGACGAGCTAGAAGTAGGAGTTCATTCCATGGATCCAGCTCAAACCGTTTCCAAGAAAGAACTCCAGCAAGAAAAACTTTCAGAAAAACTCATACTAGAGCTAATGAAAGTTTTAAGGATTGCAATTGCTGGACCTGCGGGGCAAAGGGGCACATTTCAACAAATTGTCCAGAGAATGAACAAAGAGGCATGCAAAAGTTCGAGTCTACACCAGACATCGAAGATGCCATCTACTACTAAGAATTGGTACAAGTTTACCAGTTCAAAGATATACCCTCAGACAAGAATATATACGAGCAGGATGAAATCCTTAGTGAGGAAGGAGAATCTGATGGATCTACAGAATCGTCAGATTGAAGCGGAATCTTGTCATCAAGAAAGAGAAGATCGGACTGGATTTTCCAGTCAAAGTATGATCTCTCCGAGCCTGATCGACAAAATCATGAAGAAAAGTTTGAACATTCAAAAGTTTGAACATACAAAGTTATTCTTAGGAAAGCAATTCATCGAAATACCTGATATTTTCAAGAAGGTGACAACAGCTGTTGGTCCCGAAAGAGAAAGGTTTGGTGTATGGGGGGGGGGGGGAATACATCAAATACAGACTTTTCAGTTTACTTGACTAATTAGGTAAGAGAGATTTAAGCTTTCTGTAAAGCAGATCGCTATAATAACAGACTAGATCGATTAACAGATCGATCTCGTTCTGTCCAAACAGAATCTCTCGAGTGAATAACACTAGGTAGAGATCAAGAGTGATCTTGTTCTATAGCAGAGCGTTGTGTGCGGAATAATGGTGGACTTAGTCAGTGCTCTTTGTTTAGAAAAAACTTTTCAAAACTTAACCAAGTATTTAACAGATTGATTAAGAATGCAGTTTTGAATGAGTATGACAGTTGGTGAATAAAACAACTGGAATATAAAATGCAGAAAGTAAATAACACAATTATTTTACGTGGTTCAGGAAATCCCCTACGTCCACGGTCTAATCCAAACTGGATTAGATATCCACTACTAGGATACTCTTCTTATTTATACTCGCTGAGAACGAGCCACAAGTTTCAGACACAATCTGGTCGAAACTTATGCACGAATAAGGGTCGTGTCCCTTTACAACTTACAGAAAACTACTGTAAACTGGATCTCTTCACGTTAATCCACTAGAAAACTACTAGCTAGCAAAGATCTCCTTCTTTCTTTCTAGATAAGACAGACTTGAATCGAGGTGTGATTACGATCACGAACGGTTCAGAACACAATTTGGTGAGTAGAAATCTTCTCAGTAAATGCTTCAATGGTTGAGATGATTTCTGTGCAGAGTTTTTAGCTTGTAGATGGTAGATGATTTTGAATATGTATATTTCTCTCTCTTTGTTTCACTTATGCCAGTCTTTGTTCCGAGCTTTTATAGGTGTAGAATTTGAAATTCTAACCGTTGAGCTTGATTAGTTTGAAATAAATGTGATTTCATCAATCAAGGATAATGAATCCCTAATTTATCTCCTCTTGTCTTCTAATTGAGGTTGACAGAATCTTCTAAGTATGGTAAGCAGATCGTTTAACAGATACTGCTTTCATTTTTCTTATCTTGATTGATTCTCTTCCTTCTATTGTATGAAAGGCGTAGTTTAGGTTTGGAGATTCACAGACACTTAGTCGATATCATTTGGTATCAGCATTTGAGTGTTGATCTGGTTGCAGTCATTCTGGTCGAGGTCGATCTGATCTAGATCGATCTGGTCGAGTACGAATTGATATCGATCTGGTCATAGTTGATCTGGTTGAACACATGTTAACTTTAATCTGGTCCTGGACGATCTGGTTCAACTTTCTGGTTGAGTTGATTTGGTTCAACTTTCTGTCTATTTAACGTTCTGGTCCTTCTGACTCACTGAAGGCAGAATGATTTTTATAGGATGAAATCCTCAACAAGATAAGACATAACAAAATAGAATGAGAATTGGTTCTCCTATCAGAAACACTTTATATGTTAGTGTTCTGTTACATATGGAGCAGATCGAGGTAACACAGAACATGAACAAACCTAAGTGTGTTTTCGAGAGAACATCATCAAAACTTAAATTATTTATGGGGTTCCCAATAATTTTCCCCTTTTTGATGATGTCAAAACCACACTTTAAAAGATAACCTAAGTAAAACATATAACATGTTGTGGTGAGGTTAGCAGATTGTTATTTAAGTTTATATAACAATCAAGAACAGAAATGTAAGTTTATGGACAATGAGATTTTGTCTTCAGAAAATCCACATATATTAATATGAGTTGATGAATACAAGTGGAAGACAGAGAGACAAAAGTAAAAAAAACAGACAGGATACAGATTTTTATGAAAACCATCTGGATGCTCCTCCTTTCTTCATCTTCTCTCGTTGGGCATCAGAGACCAACTGGATGATTTCATAAATTCCATCTCTCACCCTGGCGTAATTCGGATCGTGGTTGTCGATCTTGTATCCTTTGATTTTGGCCAATTGATTGATGTAATTCAGGATATAGGTCTTGTCTGAAATATTACTTCCTGGGATCGTTGGGCACACCATATATTCCTTTTTTGGAGCTTTGATCTTAATTTTGGCCTCTGATGCGGCTGATCTGATCCTTTGTACCAAGCTTTGGTCGGTGAAGTTCTCCAGATATATATTGAAGTCTTCATCTGGTGTCGATTCAGAGTAGGTTGGCTCCTTTAGGAAATATCGATTCAATATAAACCCTTGTTTGACCTTTTCCCAGTCGTTCTGGTCACCTTCTGGAATCCATGCATCAGTGGGTGTCTGCTTCTTTAAAGACAGATTCCACGAGAAGGTTTTCTTCTTCTTTTTCCTGGATTGGGTCGTCGATTGAGAGGACTGCTATTGTGAACGTTCTGCTGAGGATGGTGGAGAGAACGTCGTTTGGAAAGATTTCTCTCTCGCTTCTTGAGCGGCTATCTTCCCTTCTCTTTCTGCCTGCTCTTTGTAAAATTGTGCTCTGAAAGCAGGATCACAGGCTTGTTCCATGTTTACTCCAAACAGCAGCAGTTCTGCTATCCGTTCTCCCTCATCTATTGACTTTTTGCCCTTGTCTTGGGATTGGTTTTGTTGCCTCTGTGTAGGGATACCAGAGTGAGTCTGCTCTGGTTCAAACAGAGTAGGATCTGGCCTTGGTGGTGTAGTAGGCCTCTCCTTCACTGATTTTCCCATTACAGCTACTGGAGTTTCTGCTTCTTCTCCTGCTGCTTCTATTTCTGCCAACAAGTCTTTCTCTTTACTTATGCCCTTGCTTCCTTTGCTTCCTTTGGAGATTTCCCCCTTTTCGACATCATCAAAGAGGGAATTGATGAGTGTGCGAAGTGAGGCTATCTCGTCCTTCATCTGGTCCATCTTTTCCTCAGCATCAGCCTTGAACCCAAGTAACAGATTGATTGTTTGATCAATCGCATTCAGTTTCTGTTCAAGCCTGCTGTTCATCGTGGCGATTGTTCTGTCATAGGTTTCTTGTAATTCTTCCACTGCAGATATCCGAGTGCTTTGATGCTCAAATTCTTCAGGATTCGGATAGAATAGATCATCCAAGACTGCCATTTGATGTTGCTTCATTAGTTCCACAAATTTTTCATTCTCAAAAGCAGCAAATTGGGAATGTATGGACAGAGCATCTGCTTCTTTCAACTCGACAGTGAGTTGTTCAGCCTTCTGTCCGATTGCTGCATCGATGGTCTCCTGTTGTCTGGCCAGAAGGTCAGCAACCAATGTGGTGGCCTTCAGTGCTTGTTCTTTTGCTCATTCCAGACGAAGGGTAAGTTTAGCCTGGTCTGCTTCGTTGGCCAGACGGTCATCATCGATTTTCTTGTCAAGCTCCTTCTGGACTTTTCTGAGCTTCCTGCGAATGTCAAGATCCATGTCATTAACATAGTCTTTCTGGTGCTGGTTGAAATCAGAAAGTATCTGGGTGGCCTTTTCCTGTAGCATGTTGCAAGTGTCTGTCATGTAATCTTCAACCCGAAGAGTGATCAGGTTGTCGATCTGATAATTGTTGAAGGGTCTTGTTTCTCTCTCCAACAACTCCTCCATCTTGTAGAAATCAACATTCTTTTTGAGCTTCTGTGCGACCCCCGGAGTGTACAAGTCATTACTTGGTTCTCCATCAACTGTCTGGCCCATTGGGGTGTCATCAATTGGATCAAGGTTGATGATAGGGATTTTTTTCGATGTCTTCTTGGGCTGTTCAGTTTTTGGTGGCGGAAGTTGTTGTTCTGGTTGGTCGGGCTCCTCCATCTGGACCTCTTGTTCGGTGACTTCATCTGGTACACTCAAGAAGAAATTCATTTTATCAGAATAAAATGATTTCAGATCAATCTTCAAAGATCTTGCCTCATGCTTCATGAGCGCAAGGATGAGTTGAGGGTATTCTGTTCTGACTTCACTGACACTGCTTGCTTGAAGTAGGTTGAGTAGAGTGGCTTCTTCCTTCTTCAAATCTTCTATGGTTCTGGTCTGGAGCAGCGCATCGAAAATGTAATACTCGCTGCCCTTGACTAGCAAGTAGAATTTCACGCGCTTAGCAGCTCCCAGACTTTCTGGCAGAAGATGAATACCTGGAAATTCTTGTAACACAGAGTGATCTGCTTCACTCTCCAACAGATTAATAACGCCCTCTGCCTGGCGTTTCTTCTCATCTTCCTCATCAGTTGATTCAGCATCTTCCTCCTCCTCACTTATTTTCTACATTCGAGTAGGTGAGGGTGTTGGTGTTCTGGCAGGAGAGAAGTCCTTCTCCTGGTTTGGATTGTAACTTGATTCTGGGTCCACAAATACTGGTTCTGTTTGTGGAGCCTCTGTTGGTGCTACCTCAGCTTGTGATGCTTCCTCTCCTTGTTCTGGTCTGACTTGTTTGGATTGTTCTGGCAAAGAGTGTTCTGTTGCTGCTTCTGGTGGTGGTGAGGACTCTTGAACCTTCCTCAGTCTACGCCTCTTCTGCTTAGGCTGAGAAGCAGAAGTTTCTGTATCAACAGAACTGCCCCTTTTTACTGTTGATCTTCGTGCTGCTTTCTCTTTCACAACTTTCTCCTTGGTTACTTTTCCCTTCTGTTTTTCCACACCTTTGGTAGGTGGCATCCATGTTGGATTTGAACTTCCCATCTCAAGGAGTACAGCTTGATGCACTTCTTCAGTAGTTTTGTTGAAGAGTGCTGGAGTCAATCCCATGGACATCTCAATCTGATGCTGATCCTTAGGTATGGTAAGACTTGTGTTGAACTCCACAACATTCTCCCAGACTTGCTTTTTGAAGAATCTTTCCACCATTAGACTAATTTTGGTGGAGTGACGCAGATTCCTCCTAACTTCCACTGAAACTCCTCTTCCTCTGTTGTCTTTGGTGTATGTTACCAACTTGGCTTCTTTAGCCATCAAATCAAATAGAATTCGGCTCCAGTTGACTCTAAGATTGAGTACAACAGCCGTGAGAATTCTGAATTTCTCTGGAGTCACCTGGTCATAAGATCCGCTGTGGTTGAGAAAAATTCTCTGGACCAGTTCAAACATGAGCTTGAACCCAGGTTGTAGTAGAGATCGATGAAACATCCTTCCAGTATATGCGATGGGTATCACCATCATCATCTCCACTGCTGCTTGAAGTTGGTCATGGGTGATTTCGTCCAATGTCAGTCCCTCATCCTTCAACCGGTATGCCTGATTGATCATTGCTATGACATTGTAGGTTGTTTTGCTGGTCCTGTCCCCTATGGGCATCAACACATTGGCTTCATTGCCATTCTTATCACTTTGCCATGTCAGATAAAAGGTTGCTACTTGTTTCGCCAAGAACATGTTGGGATGTGAAGTAACAATGTTGCAGAATCCTATAAACACAAGAACATATAGAGAACATATATGTATATTCATCAGTTCATGTGATTATCAAGTACGAATATCCCAAGCACATGTACAAGTTAATACACACTATTCAGAGCATTTTCCTAGAAAAAAGGAAAATATAAACAGTATACAAAGCACATATTAAGTTGCAGATGAAGAATTTAAGAACTTAAAAACCTTTGCAACGAGTAATCATGGCAAAAATTTCTTCGAGTTTGCGAAACCCATGAGTATCAAGGACTGCGTAAGGTTCAGGGGAAAGGAATTTCTGAACCTCAGCCACATGTTGGAGAAACAAGGAGGTTTGAGGTGCCATGATCAAAACACAAAAGACTTTGAAAGAGTTTGCAGGGAATCAAATATGGGAAATCCTTAAGTGCTTAGATATAGTAGTGCTCAGTGCGATGTATGTGTAGGTGAATAGTTAGGAGTATGAACAATGCATATATATAAGAAAATAATCAACGATACAGATGAAAGGGAAAAAAAATTGGAGGGTTGGATGAGTATCTCCCTTTTTCGGTTTTCCCGCTTTAGCCTTTTATTTTACCGCCTTTCTTTTGCGTTTGATGTACGCGCTAAATCCTAGGGTTGTAGGAGAGAGTGTGCGTATCGTCCTATCCACTGTAACTTTCCTTTTCCTTTTCTTGTAGAGATTTTCTCGATCACAGTTTCCAAAGGTGTGCTAATCATCACAATTATAGGAGATTTTAGCAAATCAAGGTTAGAAAATAACTTTACAGACTGTAATTTAGGATATTAATTATGGACATTGATGTCTTTCATCTAGGACGCTTCAATTTTCCCAAAAATTCTCCCTTGGTTCAATAATTATTTATTGAAAATAATTTCCACATGACATTTCTTCAATCTGGGCAAGTTTTGACACGTGAAATCAGGTAACGTTCTGGTTTGTCATTCTGGTTGACATTCTGGTTTGTCATTCTGGTAGACAATTTGATTTGTTATTCTGGTAGATAATCTGGTTTGTCCTTCTGGTTAACAATCTGATATTTTCCTTCTGGTTGACAGTCTGATATTGTCCTTCTGGTTGACAATTTGATATTGTCCTTCTGGTTGACAATCTGGTTTGTCCTTCTGCTACATATTCTGGTTTCATCAATCTGGTATTGACTTCATTCTATTATCCAGATTTAGTAATCCAAGCTTTCCACATAGCATCTTGAATCTTTCTTCTGGTAGAGCTTTAGTCAAAATATCAGCACGTTGCACGTCTGTGGGAATCTTCTCGATCTGGATATGCTTTCTCTCCACATGATCTCTAATAAAGTGATGTCTCACATCCACATGCTTGCACCTTGTATGAAGTACTGGATTCTGTGTTATTGCTATTGCGCTTGAACTGTCACAAAATATAGGTATCTCCTTTACATCAATCTCGTAATCTTTTAGTTGCTGTTTCAACCACAATATTTGTGTACAACAACTTCCAGCAGCCATGTATTCTGCTTCTGTTGTTGATGTGGAAACTGATGTCTGTTTCTTTGAGAACCAAGATATCAACTTGTTTCCAAGAAACTGACATGTACCAGAAGTGGACTTTCTATCCAATTTGCATCCTGCATAATCTGAATCAGAATAGCCTGTTAATTCAATATTGTCATCACACGGATACCAGAGCCAATGTGAGTTGTTCCTTTAAGATATCGAAGTATCTTTTTCACAGCTTCCATGTATGATTCTTTGGGATTGGCCTGGTATTTGGCACATACTCCAACTGCAAATGTAATGTCTGGTCGACTTGCAGTGAGATACAGCAGCGAGCCAATAACGCCTCTGTATTGTGTTATATTTGCTAGTTTGCCTTCTGGATCTGGATCTATCTTCCCGTTGGTCTGCATTGGAATTTTGATGGTTTACTGTCTTTAACTCCAAATTTAGTGACCAGATCATTGACGTACTTTGCTTGATTCACAAAGATACCATCTGGTAATTGCTTCACCTGCAAACCTAGAAAGAAATTCATCTCGCCCATCATGGACATTTGATATTTATTTTTCATTAGATCGGCAAATTTGTTACATAAGTAAGCAGATTGTGACCCAAAAATGATATCAGCAACATATATCTGGACTAAAAGGATATATTCCTTGACTTTGATGACGAACGGTGTCTTGTCAATAGAACCTCTTCTAAAACCAGATTCCAGCAGGAATGTTGATAACATTTCATACCATGCTCTGGGTGCCTGTTTCAATCCATGAATAGCTTTGGCTAATCTGTATACCATTTTTTGGTCTTGATTTCCTTCTTCAAAACTAGGTGGTTGCTCAACATATACTTCTTCTTCAAGTATACCATTTATAAATGCACTTTTAACATCCATCTGGTACACTTTGAATCTCTTGTATGCTGCATATGCTAGGAATAGTCTGATTACTTCCAATCTGGCAACTGGTGCAAAAGTCTCATCAAAATCAATACCTTCCTGTTGACTATATCCTTTTGCAACTAGTCTGGCTTTGTTTCTAACTACTTCACCGTTCTCATCTCGTTTATTCTTGAATACCCATTTGACACCTATCACTCCCTGATGTTTTGGTCTGTCTACTATATACCAGACTTGGTTTCTTTTAAACTCGTTGAGTTCTTCTTGCATAGCAGTAACCCAGTCTGCATCTTTAAGTGCTTCAAAAATATATGGTTCAACACGTGATAGATAGCAACTAAGAAGTGCGCTTTCTCCATGCATTCTTCTGGTTCTCACTCGATCTGATGGGTTCCCAACAATCTGTTCAGGAGGATGATTGTCTTGTATCCATCTCCTTCTGCTGGACATCTCTTCTTCTGATATCTCAGGCTCAGCTTCATTGGTTTGGTCCTCAAATTCTGGGTGTGATGTTGAAGATGCTTGAAAAGGATTTTCAACTTCTGGTTCTTCAATTTCTTGATTATTATTCCAATCATTTGTATCTCTGGATTCTTCTGGTTGATCTTGAGTTTGCTCAATATTGTCTCCTTCTTCTGGATGGTTATCTTCTGGTGGAGTCATCGATCTGTCTAGATCCAGAACGATGTGGTCTGTTCCCCCTTGATGTGAGCTTGTTGCATCAGCATTAGGTGGAACATCAACTTCACTCTCTTCTGCTGTATTCCAGATTAGAATATCTTCTAATAATATTCCTTCTGTTCTCTTGTCCTTGCTCTGGTTTTGAGTATGTTCATCACCTGTCTCTCTGTAATTGACAAAGGTTTCATCAAAAACAATATGAGGTATTACTTCCACAATATGAGTCCTCTTGTTGAAAACTCTACAAGCTTTACTAACATCAGAATATCCTAAGAATATTTTTGGGTCAGCTTTACTATCAAAGGTTTTCAGCTGAGATTTCTCATTATTATGAATGTAACATAAACAACCAAAAGTACGAAAGTATTGTATCCTGGGCTTTCTGTTGTTCCAGACTTCTATGGTGTCTTCCCATGTCTGAGAGTGACCACCGATCTGTTTTGTGTATAGCAAGCCGTATAAATGGCTTCTGCCCAGAATTTTTTTGGTAATCTGGTTGCATTGAGCATGGTGCGAGCTGCTTCTTTTAATGATCTGTTCCTTCTTTCAACTACTCCATTATGTTGAGGTGTTCTTGCTGAGAACAGATTTCCCATTATTATGAATGTAACATAAAAAATAATCTGATTTCCATTAGCACAGAATTGGCTTACTGAGAACAGATTATGACTAAGACCCTCGATATATGATACATTAGAAATAGTGGTTTTGCCAATAGTAATATTACCATAGCCTCTGGTGTAGCCTTTTGAGTTACATCCAAAGGTTACCTGTGGTCCTTCTCGTTCCACATAGGCTGATAGAGCGTTCTTATCACATGTCATGTGTTTTGAACATCCACTATCAATAATCCAGATTGTTCCCTTTGCAACTTTACTTCTTCTTGCAGTTCTTCGATCCTACAATTAATAAATTTTAGCTACCTTTTCAACAAGTGGGTGCTTGGTTAGTAGCAAATGTTCCCTTGGAAATCCAGATAAACTTAGTATCAGGAACACATATATAGCAAGTGATTCTTCTTCCAATATCATCTATTCTGGTTATAGGTTTGTAGATATGAGGATGATTTCTCTCAATATTGTCCTAATTTATTTTCCTTTTGTTGGTTGAAGATATCTTGAAAGGTGTCGTCTACTTCGGTCTTTTATCTGTTTTCTCATATTGAGCAGATTGACCTTTCTTCTGATAGTATCTGTTGTTCCCTGTTTCCTTCATCATAAACTTCTGAGGTTGATCTTTCTTGTTCTTGAGATCCTCAATTTGATCTGGTATATTCTTCCTTTCAGCAACAAACTGAGTCTTGCTGGAACTCCCATTGTAGCCTAGACCAGCTTTCCCTTTCTGTTGCATATCAATAATCATTTCAGCTCGTTCTTGACTCTTGTTGATTTTGCTCATATTCTCCATATTTTTCTTCAACTTCTCTTCTACTACATCCTTTCTGTGAATCACATCTTTCACCTTGGAGTTGAGTGTATATATCTCTGCATCTTTTGTCTTGATCTGCTCTCCAAGACCATTTATTTGTGCAGAAAACTTGGTGTTTGCTTCACTCAAGAACTTCACAGTGTCATTCAGCTTGTCATTTTCCTTTATGACTTCAGAAAATAACTTCTTTATGCTGGTGTAGCTTGTGAACATCTCATTAATTTCATCCCATGTTACTTCTGGTTCATCTTCATTTCCTGAATCATACACAGGTTTATTTGAAGATAGAGAGACATGAGAGTTTACCTCATTCTGGTCGAGTCCATTATCTAGACCCATGTAGCATTCATCCCATTCTTCATCCGTTTCTTCTGCATAGAATGCTTCATCATCTTCTGATGAACTGTCTGTTAGATGACTTGAGATGTTAGAGTCTTCTTCTGCTATCATGGCCTTGCGTTGGGCTCTGAGTTTACAATCTCTTTTAGCTCGTAGTTCTTCTCTTTGGCTTTTAGACAAGTCTGGACAATCTGTCTTAAAGTGACCTGTTCTTCCACATCCATAACAAGTGTAGTCAGTAGAGTTAGAAGTTTTACCATTACTTCTACTTTCTGCTTTGTCGTCAGATCGTTCTGCTTCTTTTTTCTTCTGGTGTTGGAAACCCTGAAGGAATTTTGGTTTTGATGATGATCTATCGAAACACACTTAGTCTTTACAATTTTAATTAGGGTCAAACTGTTCTACTTGTTAACAGATCACTACGCATAAAGTGAATTCTGATAGAGAACAGATTAGGAGATGACTTAGCATGTAAAGGAATTACTCCTATAGAAGTCATCTCTATAATAGTCCAGGAAGAAGACCAAGTCATTTCTCAAGAGAAGAAAATGATCTGCAGTGTCAGTCATCAACCAGATCACCGACCAGATCGATGATCACAGCAAAGCACCAGATCGATTGATTCATCAAAACCACCAGATGACATATCACTCTACACATCATACCACTTGCCACGTCAATTTTGGAGTCCGTCCACTAAGGTTTGGAAGAAGAATCCATGATTGACATGAGGATGGAAAGTAACCGTTATCGATCTACTTTCTATACTTAGAGGATTGAGTCAATGTCTCTACAAGGCAAGAACAGATATGATGGACATCATTGATTGACAACCTACGATCAATCCCACGCCAATCAACAACGGCTAGAATTTTAAATTCAAAGCCTATATATTCTTGAAGTTCAAAGTCTGAAGAGATGATGCTATATCGATAAAACATTCTCAAGCAATCAATCTCAACATCAGACTCAAGGCTTCAAACAGTTTGTGATTCTAAATCACACCAACACAACCTCGATTCAAGTCTGTCTTATCGAGAGAAAGGAGATCACCCTGCTAGCTAGTAGTTTTCTAGTGGTAACGTAGAGGTATTCTGTTGTAAAGGGACACGACCCTTATTCGTGCATAAGTTTCCAACCAGCTTGGGTGTGAAAACTTGTGACTCGTTTTTCACGAGTATAAAGAAGAAGAGTATCCTAGTAGTGGATAATCTGGTCTAGTTTTGATTAGATCGTGGACGTAGGGATTTCCCGAACCACGTTAAACAACTGTGTTATTTATCTTTCTGCATATTTACGTTCAGTTGTTTATTTATTCTTCTCCCTACACTTCCATATAGACTGCATCTCAATCAATCTGCCTTAACTATCTGGTTAATTATTAAGGTTTTCTATATAAGAGCAACAAGTAAGTCCACCATATTTCCGCACACACATAATACTTAAAAAGTAATAAGATCACTCTTATTATTGTCTGAATATTTACACTAGAGAACAATCTGTTTGGATTGACCTGCTATCGATCTGTTTATCGATCTGGTCAGTCATTTGCCGAGCAATTTCTTGTTAAAGAATAGCTTGAACTCTCTAATCATCAACCAAGTAAACTGAAAAGTTTGTATTTGGTGTATCCCCCCCCCCCAATACACCAAACCTTGCTCTTTCGGGACCAACATGTGGTATCAGAGCGGTGGTTCATAAGACCATTGTTTCTGTTGCACAGGGTAAATACCTGCGTGGTCGACTTGAATAGATCTAGGAAAACCTACTTTCATTCACGTGCATACCATCTGCTATGTAATCTTTTGTTGTTAGGGCGTGTGAAGAATTCTCTATCCATGGATATCGAGAATGGAGTTTCAGAATCAAAACAGCACTCAAAGCCCATCACTATCTGATGTGGAAAGTAATTGAAGAAGGTCCACTAGAGATCACTGAAGAAAAGACCGTAACTACTTCAATTGGAGTAACTACATAGATAGTTCCTAAAGATCCAAGAAAATATACCTCAGAGGAACGTCGCGAAGCCAATCTGGATGACTTTGCTAAAGGAATCATATCTAGCACAGTCAAAGGTGTACATCTGGCCAAAATCCAAGATCTGGACACTGCCAAAGAGATGTGGGAAGCCTTAAGAGACCTGTGTCTAGGATCAGAAGTCATGATTGAGAACAAGCTGTCACTTTCCTGCAACAAATACGATGAATTCAAAATGAAACCAGACGAGACCATTGATCAAATGAAAATGAGATTCACTGGAATCTTACTTGAGATATCAGCGTTCAAAAAGAACAAATATACTCAAAGAGAGAAAAACATGAAAGTACTCAGAGCACTTCCACCTAGCTGGGAGATATATGCTGCAATGCAACCACTTCGTGCTGACTTCAATGAACTCTCTACAGAAGCTCTATTTGATCATCTTGAAGGTCATGAATGTGACATTCAAAGAATTCGTGGACCAGATCATCTATCCAAAAAGATAGAAAACGGGTCAAAGAAGGACAAAGAAGTAGCTTTCAAAGCGAAGAACAAAACAGATGAACTTTCTTATTCTACTACACCAGATGAAGAGAAGGGTTATGACAAACTACTAAAAGAGTTTGCAATGATTGCTAAACGCATGGACAAGATGGAGGTCAGATCGAAGAAATTTAGACGTTTCTACAGAGATAACAAAAACCAATTCTACAAGAAACGTGACAATGATCGATCTGATATCAAGGATGAGTCAAAACAACAGACATGTAAATCCTCAAAAATATCTAACTCAACAGATTATACCTGCTTTGGTTGTGGTAGAACAGGTCACTTCAAAACAGACTGTCCTGATCTGTCCAAAAGCTAAAGAGAAGATTTAAGAGCAAAAAGAGATCGAAAACTCAAATATGAACGCAAGACCATGCTAGCTGAAGAAGAATCAGGCAGCTCGAGCCATTTTTCAGATAGCTCATCAGAAAATGATGAAGCATTCTATGCTAATGATGAAGAAAGATCGGATGAATGCTATGTGGGACTAGACAACGGCCTAGATGAAGTCGAGGTAAATTCTTGCAATTCCAATTCCTCAAATGATAATGATCTGGAACAGGAAATAGAAGATCAATCTGAATACTCATGGGAAGAAGTTAATGAGATGTTCAAGAGCTATTCGGGCATCAAAAGACTGTTTAGAGAAGTTGTGGAAGAAAATGATAGGCTGAAGAAATCTGAACAGATATTGAGCACAACTAACACCCAATTCGTTGCCAAAGTAACTGATCTGGAAGAACAGATCAAGGGAAAAGATAGAGAGATTCACTCACTAAACTCAAAGGTCAAAGATCTCATCAACAGAAACAATGTAGCTGAAGAAAGAATAAAGAAAGGCAAAGAAATGATCTACAAAAGTGATGAACGTGCAAAATTGCTAATTAGTCTACAACAAAAAGGCACATCTGGATTAGGATATCCAGGTCACTCAGAAAAATCTTCGGGAACCATAAGCTTCGTACCAGAGAAAAGGCAAATACCAGATCAAGTAATAGATCTGAAGAACAAGAAAGGTTATCCACAGAAGATGATGATAAAAGAAAATGAGTACAGACAATACTATCATCAACCAGCTCATTACACTGAAACAGATGATATACATAAAAAGAATGTCAACAGGACAAAGAATGTCAACATGACATTACCTATTAATGAGGTATTGAAGAACGATGGAATAGAAAGACATCATCCATCTGTATTCCATTCCTTGTCTAAAGTTGATAATGATGGGAACATTATTACTTGCTATATATCTGTTCCTAACCCAAAAATGTTCTGGATTCAAAAGGGAACATTTTCTAATAACCAAGCACCCAAACGTTGAAGGGTAGCTAAGTTTAATTAATTGCAGGATCAAAAGACTGCAAGAAGAAACAAGATAGCAAAAGGAACAATCTGGATAATTGATAGTGGATGTTTGAAACACATGACATGTAACAAGAACTTACTATCAGATTACATTGAAAAGCCAGGACCACATGTCACTTTTGGATGTAACTCAAAAGGATACACCAGAGGATATGGAAATATAAAAGTTGGCAAGACCACCATCACAAATGTATCGTATGTTGACTTAGTCACAATCTATTTTCAGTAAGTCAATTCTGTGCAAATGGTAATCAGATCGTCTTCGATACTAACAACTATTTTGTGAAGAACAAGGAAGGAGATGAGATACTCCTTACCAGAAAATTGCAGGACATGTTATATATTGTCCAGTGGACAAAGCAGATTGAAACCTGCTTAGTTACTAAAACAGTATCCGAAACAAGCTAGTTATGGCACAAGAGATTGAGTCATCTAAACTTCAAGACAATCAACAAGATTGCAAAAGAAAAATTGGTGGAAGGTCTACCAGATCAAGTTTATGATAAAGATCATATATGTGATGCTTGTCAAGCTGGGAAGCAGACCAGATCATCCTTTACAAGCAAAACAGCTCACTCGACATCGCGAATACTAGAACTTTTGCATCTAGATCTGTTTGGACCAGTGAAACCACTAAGTATAAATGGAAGAAAATACACCTTAGTAATCATAGATGACTACTCAAGGTTCACTTGGGTCATCTTTCAATTACAGAAGAAAGAGACACTAACCAAACTGCCCGATTTTCTGCACAAGATCACCAAACAGAAGGAGGTGAATATAGCTACTATCAGAACAGATCGAGGAACAGAATTTCTCAACCAAAATATTGAAGCATACTGCAATAAGATGAGAATTACTCATCAAACTTCAGCTGCCAGAACACCTCAACAGAATGGAGTTGTTGAAAGGCGAAACAGATCACTAAAAGAAGCAGCCCGTACTATGCTAAATGCTACCAATTTACCCAAGAAATTCTGGGCAGAAGCTATTTACACAGCCTGCTATACTCACTCAGACATGGAAAGACACCATATGAGATCTGGAACAATAGAAAGCCTAAGATCTCTTACTTTCGTACTTTTGGTTGCTTATGTTACATACATAATAATGGAAAATCTCAATTGAGGATTTTTGATAGCAAAACTGATCCTGGAGTATTTTTAGGATATTCCGATGTCAGTAAAGCCTATCGAGTCTACAATAAGAACTCTCATATTGTGGAGGTAACACCTCATGTTGTTTTTGGTGAATCTATCATTGAGTACAGGCCAGCAGATGATAAACAGACAGAAAATCAGATGACTACAAGAAAGATGAATGAGTTACTATTAGAAAATATTCTAATCTGGAACTCAAAATGTGTTGATGAAGAGATCAATACTCCACCTATTGCTGATGAAATCATACAGCAAGGGGGAACGATCCAACATGAACTGGATGAAAACAGATCACCAAATGAAAGCAATGAAACAGTCATTGCAGATATTGATCAACCTGAAAATCTAAATCCAAAAACGGGGGCAGATGAGAATCCATTCCAAGTTGCATCAACAACTCACACTGAATTTGAGGAACCAACAGATCAACTTGACCCTGAGATATCTGATGAAGAGATGACCAGGAGAAGGAGATGGATACAAGATCATCCACCAGAATAGATTGTTGGGAACCCATCAGATCGTGTGAAAACAAGAAGAATGCATGGAGAAAGTGCCTTGTTAAGCTGCTATCTATCTCGCATTGAACCATCTGATGCTCATGAAGCATTACAAGATGCAGATTGGATAATAGCAATGCAAGAAGAACTTAATGAGTTCAAAAGAAATGAAGTCTGGTATCTCGTGAACAGACCCAAACACCAAGGAGTAATAGGTGTAAAATGGGTGTTCAAGAATAAACGAGATGAGAATGGTGAAGTAGTCAGAAACAAAGCCAGATTAGTAGCTAAAGGCTATAATCAACAATAAGGCATTGATTTTGATGAAACGTTTGCACCCGTAGCCAGACTAGAAGCAATAAGGCTGTTCTTAGCATATGCTGCACACAAAAGATTCAATGTATACCAGATGGATGTCAAAAGTGCCTTTCTAAATGGTATCCTTGAAGAAGAAGTTTATATGGAACAGCCACCTGGATTCGAAGAAGGAGATCCAAATCAGAAAGTATACAGACTGACAAAAGCAGTCTATGGTCTAAAATAAGCCCCTAGAGCTTGGTATGAGACATTGTCTACATTTCTACTAGAATCTGGATTCAGAAGAGGGTCGGTTGACAAGACCTTGTTCATCATCAAAGTGAAAGAGAATATCCTTTTAGTACAGATCTATGTAGATGATATCATATTTGGATCTCAAACTACTTATTTATGTGATAAATTTGCTGAACTTATGAAAAAAAAGTATCAAATGTCCATGATGGGCAAAATGAGTTTCTTTCTAGGTTTGCAGGTCAAGCAGTTACCAGATGGCATCTTCATTAATCAAGCAAAGTATATTCACGATCTGGTGACTAAGTTTGGAGTCAAAGACAGTAAACCCGTTAAAATTCCAATGTAGACCAATGAGAAATAGATCCTGATCCAGAGGGAAAACCAGCAAATATTACTCAATACAGAGGGATCATAGGATCACTACTCTACTTAACTGTCAATCGACCTGACATTACATTTGCAGTAGGAGTATGTGTAAGATATCAAGCAAATCCCAAGGAGTCTCACATGGAAGCAACTAAGAAGATATAAAGATATCTTAAGGGAACAGCTCACATTGGATTATGGTATCCTTGTGAAGACAACTTTGAGCTGACTGGATATACAGACTCAGATTATGCTGGATGTAAGTTGGACAGAAAATCAACATCTGGCACATGTCAGTTTTTAGGAAATAAACTGATCTCTTGGTTCTCAAAGAAGCAGACCTCTGTTGCCACATAAACCACAAAAGCTGAATATATGGCAGCTGGGAGTTGTTGCGCTCAAATACTCTGGTTAAAACAACAACTCAAGGACTATGAGATCGATGTCAAGGAGATACCCATTTTCTGTGATAGCTCTAGTGCTATAGCAATCACACAGAATCCTGTCTTGCATACCGGATGCAAACATGTAGATGTGAGACATCATTTTATAAGAAATCATGTTGAAAGAAAACATGTACAGATCGAGAAGATACACACTGAAATACAAAGAGCAGACATCCTTACAAAAGCATTACCAGAAGAAAGATTCAAGATGCTTTGTGGCAAATTAGGATTGTTAAATCTGGAGGAGAGGACCAGATTGATGAAGAGCAGATCACATAAAATTCCAACCGGGAATTGACACCAGATCATCAATATGCAGATTAATGTTCAACAGATTGATTAAAATTCAATGAGAGTTATGAACAAATCATGGTGAATTCGAGGTTCAACATATCAATCTAGAGGAGATAATATGAGATTAAAATTTCAACCGGGAATTATTAACAGATCATTACACAAGATCAATGTCCAAAACAGCAAAACAGATCATTAAGAAGGAGGTTGACTACAACAGATGACTAGAAGCCACGTGGAAATTAAATTTAAATAATTAACTAACACGTTACTTAGTTAAGGGGGAATGTCAGCAAAATAAATCTAATTACGGCATTTATATCAATTTTTAATCATAGCCTATATGTCTAAAATCTGACATAATATACCAAATCTTTTATTTTTGTGATGATTAGTACTGTGTTTTGGAACTGTGATATCGAAGATATTTACCAAATCAAGAAAAAGGAAGCAACTTGACGGCTCAAACCAACACGCGCTGCACTGCAACCTTAGGATCAAAAGCGCGTGTATCTGAGGCAGAGTAGAGGCGGTGATAGACTGCAAGTCTACAATTCAGAAAAGCGGGAAAACTAAAAAGGGAAGATTAAATCTAAACCCTTAAATTTATTACTCTTAATCTTTACCGTGCATCATCTATCTATATATATGTGATACACTGTTTGGTTACTCTCTACACTCTTCTTCTTTACCAAACACTTAGCAAAGTTTCTCGCCATCTCTAACTCTCGGAAACCTTTCTAAAATCTCTCAAAAATGGCATCAGCCTTGGAGATATCACAGAGGATCAACTACAAGAAGCTGTTGAGATGGTGATGGTTGTACCCATAAACTACACCAACAAAATGTTCAACAGAGGATTGCTTGCTCCGGAGTACAAGATTATCTTTGAGTTTGTACAACGGATTTTCATGAACCACAATGGTTCGTACGATCAAGTGACACCGGAGAAGTTCAAGATACTGACGGCCGTGGTGCTCAATCTGCCTGTCAACTAGAGCAGAGTGTTGTTCGATATATTGACTAAGGAGGCTAAAATGATCACCTTTGTCAAAGGAGCAAGCCCAGGTATTGAAGTAAGGAGAAGCAGCCTGAGACATTGCACAAAGATTAGTTTCATGCTGGAAACATTCTTTCCACAACACACTTGGGATGAAGTGATTGAGTTCAACGACAGATTGAGATTTCTCAAGGACCAACACCAGATCGAAATGTCCATGGGAATTACCGCCAATCTGATCGCAAAGGTGACAGATCCTGTACACGCTAATGCCTTGATGGAGATGGGGAGCTCAAATCCAATCTGGATTCCATCATCTGCCCCCACAGAAAAATCAATCAAATCTCGAGTCACAAAGAAGAAACCAGTGGAAAGAACCCCATCAAAAAGAGTCACTAGAAGAGCAAGCTCAGTGGATACTGATGCTTCTACTGCTGCTCAACAACCTAAGCCCAAGAGGAGAAGACTACAGAAACTAGCTGAACCAGTGGAAGAGGTCCAGGTTCAGGAGCCTACCATTACAGATATCCCTCAACAGGAGGTTGAGGATGAGGAGATTCTGGTTGAAGGACCACCAGAAGAAGCTGCCCCCATCTCCTCCTTTGATCCAAATCAACAAAAGGATTTTTCCCCCGCTCACACTGCTAGCCCTCCATCTACTGAACACTTAGAACAGATTGATGAGGAGGAAGAGGAAGATGAATCCTCGGATGAGGATATAGAGAAGAAACAAGCTGAAACAGTGGTAAGGCTGCTAGAAGCAGAAGCAGACCGCTCTGTCCTTAAGTCATTTCCTGGCATCTAGTTAACTCCAGAGAGTTATGATGCTGCCAAACGCTTGAAACTACTTCTCCTCATCAAGGACAAAGAATTATATGTCCTTGATGCCCTGCTCAAAACCAGATCCATCTCTGCACTCAAGGCAGAAGAGGCTATACTTCTCAACATCTTCAAAGTCTCCTCCATTGCAGAGCTAAGAGACACTTACCTCCAGAGCATTCTTGCCATTGCACAATATGAAGCCCATAAATTATAGATCAATCTGAGATCAATATATGAGAAAGAAGGGCTATTACACTTCTTTGAAAGTGTGGTGGATGAAGAGGAAGAAGAGATGGCTAACGTCCACCAACAGGGTGCAACAGTGCAAGACACTGAACCAGATCAGCAACAGGCTGATACTGCTGAACAGACCATGCCAACTACAGAAATGGCTGAGCCGACTGCACAAGTTGAGGGGGAACCAGCTCAGAAACATACAATCCAGATCGAGGTGGTTAATTATCCTCGAGAGGAAAAGAACCTGCTGGACAGAGGGTGGGAGGAAAATAGACTAATGATATCTACACCCCTTCTGTCGCAGCCACCATGGAAGAATTTGTGGAGACAACTGATCTGGAAGAGATATTGATGACTCAGCATCAATCTCTATCCAATGCTCAAGTCAATGATCTCATCTCCATTAAAGTGGACAAATACATGTACAACACTCTCTCCACTGTCCAAGACCAGGCCACCAGAATCCTTATAGATTTTAACAACAGTCTGAAGTCCCATGTAGACCAAGTGGACTCAGACTTGAGGAGAGTATGCCGATTGAAGCTAGAAGAACTGAGCAAGAAAATGGATGATGATAGAGCAGCTGCTGAGGAGAGGAAAGAAAAGATTGACCAAACTCTATCTGCAATGGAGCTTAAAGTCCATAAGATGTACAATATTGTTGCAGAGTTTGCCAAAAAGGAAAAAGACATGGTTCATGCTATTGTTAAGGAATAGACCGATGGGATTTCTGAGGAAGTGATCAAAGCAACCAAGATTGAAATCAGATCACAACTCAGAAAATTTGAAGATGATGGAGTGCATTTTCTCGAGAGAAAGTTGAGGGATCTGAGATACCCCACGAAGACCATGATTGACTCTTACTTCGACGAGATTGGGGTTATCAAAGAAGAACAAGAGAATTTCACTGCTCATCTCACCAGTGCCAAATCCTGCATGGAATAAAAGATAGATGAATCCAATGCCAATATCACATCTCTGCTCAACTACAAGCTGGACTCAGAAAAGGAGATGAAGCAAATGAAGGAGGAGATCACCTCCCTTAAGGCACTCATCAACATCTATATTGATAATGTCGAAAAGGGGGAAGGATCTAGAATAAGGAAGGAAAAAGGAGCTGGAGGAAAGGGTAAAGGTCAATCTGGTGCACCAGAAGAAAAGAAAGATGCTCAACCTGAGCAGCAAGCACAACCAGATCGACCAAGTCAACAATCTGCTCAACCATCTGCTCAACCCAAGAAGCCATCCAAATCTGAATCAAGCAGCAGATCAAGTCACTCGCAACCACAGAAGAAGAAGAAGAAGTCTGGACCTGGTTGGTTCTCCTCTACACCCATCTAGACCAAAACGCCAAGAGAAGGAGAAACCAACTGGTTGCCAGATAACCTGAAGGAAGGTTGTGAGGGGCTAAAATATGGATTTATCATGTGTCGGTACTTCATCAAAGAACCAGCTTACTGCGAAGGCACTGCCAATGAAGCCTTCAATCTTTACCTGGATATGAATGATGCTAAAGATCTGGTCCAGGCCATTAGAGCAGCTGCTGTAGAAGCTCAGATCACCATAACTGCACCAGAACGTGAATACAGAGAATGTCCAGATATCCCTGGCACTAAACTCCCAGACAAGACCTACCTCTTGAACTTCATTAATCAGCTTGCAGAAAACAGAGGGTACAAGATCGACGCTGAAGACCCAGATTACATCAGGGTCAGAGAGGGAGTATATGAGAGTGTCCAGATGATATCAGATGAAACAAGAGCAAAGTTGAAGAAACAACAAGAAGAAAAGAGGAAGAGCAGATAGATACATCTTTTCACACCTTTTACTATCTGTAATTCTTATTTTTTGAAAACTGTAAATCTTTCTGCTCTATATATGAACATTCTTTGGGTTTCTGATGACAAGATCTCATTGTCCAGAACTTATACAACTGTTATTAATCGTTATAACCTAATAACGAAAATATTAACTATCTGGCTCTTAAACCAGATCACTCTTAAGACTTTATTAGGATGACATTGTAAAGTGTGGTTTCGACATCATCAAAAAGGGGGAAATTGTTGGAAACCCTGAAGGAATTTTGGTTTTGATGATGATCTCTCGAAACACACTTAGTCTTTACAATTTTCATTAGGGTCAAACTGTTCTACTTGTTAACAGATCACTACGCATAAAGTGAATTCTGATAGAGAACAGATTAGGAGATGACTTAGCATGTAAAGGAATTAATCCTATAGAATTCATCTCTATAATAGTCCAGGAAGAAGACCAAGTCATTTCTCAAGAGAAGAAAACGATCTGCAGTGTCAGTCATCAACCAGATCACCGACCAGATCGATGATCACAGCAAAGCACCAGATCAATTGAGTCATCAAACCACCATATGACATCACTCTACACATCATACCACTTGCCACGTCAATTTTGGAGTCCATCCACTAAGGTTTGGAAGGAGAATCCATGATTGACATGAGGATGAAAAGTAACCGTTATCGATCTACTTTCTATACTTAGAGGATTGAGTCAACGTCTCTACAAGGCAAGAACAGATATGATGGACATCATTGATTGACAACCTATGATCAATCCCACGCCAATCAACAACGGCTAGAATTTCAAATTCAAAGCCTATATATTCTTGAAGTTCAAAGTCTGAAGAGATGATGCTATATCGATAAAACATTCTCAAGCAATCAATCTCAACATCAGACTCAAGGCTTCAAACAGTTTGTGATTCTAAATCACACCAACACAACCTCGATTCAAGTCTGTCTTATCGAGAGAAAGGAGATCACCCTGCTAACTAGTAGTTTTCTAGTGGTAACGTAGAGGTATTTTGTTGTAAAGGGACACGACCCTTATTCGTGCATAAGTTTCCAACCAGCTTGGGTGTAAAAACTTGTGACTCGTTCTCCACGAGTATAAAGAAGAAGAGTATCCTAGTAGTGGATAATCTAATCTAGTTTTGATCAGATCGTGGACGTAGGGATTTCCCGAACCACGTTAAACAACTGTGTTATTTATCTTTCTGCATATTTACGTTCAGTTGTTTATTTATTCTTCTCCCTACACTTCCATATAGACTGCATCTCAATCAATCTGCCTTAACTATCTGGTTAATTATTAAGGTTTTCTATATAAGAGCAACAACTAAGTCCACCATATTTTCGCACACACATAATACTTAGAAAGTAATAAGATTACTCTTATTATTGTCTGAATATTTACACTGGAGAGCAATCTGTTTGGATTGACCTGCTATCGATCTGTCTATCGATCTGGTTAGTCATCTGCCTAGCAATTTCTTGTTAAAGAATAGCTTGAACTCTCTAATCATCAACCAAGTAAACTGAAAAGTTTGGATTTGGTGTATCCCCCCCCCCCATACACCAAATCTTGCTCTTTCGGGACCAACATCTGGTATCTGCTTTTGTTATCTTTGTAGAATCTTCGATACTTTCTCGATCTGATTTCCATCTTGTCCATCCTCTTGGAAATCATGGAAAATTCTTTGAGCAGTTTATCATAGTCTCCTTCTTCTGGTGTGGCAGATGGTTCTGCTTCAACTGTTTTGCACTTCGCTTTGAAGGCAATCTCTTTCTCTTTCTTTGAGCTATTTTCATTCTTCTTACTGGAGGAGTGATCTGATCCATGTATCCTTCTGATGTCACATTCGTGAACAGCCAGATGATCAAATAAAGCTTCCACGGATAGATCGTTGAAATCAGCACGTAATGGTTTCATTGCTGAATAAATCTACCAGCTAGGTGGTAATGCTCTGAGAATCTTAAGATTCTTCTCTCTTTGTGTATACTTGTTTTTATTGAAGGCAGAGACTTCAAGTAACACTTCTATGAACCTGTTCTTCATCTGCTCGATGGTTTCTCCAGTTTTCATCTTGAATTCATCGAACTTGTTACACGCTAGAGACAACTTGTTCTCGATCATTGCTTCATAACCTAGACTTAGTTCTCTCAAGGCTTCCCACATCTCTTTGGCTGTGTCAAGATCTTGGATCTTAGCCAGATGAACTCCTTTTACAGTACTTGAAATAACTCTTTTGGCAAAATCATCAAGATTTGTTTCTCTTCTTTCTTCAGATGTGTACTTTCTGGGATCTTTGATTACGTCCTCCTTGACCACTCCAGTTTCAGTGATACGAGTTGTTTCTTCAGAAATTAAGGCCACAAGGCCGAGCTCAAAGCCGAGCCCAAAAGTCGAGCCCAACCAGAGCACAGGCGCGCGCTCGTTAGCTTTATCCAATTACTCAAACCATATAAGTAATTAAACTCCTTAGATATATAATTAATGTTCTCACATTAATCCATGTGGGACAAGAGTGAATTCTCATTAACTTTCTTAATCGCATAGCTCCCTTAATCAAGTAACATACTTTAATAAGTTATTTCCCACTCATCAAGATTCGGCTCAGAGAAATTAAATATGTTGCGATCATCCACTCACAACGTAGATCGATCATGAGTCATTTAATTATCTTAAATTAAATGCCACATCACTTGAAAACCAAGTCAAAATTAATTGACCATCGTGTGTATATATATATATATATAAAATACAAATATATATAACGATTCCTACATTATGTACCTTTTCTGTCTACTTTTATGTGTACCAAATTGTTATTATATTTAACATGATATGTATTTTGACAAAATATTTTAACTTAAAAATGTTTATGTATTGATCATAGTTGGAGTTCTACTTAATTTTATATGACTTCTTAACTCTTTAATCTTCATTTAAATATGACGTATTTTGTTTAATCACAAAAGGAGATATAGGTTTCCGGTTTCAAACCCAAAATTTCCTAAACCCACTAAAAAAAATACGGAAATAATGACGGAATTAACAAAGGAATGAAAATCCTTCATTAAACAACGACTGGTCTACGACGGATATGTGATTGCACGGTTTTATATGTTGCTAGATAATAGTGACTCCTCTATGATAATTTCTTGTTGTGTTGTCGGCTCACAATCCATGTGGATACGATATTCGACTTGCTTTACTACAACACTAATTTTCTCTTAAAAATAGTCATGTCATTAATCTCAGTGAATATGAATTTCATTTCCTTGATTATTTTGTTAAGTGTCATCTTAAATTCATCGAACTTGTAATACCTTGAATTTTCCTAATACGATTTAGATATTTTACTACGACTAATTAAGGATTTTAAGAAGAGACTATACCCTATTAGGACCTAACATGTGAAATTGGCACCCGGTAAAACTTTTTAAACGTTTCTTTTAAAAATTAAACTTTTCATGCATAAGTCAAAAGCATGTCAATATTATACTCATTTTGTAGGGTTTTTCAAAAGAAAAATATTGACACTAAGTTTTTCCAAAAAAGAGTTCGTACGTAACCGCTATGAATTTGTGAAGAGTTTAAGCACGTCGTACAAAAATTAATTTTTCCATGCATGACCGAAAGTATATCAATATTATAGTCATTGTGTAGAGTATTAAGAAAGGGAGATGTTGACATTGAGTTTGCTTGAAAAAGAGATCGTGTGTAGAAGTTATGACGTTTTAAGGTTTAAACATTAATAATAATATAAATATAATATAATATAATAATAATAATAATAATAAAAAAAAAAAACAATTCTTACTTATAAATATGGGGTGATCGGCTATAGCTATTCGCTCATTTCCGCAGAAGCATCTATTCTCCTGCTTCTTCTTCTTCTCCTTCTCTCTTCTTCTTTCTATTATTTTTTAGTATTATTTTTTAGTGTTGATCTAAATCAAGGTACGTCAGGGTAAGATCGAAGGTAGGCGTGAAGCTTGACAAAGGTGGCTTAGCCGCCGTCAGGTCTCCGCCGCCATCGTTCCGATACCGTCATTTTCATACTTTCTCCCCTCGTTATCTTCTTCATTCATTTTTCTGTTCATGACTATCGGTCTATCAGACGGCTAAAGTCCCTTTAGCTTTTGAGTTTTTGACCATAAGATCCGTTACTCGGCCAGATTGAATTTTAGATTTGAATCTCGGTTAGGATCAACATGTCATGATTTATTACATTATTTCATATTTTTATCAAGGAAAAATATTCACGGTCTATCATTTTTCAATAAAATTTCTAGTGCATGTAGAGAAAAAAATATAGAATTTTATGAAAGAGATTTCATTAATTTTCATCGGTCCATTTTTCATAGATTTGAAAAAGACTACGAATCTTCTCAAGTAAGCTTTGAGGTAAAGTTGTGTATTTTAAAAATATTTTTACATATTCCTATAGAGAATAATGCCTTGAGTATTTTTGCTTTCTGGGCCAAGTTAATTTGAAAACCCGAGTGTTGCCAAAATGACCTTAGAAGACCTAGAAAACCTTCAATTCCTCGTTTTCACTTTATTCTCGTTCCATTTTGGGATTTGAGGCCAAAAGTTATTCCGTACAATTGTCAGGTGCTTACGATTGCGAACAAGACGTTTGACAGATTTACGATTATCACACGGTATTCGTATTTGCTGACAGGTGGGTGTATATATGTTTTCAAATGTATTTTTGAGTTATTAAGCTCGGATATTTATGAAAATCAAAATGGATGTCCATGTTAAAATATTTTGCTCCTTATTGATAAGTGATCCCTCAAGCATGAGGATCGGATCAAGTGCTATGTTAGCGCATTGACACATGGTTACTGTACACGTGGGTTTATGTGGGTTGTCCCCATATATTCTCGAGTGAAGTCAGTTTGGGTAAAAGTTCACTACTGATGAAGGACATAAATGATGGACCTCTATGGGCTGTCCCAATATGTTCATAGAAGGGTATCTAATGCCAATACTGAGCCAAGGAAAATAAGATCTCAACGATTTTGGTATGCATAGAATGGCATTTCCGTTTTAAAACTTTCTATGTGTTACTGTTCAAGCATCGATATTCCTTTTCAGAAAATGATTTCCCAAAAGGATTTTAACTGGCATAACCCACGGGGTACATTAGTACTCAACCCTGCAAAATGTTTTCAAATTATTTTGCAGATTGAGCGGCTGGTGGTGTCGTGCGAGGCTAAGGAAAGAGTTGTTGCAAATTGTCATGTTATGTATTCCGCTGCCAAGCTCATGTTCTTTTTCAGTCTCTGATTCTTCATGTTATTGGCTTCATGAAAATAAAAAGATTCATTGTTCCTTCACGAGAATTAATATTGTCTATTACATGCATTCATGTTCATAAGAGAGCTTAGAAGTAGTCGGCCCTCTTGAACGCTCTACTCCTCGACCCCTTGTGATGCTGTTGTGTAGCACCGACCACACTTGGTGAGTTGGGTGAGTGACTCCTTTTGGCGAGCTAGGCTCACTAACCTCCGCCCTTTATTGACGACTCCTATTGGATGATTTGGCCGCTTTGGATTCTGGATTACCGCTCCCATGTAACGAGCTATAATCTCCAACCCCGTCTTGCATTGCATCTCTTTGCATCCAATTGTTCATTGATCATGACATCATTGTTGACTATATCTACTGGTGGATTTATTTGTCTCTTCCCCCATTCAGATTAGTCCCAGTTGTAAACGAGTTACGGTCCATTTTTCAAGGACAATTCTTCTATCATAATTACACGTTCCATGTCCCCCTTTCTTCCCCGCTTCTTTTCTTTCCCCCCAGTCACGCTCTGGCATGTGCGCCATCCCTCGGGATCGGGGCGTGACAGAACTTGTTGCAGATAATAGACAATTTGTTTTCCAACATTTCCTCTGATGTAAGATTGATTGTTCTGACTGTTCTCATATCTCCTTGGCAGTTGATAAGTATCTGATCTTGGTCAAGTGAACTTCTTTCACCATACTAAAAAATTAGTCCTTGTTGGGAATCATTTTGATATTGATGAAGATATCGTAGGTTTTGATGATATTGTTCGAAATCATCTTGTGCAAGTACTTGTATGTTTATATTTCTACTTAGTTTATACTCTCTTCGTACCATTCAAATTAGCCCCCTTCTTTTGGGCACGTAGACCAAGGTCAAACTAATTGTGTTTTAAGTGTTGTAAACATAAAGATAATTAATAATATTGTTTATCATTAATTATTGTAATTTTAAAAGTAAAATAAGATGTGATTTTATTAATTTAAACATTTTAAGGATTAAACATTAAAGTTAATTACAAGGATTGTTTATCATTAAATATTATTAATTTTGAATGAGTAACCTACTAACCCGTTAAATTCAAATTGAAATCTAGAAAATGGATCCAAAAGAAACACAAACTAGTGTGTGGCCCCGTTCGATGCACGAGTGATTAATAGATAATCAATAATTTTTTAATCATAAAGAGTGTGTTATAATGAAATTAACACAAAATTTTAAAAATATAAATTTTTTCAAGTTTTTAGTGGATAAAGAACACACCATAGAATATAGGTAAGATTTAAAATACTGTGTTTTGTGTAGTAATGTCCAAAAAAATAAAACAACAACTCTTGGTGTACGACTCAAAATAAGGAGCCATTGAATAATAATTAATTGATTTTGTATAAATGAAAATTTAATATATATATATATATATATATATATAAGAAATTATTTTCACTCGATTCTTACATGTAGAAAACATATATTTTTGTGGATAAAATGATCATATTGCATTAATTATCCCATCGCGCTATAAGTTATTTTGGATTGGATCGGGTCAGCCTGAAAATTAATCGGGTCTTTATCTTCACAATCCATAACTATCAATTTTCAGGTCACCCGAGTCATTTTTGACGGCTCTATGCATAAATTTTAATAGATGAGTTAAGTTGTTAGTAGAATAAGAGTTTTATACTATTTATTAATTAAATACATGCATTGTAAGTAAAATAAAATTTTATAATTCATTAATAAATAATTTAAAATATGGTGAAAATTGATAGTTGATTAATAAATGAATATAATATGGTGAGAGTTTAATAAGATCCGCACATTATCTATATATGTCATGAACGATATAATAATTAGTGGAAGGTCAAATAATAATAATTTGAGTGAATAAAAATAATATATCTTGATAATAGTATACAACAAATTTTTCCATCAGTAATGAAAATTACATTAGTAGGAATATAACCCGAAACATCTCCTGCTTGTGTTTCAATGACAGGTAAGGCGGTCAAGCTCCCTGCGCCAGTCTGGTCCGATCGTTTAGCCGCTCTTTCTAAGAGATAGGAATGTAAATAGAAAATAGAAAATATCTGAATGATTTTATAGATTGAGACCCTTTTAATTCTACACTATTTTATTCTCTCTCATCTAATTAGTTAATTAGTACTTTAAAAGTATTTTTTTTAAATATTATACTCTCATAATTTCAATTAATATTTAAATATTTTTCTCCAACAATTACAATATTTATACCATTAAAAATATTTTCTCCCACGATTATTATATATTATATCTCTCTTTTTTGTGCATATAAATGGTACCGATAAATAAAAATCATTAAAATAATTTAATTTGTGAGTATACCATCATATATATATATATGATGGGTCAGTATGACATACCGATTTTTCCGTACCAATATCATACTGAAATTTTCAGTAAAATGAATACTGGTTAAAAGAATTTGGTATCAAAAAAATTCAATACTGATAACGTATTGAATTCGATATAACGAAATTCGATACGATATACCAAAAATTATACAGAAAAATTATAAAAAAACTTATTTTTTATTTATCTTATACTAATAATCATTTAGCACCATAAAAATATGTGAATAAATTATAAATTAACTTATTCGTATTATATAAAATATTAATTTTAATATTAATTAATATACAACAATTACATACAACTCGATTCAGATAATTTTAAAAATATTAATGATGTAAAAAATATTTCTATATAGATGTATAGAAATATATTAGGTTTTAATCTTTCGTGGAATTATCTTCACATTTTGTCATTAACCTTTTAAATTATTGCAATTTTGTCTTATTGATTAATAATTTAATATAATTAGTTAACAATAAACATACTTAAAAATTAATAAATAATAATTAAAATATATCCACTAAACTCATTACCATTTTAAGATATATCTCGGAGGAACTGGATCAGAAAAAAAAGGAATTCTAGTTGTAAGATATCTAATGAAACCGTCGTTGGAATTGAGATCTTATTCAAAATTTGATTCATATTCGATTCAGTAATGATATTTGAAGGTATCCAATTCGATTCTCATTCAATTTTATTATATATATATATATATATATAACTGAATATTTATAAATATCAAATTACATATCATAAAATATTATTTGTATTTCAGCATTAATAAAATAATTAAAAATATTTTTTTAATATCAAATATGAATACGACTATTCGAATACATCTACCGAATCAAATTAAAATTATTTGATTTGTTTGCAACCATAATTACGAGTTTTATTTATTTTATTGATATATGATTAAGATTACAAAACAATCGACAAAGTAAACACTAAAAATATTTTTCTTCAATAATTTATCATCACATGTTATAATACCCAATTATATATTTTTATAAATTTATATTTATATTTAAATTTTAGCCAACTATAATTTATTCCTTATTTGTATGTTATACTCTTTAAAAGACACTTATATAATACTCTCATTTTTATATGTTATATTTTTTAATAAATACTTATTATTAATTTTAAAATTATGATAAAAAATTTAAGTGTTAATGAAATATTGATATATCAGATTAAAAATAAATTATGTCTATTATATTTGTAATATATTTCTAAATACACCACAATCCAACTTTTTCGCGTTTGGCTGTGAACAACAGGTTGAGAAGCAGCTCTCTATTTATACCAGAACAGCTCGCTTGGAATAACAGTCGATCTCCTCTGATGTAGAGAGAGATCCAACTGCTCAAGTAAGTTCTCAACACAGAGCGTGAATAATCTATCAGGGAGGAGATATACTGGCAGCTAGATGGAGCATACCAGACGATCTGTCCAAGCATAGATTGTGTGCGGAAGCTGTGTATCTGTTGTTGGCTGCTCTTATACTTAGAAAATATATTTTGTTTATACCGATTGATCTTTAAGAGATTGATTCAAGATGCACAACTCGCTTATTTAGATAATCTCGCTGGTGAGTGATAAACAAAGAATCAAAACAATGCAATGAAAAACATAAAAGAACACACAATATTTAATGTGGTTCAGGAAACCCCCAACGTCCACGATCGATCAAAGCTAGATCGATGAATCCCTTAACCTTGGATCCCTTGCTTATTTATCCTCATTGAGTACGAGCCAAACCTTGCTTATTTATTCTCACTGAGTACGAGATTACAATTCTCTTATTTAAACTCGTCGAGTACGAGATCTGTGTTTGGGTTTATAATCGTTCTTCCTCCGAGATTTTGGCTATGGAGAAAACTAGAACTTTGGGCTTTGAGGGCTCAACACTAAGATAAGTTCTAGTGGGTTCATCTTCAGAAATATTGTGATTTCTCTCTAATTTACAACACTCAATAATGTATATGATTTATATCTAGTGTTGAATAAATCAATGGAAAATTGGAGAGAGAATCTTGTGGCGTTGAAGCTTTTTCTTGGTAATGTCACGAACACACGAACCAACACCATTTCTGAAGAAGTCTTGAACTATATATATATAGTCATATTTGAATTGTAGCCGTTGGAAGTCTTTGCAGCTTTTGTAGTAGGCATTAATGCTCTTTTAAACGTTGGCTGTTGACTGTACTTCTAGCCGTTGGAGTTTGTCCTACGTGGATGTTGATGTGACATAGGACAAATAAGCTTATCAATTTAGGTAGACTAGAGCTTCCTCCAACTGGGATGATCAGCTCGTTTGGATCTCATAAGAACATGTGGATAAAACAATCTGTAAGTGAACAGGTTGTATTCAACAAACATTGAGTTGACTCCCCATGAACAACAGATTGATTTGCTATCGATCTGTTGATCGATCTGTCACACAAAGATCGTTTTTCTTAAGTTGCTTCTTGCACAACTAGCTGTCCATCTCATAATGCAGCTTGTTTGGGTAGTTGTTGATCGATCTGTTAGACATAGATCATTTATATCGAGTTGTTCCTTGTATATCTTCTTATGCAGCTTGATGTCAACCTGTTTGATACAAGGTTGATTTTATCTCACTTCTTCTTGATCTTCATATCGATCTATCCATCGATCTAACGATCTATCCTCGGTAAGTATGCTGGCCTCCTGTTCGATAACATAGATGCAATAAAAACTAAGTCTAGATTGATCAAGTTAGTCCTATAAACAGATTATTACATCAATATGTTCTCACATTTTGACTTAACCTGTTACATAACAAGGTCGATCTTTATAGCACAGATCGTTAATTTAATCTGGCCTTACAGGTTATCTCCCTTCTAATAGATAGACAAAATAAGATCAATCTCTATGATATAGGTTGTTAACTCAACCTGATCTTACAAGTTAGTTGATCTACTATTGAGAACACAGATGGTTCATATGGACATGATCTGTCTTTCATCGATCTGTCCTTACACTTAACCATCTATTGAGTCTATCTAATCTAGACACAAATAAAGCATAAACACCTAATCATCAATATACATTAAAGCGTAAGCACAATTTAATATCATGCATATATATTAAGGTTTCGCATTATGGTTTCACATCATCAAAACATATGAATAATGATTTTCACAATCATCAAAAAGGTTCCCACCAATTTCCCCCTTTTTGATGATGCTGAAACCATCACAATAAAAATCAAACACATTTACGTGCAGATGCTGAAACCACTTACCTTATCACCTGGACACGATTTGGACATGAGCTAAGCTGGTCTGCTGCTTTCTTAACCATCTGATTGCCCTTTTTGAGATAAGCTAGATTTGATCCTAAAATCATTTCCCCCTTAATGATAAGTCTCTCTTGCCCCATTTTTGGCAAGGATAAATTCAATATATATTTTTCTCCTTTTTGGCATTATCAAAAATGTCATCAAAAAGGTTCCATCTGTGGAAGTCCAGATTGATATCTCCTTCTCGGCAGGTAGGCTGTCTAGCTTGTCAAATAATACATTACATATATGCTAGAGAATGGAAAAGGAGAAGGAGCAGTAGAGCTTATGAATGCATTGGGGATATCCATATCCATAGATCGGTAATAGTTTAGATATTGTTGTTTATTTTGTGTTTTTTGAATGCATGAAATGTATGCACATTTTCTTTTTGTGCTTTATTATATTAAAACGTAAAAATTGCAAATGTGAACATATTTTTGCTTTTTTCCTATACATGGATGCAAAAGAGTATTTTTGATCAAATTAATGCAATGTGAGGGTACTAATTTCATAAATCTAACTCGAGCAAATTACATAGCACAACAGATCATTAAGCACATTTGCACACATTCAATAATTTTTCAACCAAACACACAATCATTCTCATATTTCATTCTGAAAAAAAAAAAGAGCAAATTTTTCTCATTTCAACACATACACCATTCAATCAAACTCCAAACTGTGCTCAAGCTCAAATCATAACCAACACATATACAAGAGGCAGATCTACATAGGCAGGATTTACAGATAACATTGACAGATCCACATAAGTAGGATTCACAGATCCACATAGGCAGGATTCACATATAACATAGGCAACATATGGAATCACATATAACATATGCAACATTAGACAGAACACCAATGGATTCACAGGTAACATAGAGAACATATGGATTCATAGATAACCAACATAACCAACATATGGAAAGATCTCACCCAAGCAGCATAAGCAGACAAGTATATGTTCATCAATGATGAATCATCAACACTACAATTTTCTCCAGTTTCCCCTTTACAATCCTCCTTTATTTGCCTTTCTTTTTCTCTATCCAATAACGATTTCCTGCTCATATCACCACCATGCCAGTGGGGATTGTAATCATCCTCCAACAAAACTTTTACATCACACAACTAGAGACTATTGCTTTTTTCAATCCATCAGGGTCATGTATGTGAACTCAGACATGCATGTAAACCACAAACTTAATTAGGGCACATACTCCAAATATAGGCATAAAACCCTAAAGAATACAAATCAAACTCTAAATAGAGGGTCAGGTTGCACAACACGTCCACCGAAAGTGAGAAATGAAGGCTTCTCAATTGTATCGCAGCCATAGTCACTGGATCTGCTAAAAGAGTGCAGTATCCGTTCTTTTTTAATTAACTTTCATCATAGAAGTCGAAGATGGTACGCGACTGAGCCTTCACTCAAAACATACAGTTCGTTCATCGACTTAAAAGTCAAGAACATATATGAAAGTTAAGGTTTCTTCCGAATAGGACTTAGGGGTGGCGTGAGAGTCGAACCTAACCCCAAATTGAGGGGGAACGCCCGCTCATCACCTCCAACAACCAAATAAATGGTAGGGATTCATCAGCGCAATAAACAAATCGTAGATCTAGGGTTGGGTTTGAGAGAGAAGGATGAAGCGAAGGAGAAAGGTAGGGTTTCTCAAAGAAGGACACTTTCTTTCACAACCTGCTTTGTCCTCATTAACAAGCTGACCCTGGACACTTCCCAGTAGGTCACTCATCATAGTATTGCTCCAAGCCAAACACGCTTAACCTTAGAGTTTCTACTAAGGGGTCACCGAAAAAGAGGATTCACCATGTTGGTATGTGTTTCAACTTATTTTAATCAAGTTACTCGCAAGAGAACGGGGTCATTATAGATTAATACGTTAACCCAAGTCATATTCTCAAGGAAGGCTAAACAGGGCTTTCATCTACGTTGTTGAACAAGAAAGCAATTAAAATAATAAGGTTTGAATGATTATTAACTAAATTAATTAATTACCTAGGCAAGTGAAATTAAAGTAATGGAAAAATGAATTACCTAGGCGAGAATTAAGAAGGGAATTAAATCCTAAGTCTAAGAACGAGGAATTAAAGGAACTAAATCTTGACATGCTTGTAATTCATTAATTAACATAGATGATGGAATAAGAATCAAAAATTCAAACTTAATTAAGAAAGAAGCCACAAGAAAGGAAAAATAATAAATAAATAAGAATGCAATACAAACTTATAAATTAAACCGAAAATAATGCACTAAAAGTAGTCTCCGGGTTGAATCACGATCGAGTCCACAACGAGAATTTAAAGAACAAAGAACGGAATTGAAAAATACTAGACTACTGTGTTTTTTCTCGTGGTTTAAAACCCTAGAATGATAGCTTGTACAATAAAATCACGCGTGCACTATATATAGGGGAAATAAATCTGCCTGGCCACCGATCACTATGGGGTAGCGCTCGCTACCCCCTTGTTCTAACTGGGGAAGCGCCAAAGGGGGCTAGCGGCCGTTAGGGGCTAGCGGTCGCTAGCCCTAAGTTATGTATGCCATGAGCTTTAAGGGGTCAGCGGTCGCTAGCCCCATGTTTTTTCTTGGTGCAGGTTGAGCGAGCCAGCGGCCGCTAGGTTCGCGTTCTATCTCCTTTCCCTTTGGACGAGACAGCGGCCGCTAGGCTCGTGTTCGGCCTTGGCATGCAATTTCTCATCTTTTTCGTGTTTTTCATCCTTATTTCTCTTCTCGAGCCTTGTTAACTCTATTTACCGATCTTTATCGAGAATATGAAAATACGACAACCAAAGGATCAAATAGAATAACAAACACATGACAATATCGACTCAATATGCGCAAGAAATGAGACCGAAAATGGGTAAAACAGTATGAGTACTACTAATCAATTCCTTTAATCTCTCGTGAACAACGATAGCGCAGACTCTTTTCAACTGAGGTAGGTCGTACTCACATACACTCTCTCGGGTACGATATAAGGAGGACCCACCCTCCGGGAGGTGCTGGATTTCTCTTCCCAACAATCCTCCTAGCACCTCCACGGTACTCTGGAGGATATATCGGACCTTGAGAGCATATGTTGGCGCTTCTTTGAACACGGGGCCACCTATTACCCTCAGGGGACCATCAATATCGCACCTCGGATTACGACCGTGAATGGTCATAACCCCTAGAGTTGTTGTTCCCAACAACTCATCCCCTCAGGCACATCGCCTACAGATACCAATTGACGTACTGGCCCCACACACCAACACTTTATTTCCCAGTCTTCTTTGTCATCAATGACAGACTGACCCAGGACACTTCCCATTTGGTCACCCATCATAGTATTGCTCCAAGCCAAGCACGCTTAACCTTGCAGCTTCTACTAAAGGGTCACCTAAAAAGATGATGCATCATGTTGGTATGATTAGTACTAATTCAATTTCGTTAACCTCTCGTCAACAACAGTTGCACTTACCCTTTTCGACTAAGGGAGGCCGCACTCCTATACACTCTCTCGAGTACGAGAAACGACTGACCCACCTTCCGGGAGGTGCTGGATTCCTGTTCTCAACATAGAAGGATGCAACGAAGAAGATAAGTGGAAAAGGCAAAGAGGCGTAAGGTTTCAGAGAGAGAGACTGTGAATTAGTGGGGGAGGGAAAAAGAGAGAATGATGCCTGGAATGGAGAGTGGGGGAAAAATTTAGGTTAGATTAAGATTAAGATTACAATTAAATTAAGATTACCTAATACATTTAATCCTAAAAATAATGTTATAAAGGGAAATCGACCAATTTGTTGGGACATACCAAAATGAAAAAAAGTTATAATTTGAATGGGACGGAGGGAATATATGTTTTAAGAGTAGCAAATCGACAAACTGTTAAAGAACAGATTAAGAAAAAAATATGGTCCATAGAGAGATCGATTTGTGTTTTCATACTTGTTTAGATTAGAGTTAGACTTAAACATGTTGATCTAAAAGTGTGAGGACATATTGATAGTATCAATCTGGTCTATAGAGATCACCCAGTGTTTAGTTGCATATCATCTACAGTGTAATGACAGATAGAGTATAACGACCTGGCGAATAGAGATTGATCTTATTTAGTTTAAGTGTTAGAAGGGAGATCAAAATGTAATGACACATCAAGTTAACAATCTGTATCATATGATTGGCCTTTTTATTTTGTAACAGTTTGATCAAAGCATAAGGACATATGGATGTATCGATCTGGTCATAGGATCAATCTAATTTCCAGAATAAGTGTGGAATCAACACAGAAGCACAAAAGACGATATGCTGTATGAGCAGCTCGATCAATAACATATAGATCAAGAGACAAGCCCACCTACCCTGAAGGAATATACATGTGACATGCTCTTGTGAAAATTGATAGAATCGACCAAGCCCATCAATTTATAGGTCAATGAGATGCTCAAGCAGACTGATAGGAAAAAATCTCAAGTTCTATTTTTAGAGTCGACCTATCCATATCCAGATTGACAAATCAACTTGATCCAAAGGTCTAATAAGCTGATCATACACAAATTGGAGGAAGCTACCAGTTTGCCTAAATAGATTACAACTAACTTTTCCAACATAGCATGTCAGATAATGCGTAGAACAAAATCCAACAGTTAGAAGTACAATCCGCAACAACGGTCTACTCTTATTTATACTTGTTGTAATCTATTTAGTACAATTCACAGTATAACAATGAATATTTCTAGTAACTTTTCCATTGTTATACTGTGAATTATACTCTGTAATAGAGTATAAGTATGAACAATAAGAAACCAAAAATATTCAGTCTCGTTCTCAACAAGTATAAATAAGAGTATATCATGTCATCAACGAAAATAAATAAGAGAGAGTAATATCCTACTTGGTGAGTAAATAAGAGGAATCCAAAGTTAAAGGATTCATCGTTCTAGTTTTGATCGACTGTAGACATAAGAGATTTCCCAAACCACGTTAAAATTATTTGTGTTCTTTACATCATGTAATTATTTATTATATTGACTTATTCATTATTCACCAACGATCTATGGATTGTGTCAATCGATCATTCTGAAGAACACTTTGCTGATAAAAACAAAGTATCTCTAAGTATATGAACAACTAACTGATCAATGCTTATGCACACGATCTATCTTTCACAGACCATTTGACATGCTCCATCAAGATGCGAGTTGATCATCTTGAGAGGAGATCATCACTTTGATATATAGACTTTATCCGCACGAATTAACCTTTTTCTTACATAGAGAAGTTGATCTGGTATCTAAGCGAACTGACCTGGTAAGTGAGCTGACTTCTCGATCTTGTTGTTAAAGGAGACAGCCTATTCTCGATTACATCATACATAAGTATGTGATGTGCTTGGATTCATATTTTGATTCTAAAACTCTGATCTTCGTATCCTTGGATGGAGAAATCATCACACACCATAATAAGAGAAGCTTCAATATTGACAAAATAATATGAAAATGTATTAAAATAAGGGTTCTCCTTGATCTATTCAAGTTAACTACAAAGGAAGATTCCTTGCGAAGCGCAAATAGTGGTCAGCTGAACCACTGCTCTCATTCCACTTGTTGGTCCCGGAAGAACTAGATTGATGTATAAGGAGAATACACTAGTTAACAACCTTTTAAGTGTCTTGAAATTAAACAAGATCAAGAGAATAGCTAACTTAATCTGGTAAGGATGGTTTGGTGTAGCAGGTCGATGATTTCAAATATGAAGTTAACGATTTTCTCAAATGATCTCTTGAGTGATTGAGCTGACTTTGACCTAACAACAGGTAACCTGTAGTTGGACAAGATTGTGTGCGGAAGTTGATGGTTAAGTTGGTGTCTCTATTGTGAAAAACCTTGTAATTAAGTCAAGTGATCTTACAAAAGATTAATTGATACTGATAGGGAATAATATCAGCACCACTTTTATAAAGAGAAAATGAGGTTTATTATTAAAACAAAATAACCTTGAAGGATGAATTAAGCTCTAAAATACATTTATGAAAAGAAGGGAATGGGGAACCTTCTGTTCTGGTTAATCTCTGAAGGACGAGATCTGAGTTTTCCTTGCCTCTGCACTGGGACACCTCTGGAATCTACCTCGAGAGGTCTGATTCTAAGGGTCTGCTAAGATCTACTAAGTATGATAGTCACATTTATAGTACTACCCGACATATGTCAATTTCGTATCTGACATATGTCACAGTTACAAAATTATGCTGCGATAACACCTAACCACCTTAGCGGGGACCATTGCAACATGGTAAGCCATGATTGATCGAGGTTCATTTACACGCATTATTTACACCTAGTACGACTGAGGTATATTATTGATTTACCCTTTATATACCTAGCTATATATACCCCATCATTTATTTCGCACACAAGAGAGAACGAACAATTGTTCCTTCATGCATTCTTCTTTATTCTACATGAACTAGCTTGAGCGTCAGAGTATCTTTTCGGAGGACCCCCGACCCTTCCTCTGGTCTTGTTTTGCAAGCCTTGCCCGCAACTCCAAGACCAAGCTAATCACGTAACCAAGCTACACAGTTTGAGCAGATGTATGAACTCCAAACTCTTGGAGCCTTCATACATTATTCATATTATTTTGTTGAAGACTAATCTTTAGTATAAAAGATACAATGAATGCAACATTAAGAATACAGATTAATTAGATAAGATTTACTGAATTAAAATGTAGAGAATAAAGAACACAATCAATTCAATGTTGTTCAAAAACCCCAACATCCACATCTCATCTAAAGAGATTGGAAAATCCAATATTATGAATATCTCTTATTTATACAGGTTGAATACTAGCCACAGATTCATCTCAAAACTAGACAAGAATTCGTTCATGAGTTATAAGTCGTGACCTTTACAACTTACAATTACAATGTATCAAACTACTTCTTTTGTAGAGCTTAAAAACACCAAGCTATGATAGAAGACTAGAACTGTCTTTCAGAAATATAAGAACATAGTCTTAAGGGTAGTTCTCTTGAATCTAAGCTTTAAAGGTATGCATATATCATAGCTTAGAAAATGTTTCCAAAACTTGAAATCTTCAACGGGCAGTGCTTGAGAAATTTGAAGGATTTCGAGCACTAAGTTTCATGATTTGAAAGCTTTGGATATTTCTTGGTTGAGTTTCATCATGTATATTTATAGTGCCAATTATGGAGAATGGCTAAAGTATTTATATGCAGAAAATGTGAATTCTATTTATTGGATACCATTAATGGCACATTTAATGCAAAACTAGCCACAAAATAGATGTACTTCATCATCATTGGTTAATCCATTTTGGTTATATATAGAAGCATTCTTGAATATTTAAATTAGGGTTACTAGAAACGGTAATGTTGAAGAATATTGACTTAACACTTTGGACAGGGTGACCGTAGTTCTATATAGTCAGATCTTTGGCAGCCTTCTTGGTATATCAGCTCACTAGACGAAATACATGTTAAAAAGGTGAGCTTGAACAACCAGGTTGTTGGGAACCCCATGAATTCATTTATAATTTGATGATGATTATCGAAACAACACTTAGTTAATACAAGTTCACCTAAAACCAAGTGATCAATATCATCTTTTGAAGAACAGTTCGCTTATAAAAGAAGCAGGTCGTTAGTTATACGATCTGTATTATTCTTATGAACTATCTTGGACATATTGATTTCTATTATAATAGGTATAAGTTATCTTTAAACAGCTAGCCAAAACACAAAGGAACAAATGATCATGGCACAAACTGATCGTTTTTTTCTCTTAAAAACGATTTGTCCCTAATTCAACAGCTAGTTGTCCTTTCTTATCTAGACTACATGTCATGGTTTTAGACTTGGTATTTCTCTAGTATAGATTTTATCAGATCAACAGTGTAAAAATGAAGTTTGTAGTTTCAAACTTACTTATAGGAACGATCTGTATTATCTAGATTGCGTAGAACAGTTACAAAACTGATCAAAAATCCACATGTCCTATAGATCTAGTTGTTCCCTAGTATAAGTAAATGAAGACTTGAGCTTTCTCGAAGAAAATTATCATGGCACAAACTGATCATTTTCTTCTCTTGACACAACCCGCTGTCTCAAAACAACAGATTGTCACTTAAACGATCTGTCTCAATCTCATCCAGTAGTGTGACTCTAGAAAGGCTCGGGAATCAAGAAGAACAATCAATGTATTAGTTAGGTATCAAACTAACTAAGTACTTGATTGGACAGTTAGAAGGATAGATCGTAGGAAACGATCTGTTAGAAAAAATCAAGCTAGTTGTCCCACACATTAACTACGGTGGACTGCCGACATACCTAAATTTATCATAAGTCAACCACTCAGTGTGATGTCACATCAAATGAGATATTTTAAGGAATGAAGTACAAGAATATCAATTTTATTGTACGATGAATCATTCTAAGTATGGAAAAAACATTGGGATACGCGTGATAGGTGGAAAAAGATGCATTACAGGCGGCACGTGCTACAACAAATGTGCCATGCATTTAATACTGCATGTAATGCAAAGAAGGACTCTTCATATTCTCTAACGGCTAGTTCCAGCAATGGTGCTATATATACCACCTTCACTTCCAGATTCAAGTACGAGAATTCAAACGAAATACTACTATTACTCTGCACAAAATTCGTCAAGCTTCCAATGTTCAAAAACACTCCAACCAGCCCAGAATTCTCTTGAGTGTTTACAGTCACTTAAAGTTTGTGTTTCTGGAAAAACTATTTTCAAAATCAAAGTTAGGGTCTAGTTTAGTTATCAATTTTCGAAAGAAGAAGTGTAAACACAAGATAATATCTAGTTGTGGCTCGTACTCAACGAGTAAAAAGAAAGGAGAACTTAGTGGATTTTCGATCTAGTTCTTAGTCGAGCTGTGGACGTAGGGACAGTTTATACCGAACCACGTTAGCTACTTGTGTTCTTTAATATTCTTATTTACTTTTGTTTATCATCTTCTTCATATCATATAATAAATCTGATTGCTATAAGTTCCTGAGTAAGAAAACGATTTTTCACTTTAAAAAGAGCATTAACCACCAAATTCCACACACAATTCAGTTTGAGTTTAACTCGTTGAGTTATTCTTAATCTAAGTGATTCACGTATTAAGGTGTTATCTGAGTGAGTTTCGTTCTTCATAACAAGAAGAACTTGATTTGCTACCTCAAGCTATCTTAAAATATTATGTGTGCTTAAGCCTTATTCATTAAAACTCTAAAAATTTGAATTGGTGTACCCCCCCCCATACACCAATCTTTCTAGGAAAACACTTTCTTGGCTCATCTAATCCACCGTCTAGTAAGCCATCTGTTGCATGTAACAAAGACAAAGATGCAGCTTTCAAAGCAGAGGCAAAGGAGACTCCAAAACAAATTCCAAGTGTTGTTATCAAGGAGCCACCCAGTTCTGATGATGAGAATTATCCAATGAAAAACTACTTTGAGGAGTATTCTCTCATGGCCAAAAGATTCCAACAAATGGAAGTAAGGGTAAACAAATACAAAAGGTTGTATCACGAAAACAAACAAAAAATTCAAAGGGAAATATCAATTTGCTGATCGACCTGATCGTAAGAGTGAGGTAAATTTCGCCTCATATGTTAAAGCTGACCTTTCTGAATTTTCATGTTTTAAGTGTGGAAGAAAAGGACACTTCAAAACGGACTGTCCCTACATATCAAAAGAAGAAAGAGATAATCTTCGTTCCAAAAGAGATAAAAAGCTGAAACATCAACGAAAAACCATGATAGCCGAAGAGCAAGCCACTCAAAGCCATCTGTTGAAAAAATCATCCGAAAATGATGAAGCATTTATAACTCTTGATGATGAAGAGGATGGATGGGATGAATGTTTCATGGGACATGACAACGGACTTGATAATCCTGAGGTAATATTTCAAGATTCTAATTCTTCTAATCCACCTGTTTATGACTCTGTTGAAGAAGAAGAAGAAGAAGACGACTTGTCAATGGAGGATTTCACCAAACTCATGGAGGATCATGCTAGATTGAAAAAAATGTTCAAGCATGCAATCAGAAAAATACTAGGATGGCTACCACCATCCAAGAAATGAAGGACATCAGCAGCTCGTTCAATGACAGAGAAAACGCGCTAATGCAACTCAAAAGCAAGAGTGATGAAATTTACGCTCTCAATGCTAAAATTTATGACATGATAGACCGAGAAGCTTCTGCAAATAGCAAAGTCAATGATCTAAGTGCCATGATCAACCACTTGATGCATAAAAATGAAGATAAGATTCAGATGATTAACAACATGCAACGAAGGGCAGCAGATCGTACTGACCTAGGTTTTGATAGAGTGGATAAGGGACCCCCTTCAGGTAAGTTTGTCAAGGAAAAAGGGAAAGACAGGATTTTAAATCTAAACAACAACAATCCAAGACAGCCTTAAGCTATTTTGGTAAAACAGCAACCCAAGCAACAACAACAGTCCAACTCACAGAAGAAATACATTCATCATGGAGTTGGATATCAAAATGGCAAACCATCTGCTCATCAACGTCAGAATTTTACAACTACATATCAACAGCAAGCTGCTCTTCACAATAGACCAAACACATGCTCCACCAAAGAAACAGCTATTCAAGCCATCCGCTCCCAAGAAGCACACTATTACATCACAACCACCTACCAAACGGAGATAGATCGATGATATAGACAACAGAGGGAAACAGATCAGACCGTCTAAGAATGTTTCCATAATTAGACAAATTTGAGTTCCAAAAGGAACTTTTTCTACTGACAAAGCACCCTATATCAGTAGGGTAGCTGAGTAAATTTTCATTGCAGGATAGGAGATCGATGAGAAGAACGCATGCAGCTCAGGGCACGGTGTGGATACTTGATAGCAAATGCTCAAAACATATGACGTGCAACAAAGAATTACTTATCAATTACAAAGAATGTGTTGGACCATCAGTTACCTTTGGAGGAGATTCTAAAGGTTACACAAAAGGTTATGGCGATCTCCAAGTTGGTAACACTACTATTCTCAATGTCTCATATGTAGAGGGATTAAATCATAATATGTTCTCTATTAGCCAATTTTGTGCTAACAATAAGAGAGTAAAGTTTACAGCTAACAAGTGTATAGTGAGAAATTTGGAAGGAGAAAAAAATTTTCTTACCGGGATTTTGCAGGACAGGTTATACATTGTACAATGGGATGAACAGATCGACACATGTCTAGTAACAAAATCCAACATTGAAACCAGCTGGTTATGGAAAAAATGTCTAAGCCATCTAAACTTCAAGTCCATTAACAAGCTGGTGAAGGACAAGTTAGTTGAGGGACTACCCGACCAAGTATTCGACAAAGATCACGTATGTGAAGCTTGCCAAGCTGGAAAACAAACTAGGGCTTCATTCTCAAACAAAGGCAGCTCACTCAACATCAAGAACATTGGATCTTCTCCACCTCGATCTCTTTGGACCAATGTCTCCATTAAGCGTTAATGGTAGAAAATATACTCTCATAATTGTAGATCATTTTTCTAGATTTACGTGGATTGTTTTCATTACTATTCGATCAGATCGTGGAACATAATTCGACCTTGGAGAAGCTGTCTGACCTACTCAACAAGTTGTCCAACCAAAAAGGAACTGCCATCATTACTATTCGATCAGATTGTGGAACATAATTCATCAACCATATGATTGAAACCTACTGCTCAAAGATGGGGATTCAACATCAAACTTCAACAACCCGTACACCACAACAAAATGGAATAGTGGAACGACGTAACAGATCGTTGAAGGAAGCAACTCGTACGATGCTCAATGAAATCAATCTTCTCAAGTAATTCTAGGCAGAAGCGATAAACACGGCCTGTTATACATAGAATCGATCTGTGATAACTCTACACCATGGGAAAACTCCATACGAGCTGTGGAATAATAGGAAGCCTATTAAATACCTTTGTTCATTTAGTTGTAAGTGTTTCATCCACAACAATGGTAAGACACAATTAAAAACATTTGATAGCATATCTAATCAAGGAATTTTCTTAGTATATTCTGGCAATTAAAAACATTTGATAGCATAGCTGATCAGGAATTTTTAATAAACAAACTCTTGTTGTGGAAGTAACACCTCATGTGGTATTTGATTAATCTACTTTGAGGTTTCAGGTACAAGATGTTCTATCTCATCGGATGATGAAAACCTAGCAACAAAATTGAGAAACTTTATAGATCAACCCATCGATGATATTCTACTATGGAGTCCAAGAAGAGAAGAAGAAGAAGGAGAAAATGTTGATCAACCTACTATGGAGGCAACACAGCAAGGGGGAACTGATCAAGGGGGAACACAAAATGATGATTGTTCTCAACCACCAGTTGATGAACCACCTGTCCTTCAATCTGCTCCTACTCAAGATCAACAGCCACCTACACAATATATAAGTGGAGACCTCTCTAACCTTTACATAAATGAAGATAACCTTTTAATATTTCATTCACAGATCGTCCTGAATTTGAAGATCCACCTGTTGAACCCGAACTCGAAGTTTCAGAGGAAGAAATGAAAGGCGACGAAGATGGGTAGATAGTCACCTCACCAACCTCATTGTTGGAAACCCAGCTGATAAAGTAAAAAAAAGAAGAATGCATGGAGAAAGTGCACTACTCAACTACTACCTATCTCACACAGAACCCAAAGATGCCTTGAAAGCATTGCAAGATGCAGATTGGACCAATACCATGCAAGAAGAGTTGAATGAATTCAAAAGGAATAAAGTATGGTACTTGGTTGATCGACCTGTGCATGAAGGAGTCATAGGGGTAAAGTGGATTTTCAAGAACAAGAGGGATGAAACAGGAGAGGTGGTCAGGAATAAAGCATGGTTAGTTGCAAAGGGCTACCGGATTGTAGATCTTAGTAGAACGATTAAAATAGTGATGCATGATGATATAAATTGATTGATTCAATTGGCTAGTTGTTTATGACCACTTGTTGCGTATCCGTGTTTTATTAAATGAACTTTGTCAAGAGGTCTCTGCTCCTATGGGAACCATGAGTACGGGAAACCGCGTGAGGATACATTAGGGAACCCCTAATTGTTCACACCTCTCGACAATGACCATATAACTTGACATCGTTCTAAGTAATTTTCTTAAAGTTCTTGAAAAATAGGAATACAAAAGGATTCTACCACGCTCTCTTAAATCAAAAATACAAATTTATAAAAGAGATGGGTATGAGAAACCACACCGGGAAAACCCGAACATTCGGAGTACTCACCCGGTGAATATTGTCCTTAATATTCCTCATGTTGAAAAGAAAGTAAAGAAAAGAAAAAAGATACGCTATTTAAGATGGATAAAAACTCTAGCCGATTATGTGATCTCAATAACATCTTGTGCATCATTATTTTGCTTTGTTCGAATTGATTATAAGCTAGTCTAGATGGTCTACTTGCTTCTATTCTCTATGTGACGTGATGTGGTGATATAAAGATCAATTTTGGAATGATTTGAAGTCTTGTCAAGAACGCATGCCGTGATTAGATTTTTTTTTCCCTATCGATAGTTTATACTAAGTTATGCTTGAGGACAAGCAAAGTTTTGTGTGCGGAGGGGTTATTTAGTCTCCTTTTATTCGTCTAAACTTATGATTTCCGTGTCTTTATTCGTACTATTTTCCCTCATTCCATGATGTTTTGGCCCGATTTATGTTTCATTTTATGTTTCAGGATCATTGGCATAAACGAACGTCGAAGTTGGAAAAGAAACGAAGAAGAATTGAGAAATGAGGAGAAAACGAAGACAAGTGCCGATGCACTAGTCAGTGGTTGCATGACATTCCGCGATCGCTGACTAGGCCATACGCGCCAACGCCCGAGCCAGCTGAAGAGCGCGCGCCAGAGCAAGTCAGCGGTCGCTGACTTGCGGCTAACTCGGGGCCGTTGCAACCAACCCTAAATTGGCACGGAGCCACTGGGTCAGCCGCCGCTGACCCTTACGCGATCGCTGACCCACCTCTCGCCTATATATGCTCGTTGTGATTTTCATTCGAGAGACATGACTTTCGACCGGACTTTCGACTCCAGTTTTCACACGACACCCTAGACAACTTTCCAACAATTTTTCATATATTTTTCGTTCATAGTTTAGCTCATCTCGACCTCGATCCGAGAGTTGAGACCTAGATAGTTCTTTACATCATTTTTCACTTTCAAGTTAGTTCATTACAACATTCGTAGTTCGTAGTTCGTTTTCTGATTTTTTGTTGTGGATTCAAAGACCATTTCCAGTTCTTAATTCAAGTTCGTTCGTTTTCCTTTTACTTATTCTTGTTTCGTTTATTGCTTTAATTCGTTTTATTGTTTATGCTTTCAATTTATTGTTCCCTTTTCGATTTCCAGATTTCATTCCGTATTTCTTTTGCATTCAATTTCAAAGTTGTTACTTTTCCTAGATTAGATTTAATTCACATTCTTAGATTAGATTTATTTCGTTTTCTTAGATTAGATTTAAATTGCGTTTCTTATTTACATTCTCCGCCTAGATATAATATTTCAAATCAAATCCTTTTTAATGTTTTTCGTTTTATGAATAAATATTTGAATTGCCCTGGTAAGTCTTCCTTGAGAATACGACTTGAGTTGGATTACTATTGCTAGATGACCTCATTCTAAATTGCAAGCGACTCGAACGATTTTAGTCGAATCATGGATCCCACAGGGAGTTGGTGAATTCCTCTCTCGATGTCACAAATTGGGGTTTTGAGTCAAGTCTTGCCTTGGGCAAGAAGTGTAATCAAACAAAAAGTAAATGTTGTAAAAGTAAATAATTGAAAAGAAAACACTAAGAGAGTTAAATAAGAAAGCAACTTGACTTGGGTCAGAATCCTTGAGTCTTGACTTATGTCTTGATCGTGGGTGCAAAGTTGTTCTTTGTTCTAGAATGTCATTGGTTAAAGGCGAGCGTAAGAATGGGGTTTTACTCCTATCACCCAAACGCATCACTCAAGTAGCCCCCTTTTTAATCGTTATGTAAACCACCGAAGCCTCGCCCAACATACCTTTTCAGCCCAGAAGGTAAGAGTTACTCACTCCCCTATCCCCCTTACCCAAGATTGCTCCTGGACAAAGCTTACTCCAGCATACCCAAATAGGCATTCGCGGGGAACACAACAACCATGGGCACACCATCTCAGACGCTTGTCCCATGGCGTCCCCACCTACATCACCGCACTGATCTTCTTGCTGGCAAGCAGGGAGTCACTAACATTTGGAGTTTCTAGCTCACAGTTGTAACCAGATCTTGCCCAAGACTGCTACTGGCCAGATAATACCAAGGACTTGATCAAGTTGTATAGGATTCAGATCCAGCACTTTAGAAACAAGCCAATGCAACTATATGCACAGTTAGACCCCTCAAGACGTTATAAGTTTGGACTAAATTCATCTTTTCCAAGCCAAGTTTATATACCTAGCTACTCATACGAAAAGTAAAGAAAGAAGATGAAATAAAAGAAAGCATACTTATATTGAAATACGGAAATAGAGTTGTTACCAAAAGATCTTCTTGCTAGGACCAACCCCTGGTAAGACCAAAAGCATTAAACAGAAATTAAATAAAGTGTTTGCCCGTGGGACTTGTTTCTTCCTCCCCAACACTCATTAAAATAAAAACTTAGACTATGGATAAGAGCAGTCAGACGTCGTCCCTCACCTCGAATTCGTGTCTCTAATTCATAGCGTGGAGTTTTTATAGCTCTTCCGTGGGCTTGGGCTTTCGTTGTGGTGGTGGCTAGGGTTGCGGCAAACTTTTCTTCTCGGTCAAATCTTCCATGTAGAAGGAAATATTCTCAATCCTTCCCAAATCGTTGGTGAAAGGAAAGAGAGATATGTTTCCTTTTCCACAAAAGGAAAGAAATCCGTCGCGCATCCCCGCGTCTTGCCCATTGTCTTATGTGCTCCCGACTGCTTAGTCTGTCTCCTTGTCTTGGCCAACGTGCTAATCTTGCCCCCAGCAGTTATAGCGTGATTTCGAGTGGTACTTTGTCTTAAGCTTCAAATTGCCCAAGCTGCTCTATGCATAATCTTGCATCTTTCTTGAGATGACCTGCAACCTTGACTTGTATCCTGCCAACCTAGACTTGTGCCCTCTCAGACACAAAACACGACACAAACAAAGGGAAATGACTCGATCTAGACCTAACTCATGATATAAAAAGAGCATGAAAAATGGGCTTGTCATACTCACACACTTTAAGCACGATTGTCATCAAGCGTGTAAGTACAACTTGCCCAAAAAGAAGAGGAAAATAAAAGACTCAAACAATTAGCACACCAATATACATGCATCAAAAACAGTCAAGATAGGAATTAGAGCATAAATCAAGCAATGTTCTCAAGCGGTTAAGATAACAGTCAAGTGAGCATAGAAATGTCTTCCTTACCCGCTCAGCACTCTGTGTTTAGATTAAGTGTTTACGCTCGGCAACTACTTGATCAAGAGAAGTCTCATAGGCTTGCCTGCCTTCTACATGTCTCCACCCAATTAGCCTGGTCAAGGCATCTATCCTCAGGTCTTCATGGGTTGTAACGTGGCTTTGATAAAAGGTTGGAAAATTTTGGAACTGGGTTAAGGTCAGCATGAACTATAGTCCTGGGCAATTCCTTGACGAGAGAGCACACTAAAAAATTTCCCGAGCCCTAACACACTTATTTATTGGGTGTGTTTCTTGGAATCTCTTTTTTTCTAATTTTTCTACCCCTTTCTTTTTTAGACTCCCCCCGTGATTTATTTATTTTTGGGATTTTTTTTTGAATTTTTGGTTTTCGGGCTGCCTGGCTAGAAGCCAGGGCAGCCATTCTGGGGGTGTGTCTTGCCCTTTCTCCTTGCTCCATGGATTTTTCTTTCTGCCCTATATTCATCCCGACCAGGGCAAGCCTTTATGGGGTTTTATGAATATGCGCGTGAGGCGAAAGAAATATTAAGGCTCAAAATTGGCTAGCAAGGGAGTATGAATGTTGGTTGGAAATTTTGGCTCTGGGCTTATGAACAAAAAGTGGCTAAATCCTCTAGAAATTTGACCAGGGCTGCAGGGTCTTGACTAAGAAAACAGGCAAGGTCTATAACATATCAAGCCAAGCAATTGTAAACTTAAAGAAAAATAAATCATGCTAACCAAGTGTATATATCATTTAAGGCTCAAAAATCTCACAGGGTATACATGCTCACTTGACCACATTTCCGTCATACCAAACTATCCTAGAACATGCTTGACCTACACATCAAAACACCTACGTCTTATCATGCTCGGGATACATATACAATTAGCATGTTGGAAAGACTCTAAACAAGAAAACAATAAAACTGACTCTCTAATCTAACAGACGTGGGAACCCTCCCCACTCACACACTTTGATCAAGAAAAAGTTCTTAGAGCCGGAGAGGCTCCCTAGTCAAGACTCTAACTAAAACAGAATAAAAAAAAACAAAACAAGAAAACAAAAACAAAAAAAACTAGAAACTTAAAAAGAAAAAACAAATGGGAGGACTGAGTCAATGGTGAGCTGGGGGATATCTAAAACCTACGTGCTCAAAGTAGGCCAGTTGGGCTTCCTGCATTTGCTTCACTGTCTTGTCGATGCGGATGAGATAGGTTGTCAATTCCTCCGTTGGCAGCTCTGGCGAGGGGGATCTTGCTGCTTTGGCTGCACTCTTCGTGTGGTAGACAGACGACTTCTAAATAGGGACTTCAACAATGCGGGGCTCTCCATCAGCGTTCTTCTCAATGGTAAACATGCGGGTTAGGGTGGCCATGCCGAAGTGGTCCTCTCTCTCCAGAAATCCTTCGTAGTGTGACTTGATCAACCCGAACTGATTCCCGATCAAGGTAGGCAGGTGGGATAAGGACATTCGCTGCTGGGGAAACGAAGAAAAGTTGAGCCTTTGTTTCTTCTCCATGGCCCAAAGTTGATACTGTCCTTCTTGCCAAAGAGGTTGATGGCCAAGATGCGGTGACACACCTTGACTGCCGGGTCCACCAAGGCAGAAGCTTTAGATTCGCTTCCCTTGAAATTCTTTATCCTGGAAAGACCCTCCCACATCTGATACCACTACTCCCATGGTGCATTGGGGACTACGTTGATTGCTTTCTTGTACTCTGGATTGAACTTCTCTCTAAAATCGATCATGCCTAGAATTACATCCAGGTCTTCAACAGCTACGTTCTGCTGTTTGCCCGTGAGTGAAAACTCCATCATACTGGGGACACCTCCCATCTTCACTTCCACTGTGATGCTCCCGAAAAAATCCCTGACCAAGTCACCATATGTGGTGGTTTCCCAGTCAAGGAACTTTTCCCAACCTATTGCTCTGAACCTTTCTCGAACTTGCTCCTCCATGCCAAACTGCTTCAACACCTCGAAATCTATAGTCTTGGGGACCACGATCTCTCTTCAGTCCATCTCGTTTGCCTTGGCCTCGGAAATTCTGGCCCTCGTCTTCCTTAAGGCGTCACCTTCTCTTTCTTCACCATTGTCTTGAACCGGTGCTTCTTTGGATTTTCTCCTCGGATGATACCTCCTCTACCTCCTCCTCAGTGGCTTTGCTCGAGCTTTCCTTGTAACTAGCTTCCTTTGGTTGATTGATCTCCATCTCCTCCGCTTTCTCTTGCTCTGTTGCCTCCTCTTCTTCATCATCTTCTTCCTCAGCATATACTTCCTCTTTCTACACTTCCTTAGTCTCTTTTGGTGGTGGGTTGTCTTTCTCCGCCTCTACAGAGGGTGTTTGGGTGGTTTTTGTGGCTGGTATCTCGGGTGTTGCCATGGTGGCAGCTTCGGTCGTGGTGTACTCTGGTGGAGGTTAGGTTATAGTGGCCGTGGATGAGGGTTGGTTGTTGGCTTCCTTCTTCTTGGCTACTACTCTCTTGCGCACCATGGTGATAAAGGTTAAGTGGTTGGTTTGAGGTGGTGGTTATGGAGAAAGTGGGAAAGGGGTGAAGAACGGCTGTAAGTGGTGGCGGTTTTTACGACTGGAGATGGTGTGGGAGGTTGTTGTGATGAATGTGAGTAGGAAAGTGAGTATGAGTATAATGGGTGAGGTTAAGGGGAAAATAATGTTGGAAGTTGTAGAGGTAAAGGCATGGGGGTTGGTTGTAACGTCTGGAAGGGTGGAAGAGTGGGAATAGGTGGTTATAAGGGAGGTAAGCATGCAGGCACACGCACTTGATTGCCCTGACTGTCGCGTTGACGTGGGATTGCAGTTACCTTTTCAGCGTAACAGTTCCCGCGGCGCTTCGCCTGCTCGCTTCCAACGCTTCTCCTGCACAAGATAAAAACTAGGGTTTCCTCTGGGCGGGAAAATTTCTTTCCCGAGGTTGGTCAAGAGGAATCTCAAGTCAGGAGCCTTCTTTCCCTCCACTCGCACACTTTGCTTGAGGCAAAGTGCTAGAATGGGTCAAGTGGGCTCTTGGGCTAAAAAAAAAATAAAACACACCGAAAATAAAACGAACTAAAAACCAAAAATAAGAAAACGAAAAGCAATAAAAATACCAGGTTGCCTCCTGGCCAGCGCCTTGATTTAACGTCATTGGCATCGATGTAGTGCTGCTTCTTGATCAAGCTTCTTCAGAGGGACCTTCTGGGGCAAGGTCCGTGACTTCCATTCCAGGGTGATATCCATATTAGGCCTTGAGTCTATTTCCACTGACTTTGAAAATTGTCTTGGTCTTAAGTTCCTGAATATCTGCGGAGCCATTAGGGTAATGCTCCCAGACCATGAATGGTCCCCTCCACTTGGTAGATAGTTTGCCAGAGGCAAATCTAAGGCGATTGTCATATAATAGCATTACATCGCCTTTGTCGAATCTCCTTCCTCGAGCTATGTGGTCATGCCACTTCTTTAGCTTCTTCTTATACAAGGCGGCATTGTCATAAGCCTCAAGTCGGATCTCCTCTAGCTCTTGCAAACTTAACTTTCTTCCTTCAACAGCTTCGTCCCAGTCTTAATTAATCTTGCTCACTGCCCAAAATGTCTTGTGTTCCATCTCGACAGGTAAATGGCACAGCTTGCCATATACCATAGAGTATGGAAACATTTCAAAGTTAGTCTTGTAGGCTGTCCTGTATGCCCAAAGTGCATCGTCAAGGTGGTCACTCCAGTCATTCCTTGTCTCGCCAACTGTCTTCCTCAGAATGTTCTTCACAATGTGGTTGAAGACTTCAGCTTGCCCATTAGCTTGGGGATGGTATGCAGTAGACATCCGGTGGGTAACTCCATATTTCTTGAGCAAGCTAGTGATGGTTGAATTGCAGAAGTGTGAACCTCTGTCGCTAACTATCGCCTTGGGCATGCCGTATCTGGTGTAGATGTTTGTCTTGACAAACCTTGCTGCCGTCCTTGCATCTGCATTTGGTGTTGCAATTGGTTCTATCCACTGAGAAACATAATCCACTGCTAGCAAGATGTACTGATTGCATTTGTACTTGGGCATGGGATCCATGAAATCCATGCCCCATATATCAAAAATCTCTGCTGGCAAAACTGGTACCAAGGGCATCTCGTCCTTCTTAGAAATGTTTCCTTCTTTTTGGCATTGGTCGCATATCCTGCACTTTTCAAAATAGTCCTTGAAGATTGTGGGCCAGTATAACCCACTATCCAGGATCTTTCTTGCCGTACGCCTTGGTCCAAAGTGTTCTCCGCATTCCCTCTCGTGGAAATGCTCAAGAATACTTTCTTGCTCTTCCTCGGGTATACACCTACAGAGGATTAAGTCAGCACCCGTCTTCCATAAATATGGGAGATGAATGACTCGCTCAATTTCTTGATCTTCCTCATCTAGTACTGGTCAAGCTCCATCGGAAAAGTCTTCGTGATGATGTAGTTAACTATGTCAACATACCATGGCTCGACGATGTATAGTCCGTACAACTCCTCGTCTAGAAATCTTTCATTGAGGGGTGCTCCGTCATCTTCCCTCAAGATCCTGCTCAAGTGGTTAGCCACATGGTTTTGGACTCCACTTTTGTCATTCACTTCAATGTCGTACTCATGGAGTAGCAAGATCCATCTTATCAGACGTGGCTTGCTATCCTTCTTGGCCATGAGATACTTCAGCGCAGCGTGATCCGTGTAGACCACTGTCTCGCTCCCGAAGATAAAAGAGCGAAACTTCATAAAGGCAAATACCACGACAATGAGCTCTTTTTCCGTGGTGGTATAGTTGATCTTGGCTCCGGTGAGTATTTTCGAAGCATAGTAGATTACATGGCTCTCCTTACCAATCTTCTGGCCCAACACTGCTCTTATAGCGTAACCACTTACGTCGCACATTAGCTCAAAGAGCATCCCCCATCCGAGTGGTCTAATTACTGGTGCCGAGATCAAGTGATTCTTCAAGATTTGGAATTTCTTCTTGCATTCCTCGTCGAAATCCCAGGGCACATCATTCTGGAGCAACCTGTTCATCGGTTGGGCTATCTTGGCAAAGTCCTTGAAAAAAGCGGCGGTAGAAACCCGCGTGGCCAAGGAATTCCTACAGTTTCTTCTTATTTGTAGGATATGGCAGCTTAGCAATAATCTCCACCTTGATACAATCCACTTCATTTCCTTTCTCAGAGATAACGTGGCCCAACACAATGCCTTCCTTGACCATAAAGTAGAATTTCTCGTAGTTGAGCACCAGGCCTTTCTCCACACATCTTTGTAGTACCATCTCAAGTTGCTCAAGACACTGGCCAAAACTGCTTCCATAGACTGTGAAGTCGTCCATAAATACCTCAATTCAGAGCTCAAGGAGGTAAGAGAATATACGCATCATGGTCAATGAAAGGCTGTGGGATGGTCCTTCCTGGTTACCTTGTTCAACTTCATGTAGTCAATGTAGATTCTCCAGCCTGTCTGCAGTCTCGTAGCAATCAGCTCCTTGTTCTCGTTCTCATTCTCGATCACTTGTACGCTAGATTTCTTGGGCACAACATGGATCGGACTGACCCCTCGAGTATCTGAAATGGGATAGATCATCCCCATGTCAAGAAGTTTTAAAATCTCCTTCTTGAATACCTCCATCATGACTAGATTCAGCTTCCTTCATGGATCTCGAATTGTTACCGCATCTTGCTCAAGCAGAATGTGATGTTGGCATACCGTAGGGCTCATTCCCTTTATATTGGCTAAGGTCCATCTTATAGCCTCCTTGTATTTCCACAGCAAATCTTGGATCATATCTTCTACTTCTTGGTGTAACTCTGAGCTAATGATCACTGGCAATATCTCCTCCGTGCCAAAGTAAATATACTTGAGATGTTTGGGCAAGGTCTTCAGCTCTAACTTTGGTGGCTTGAGTATGGATGATTCCATCTGGTTCCTTGGAATCGAGAGTGATTTAGGAACTTGGTACTCCACTGCTTGGACAGATGTCTCAGTGGCTACTTGTTCCTCCTTGCCCTCCTCATTGCCTGGTTTATCCTCCATCTTGTTCAGAATCTAGGACAAGGCTTCCTCAATGTCTTTGTCAATGGAGTCCACAAAATCCACTATCTTCTCGTCTGGAGCATGCTGCTCTGCTTTGTATATATCAAAAGTCACGGTCTCTCCAGCACACTTGTAAGTCAGCTTCCGGATGTCGCAGTCGATGAAGATCCTAGCCGTCTTGAGAAATGGCCTACCTAAAAGCATGAGAGGCTTCTTGGCAGCAGAGTTGCCCATGTTAAGTATATAGAAATAGCTGGAAAAATTAAGTCTTGTACCTCGATCAAGAAATCCTCTACTATGCCTTCTGGATAAACGCTTGACTTGTCTGCTAGCTGGATCATGGCCCTGGATGGCTTCACTGGCCCTATCTTCAGTTCCTCAAACATACTTAGGGGCATAACGTTGATTGAAGCCCCCAAGTCTAGAATGGCTTGATCAATGTTGGTATTTCTGATCACACAAGGGATATAGAACATCTTTGGATCTTCGCACTTGATTAACAAATCCTTCTTGAGCACCGCAGAGACATTTTCTCCAATTAGAAATCTTGTGTTGTAAGGATACTGTACCTTCTTGGTACACAGCTCCTTTAGGAATTTTGCACATCTTGGCATAGTCGCAAGTGCAGTGACAAGTGGCATGTTGATTTCCACTTTCTGGAACACTTTGAATAGTTCATTCATCTCTTTAGCTTCCTTCGTCTTGGCCAACCTTCTGGGGAAAGGTGGCTTGCAGTAGATGTTCTCCTCCAGAGCCTTCTTGGGCGACTTGGCTTTAGGTTTGGCCTCTGGCCTCTTTTCTGGTTCAGGCTTCTTGACTGGGTCCTCTGGCCTCCTCAGCTTCTAGCTCCTCTGGTTCTACCATCTCCTTGGCAGGCTCGACCACTCGTTCAGGTTAGGCTTTACCGTTCCTGAGCATCATCACGTTGACCTGTGGCTTAAGATTCACCTGGACCTGGGAGGGTAGTCCTCCTTGCTTGTTGTCCATCTTGACGATAGCCTGGGTCAAGTTGGAGATCTGGTTGGCTAGTGACTGTAGGGCTCCTTGACTTTTTGTCTTAAACTTCTCAAATTCATCGCTGAATTTGTGGTGCTCCTTAGTCAAGTTCTGAACAGTCTCGGATAAAGATGGACCTCTTGGCTGAATTTGATGGTGAGCCTCGAGCAGAGCTTGGTAGTGATTACCTTCGTATCATAAGTTCATGTGGTTCCTTCATCCTAAATTGTAAGATTGTGAGTGGGGGTCAAATCTCTACCTTGGGCCTTGATTGTGGTTTCCTCCATTGTTGGTATGCCCAAAAGCATTGACTTCTTCTTCTCCTTGGGTGTGACATTGATCGGTCAAGTGAGTGGTAGCATAGCATAGCTGGCACGCCTTGACATTCTTCTTGATGGTCAGCTTCATCATCTCCATCATCTATTTCATGGTGGCACACAAGTCCGAGAGTTCTATCTTAGACCGTGATGCGGAAGCATCTTCCATGGTCCTGGTCAAGGAGTGTGCATCATCTCGGGATTATCTGTCATGTCGTTCAACAGCCTGAAAGCTTCAGAAGGTTGCTTGTTCAAAATAGAACCTCTACACGCGGCATTTAGAAATTGCCCCGCTCGCCAGGCTTCATCCCATTGACATAGTACTAGATCAAGTCCTGATCAGAGATATTGTGTTGAGGGCACTTGACCAACATGAGCTTGAATTTGTTCCAGTAGTCATAGAGTGACTCTCCGGCTCCCATCTGGATGGTGCTCATCTTTTTTCTTCCATTCTGGATCCTCGAGACAGACTAGTATTTTTCCAGGAACTTCTACTGCATTGCTTGCCAAGTCGTGACACTTCCTGCAGGTAAAGTGTAAAGCGATTCTCGAGCGGTATCTTGAAGTAAAAAAGGAAATGATACCAGATGTATGTACTCCCTTTTTGCTGGCTCGTTGGTCCTGATGGTTACACAGGCCAACTCAAAGTCTTGAAGAAGCCTCTGCGGATCCTCTCCTGGAAAGTTACTGAACTTGGCAAGATCTGTATGGAAGAGTGTCTCAGTTCCCAGTTGTTAGCTATCGCGGGCAAGGTGATGCCCAAGGGTTTCAGATTGTTGTTATTGGGGAACAACATCGCCCTGAGTGTATGCTCTGGGGGTGCATTCTCATTGTCATCATTGTTGATTTCTTCTTGTTCGTCCGACATTCTTGCTGCTTGACGGGCTTCTCGCTCAAGCCGTGTCTGTCTCCTTAGTCTGCTTCTTCTTCTCTTGGTATTTCTCTCGATCTCTGGATCAAACCAAACGTCTCTGAGTTTTCCTTCAAGATTGGAACGAAGCATATACCGTGGACAAGACCTGAGTCAAGGTCAAAGAGAAATTTTGGAAGGCGCAACTACCCGGCAACGGTGCTAATTTAACGGAGCTCAGTCGTTATCACTATTCCAACTTATTTTAAACTGTAGTACGTGGCGTTGTTTAGACCAGACCTACTGTCCGATAAAGGGACTCAGTATCGGGCACGAGGAATGTTTCCAGCCAATATACTTCCAATTTATTATATTAAATTGTTCGCAAGAGTACGAATTCGTTATAAAGAAGTAAGCTGATCCTAAGTCGTATTCTCAAGGAAGGCTAAACAGGGCTTTATCTATGTTACAGAAAAAAAAGCAATTAAAAAGAGAGAGTTTTGGATTTTTAATCTAATTAATTATCTAGGCGAAAACAAATGAAGTAATTAAATCCTAAATCTAATAGCAATGAATTAAGCAAATTGAATTGAAACATGATTTGAATTAATTAATTAACATGATTGAAAGATTTGTATTACTGAATTGGAAATTAATCAATAACAAGGCAGAAAGAAAAGAAATTATAAAGAAGTAAAGGAAATAGTAAAAGAACTCACGGATGAAAAGGAAATATACTGCATTAAAGTACTCCGGGTTTGAATCACGAATGAGTTTACAACTGAATTGAAGAACGAATCAGAAATAAAAATCTAGACTAAAGTGTTTTCACTCGTGGTCTAAACCCTAGACTAAAAGTATAAAAACGTGAAGAAGATCCTCCTTTGAAAAATCATGCGTGGGCGTTTAAATAGGTGCGAAAGATTGCGCCAGGGTAGCGCTCGCTAGGGGGCAGCGAGCGCTACCTTGGCTCGCTGTGAATCTGGCTGAAGCAGGGGGCTAGCGAGCGCTAGGGGGTAGTGCTAGCTAGGCCTCCTCGTTGGCTGAAGTTTGAATGCAATGGGGTAGCGCCCGCTAGGGGGCAGCGAGCGCTACCCCACTGTTCTGTCTTCAAACTTCCCAGGGGCCAGCGGTCGCTGGGGGCTAGCGACTGCTAGCCCCACGTTCTGTCCTTCCTATGTTGCACAAGCCAGCGGTTGCTAGGGGCTAGCGATCGCTAGGCCTGCATTCTGCCTTCTCCACACTTTTCTTCATCTTTTCACCTCTTTTCGCCCTCGTTTCTCTTCTCGAATGTTGTCAACTTCGTGTGTCGATCTTTACCTAAAATGTAACATATGAAATACCCAAGACATCAAACCGAATGACAACAAGCGATAATATAGATTAACTTATGAGAGAAACAAGACCGAAAGTAGATAAAAACAACCTCCCACACACAATACCTTGCTTGTCCTCAAGCAAGTCTAAGCTCAAATAGAATACGGAGATTTTAAAACAAGAAGCAAGTTAATTGTGCGACAACAATCAAATTCAATATGAGTTTACGGAAGGAATAATGAGACTACTTATCAATCACCATTACGTGTTTCCCTCGAAGATACAATTTCAAACCGATCAAACTAGTAACATATGCAAATCCGGTTTTTAATTACTCAAAAGCTAGACTTAGAATAGTTAATCTTTTCAAACTCAATTATTAAAGAACCAATTTGCATAGAATTTTTAGTGATATTACGAACATTGGTCACTAGGTGTGATCATCGGTTAAACCGAGTATCCTAGTGTGGTTTCCCATACCCATTCCTCGAATTCAAAATTTTCTTCAATTTGATAGAGGAAGAGGGGTAGAGTTCTTATCACCTATTCAAGCACTTCAATTGATTCAATAACAATTTTAAAGGCCATTCGAGCCAAATTTTCGGAAAGAGTGCGTTATATGGCTAAAAGTCACGAGATATGAATATTTAGAGGTTATCTAAAGTGCTCTCGTGTGGTTTCCCATGCTCATGGTTTCCAGAGGAGCAGAAGCCTCCCAACTCAATCTTAAAAATAACAAAATAAGAATTATGAACAACTAAGTCTAGCCATCAAGCAATCTTATACCAAATGCACACGTTACAAGCTATCACATCAATCCATCACAAAATCGAGTGCCCCACGGCAATTATAATCAAAATGCAGTGCTCATTATGCAATCATCAACTCACAATGTCAATTCATGTTATCAAGCACAATCAACATGTATCTTATCAAAATCGATCACTAATCCAATTAAGCTTCCAACATGCAAGAGGACAAACAGAGTACACAACTACATACTTCTAAAAATACGCCGCATGCTTATGAATAAAATCCTACCTACCCCCTCATTAAAGAAATAAGCAATGTCCTAATTACTACAATAAAACAAAAGAGAGGAAAGGAACTACCCGATTCGGGTTGATAAGGCGGTGGTGAAAGCTCAAGTAGTTGTAAATGGTTAGACCTACAAAAGAAACACCGAAAGAAACAAAAACAACAACAAAAAGGAAATAACTAAAAGACACAAACCGGACACAAGCAAAAATAAACGATAAGAACATACTAAACAGCAGTGAGAAGTCACTGCTGATCCAACGGCAGCGGTGGGTGATCGTACAAAGCCCAGTTTGACCACTGGGCATTGAGCTCGGCCATCTGTCGGTTGTTCTCAAGTATCTGTTGATACTGGAGAGCCGACTGCTCCTGAGACAATCTCCACTGACGAGCTTGCTCAGACATCATGTCATGGGTAGCAGTCACCCTCTTCTCAATCCGCTCCTGGCTCCGAAGCATGGAGGAGCTGAAGTCTCTAAACTCTCGGTAGAAGGACTGGGCCTCGTGAGCATGCGCCCCAAAGTCCTAGGAGAAGCTGGTGAAGTCCTGCCTGAAGGAGGTGAAGTCGGACCGGAGGACGCTAAGTTCAGTGCTAAGAGACTAAAACTGCGACGTGAGGTGATTCATGCCACCGGTAGAAGTAGAGCCGGCGCCGTAGTGATACTGGCTGGCGCCCGTCTAGTATGAAGAAGGGCCGGGAGCAAAGGTATCCTACATAGGGGCATCCTCATAGGCTTCCTCCTCGGCTGCTCGGTCAGCTGCTCCTTCGTCACCTCCGACATCAGGTAAGTTGGCGGCTATGGTGGCCAACTCATTAGTGTGGTTAACCACACAGCGTCGGGAGGTGGATGGCACCCATGTGTAATCATTGGTGCAGATGCGAGCCTGGCGGAGCTCAGAGTGATCAATCCTCGACACATAGATAGTATCGGCTGGATCAAGATTCTCCAGGTCAAAGACCTCGAAGTGTCGAGCAATGGCACAGATCACTAGGGGCAGTGTGGCATGATACCGGATTGTAGCCAACATATTCTTAAACGTGTTAAGAATATAGTATCCGGCACACACCCAGGAGCCTCGAACAGCGCTCTGGAGCAGATAGACTTCGGACTGATTGACCTTGTTGGCTTGCTCCTTGCCGGTGATTCCATAAGACAGAAACTTATGAAGAATCATCAGGACATTACTCTGAATGAAACCAGCCGGCATCCCGCCGGCTTGCCAGTTGTGAAAACCCGTGAGGGAATTCCACGCGGCATTTGGATTGAAGTGGGAAGGTGGGGCTTGATCCCCCATATTCTTGCCGTGGAATCCCATAATCCTGCACAAAAGAGTGATAGAAACACGACGGGGTACTCCCCGCAATCTAAACGTGCAGTAAGTAAGATCCGCAGGAACAGTCAATGTCGACAAGAATTCATGCGTAAGTACTTTAGAACATTTAAAGGACATATGAGCATATTTCCTAAGTCCTAAAACATCAAGATATTGCTCAAGTTCCCTAACACATTCTAAACTAGCTAACAAATTCCAATCAAGGGTATGAGGCGGAGTTACCTCATGCCGAGTCCACCGTTCATAAAATTGCCCCTCCAAGTGTGAGTGGAGGGGGAAGGGGCAATTATAGGCTTCTTGTAGGTCTTCGGTGGTAGGTTCCTCTGGTTGGGAAGTGCTCGCCGCTTGCTCGCCGGCACGATTCTTGGAGCGCGCCATTTAGAGTAGAGAATGAAAAAGGAGGTCGTCGGATAGTCGTCGGAAAGTCACCGAAAAGTCGTCGGGAAAGTAGTGGTGGTGACTAGTGTCGTTGGGTGACGGAGAATGACGGAGGTGTAGTCGAATTTGGAAGAATAAGAGTGATTTATGGAGAGGAAAAGAAATTGGGGTTTGAGAATTTGGGGGAATTGGAAAAATTAGGGATTCGGAAATTTGGGGAAAAGGAATTGGAGATTTTGTGGATTGGAGATGTTTGGGTGGTAAAATAGATGAGAGGAGGGTTGAAGGTGGTGAATGGTGTAAGTATTTAGAGGAGAAAGAGGTGGAAGAATGGAGTTTGGGGGAGTAATTTAGGGAGAATTCGCGAGGGAGAGATGGAGAAGAAGAATTGGGGAAAAAGTGGGAGAAGGAAAGAGGGGAGAAGGAATTTAAACGGGCAGAGAGTGAGGGTAGCGGTCGCTAGGGGGTAGCGACCGCTACCCTAGCGCGCTGGACGGCTAGGCAGGGAGCGAGGGTAGCGCTCGCTGGGGGGGTAGCGAGCGCTACCCCAGCGCGCTGGATAGGTAGGCATGGACCAGGGGTAGCGAGCGCTGGGGGTGTAGCGCTCGCTACCCCTGCGTTCTGTTTTGGGATAGGAACTGGGGCTAGCGCTCGCTAGGGGATAGCGAGCGCTGGCCCCCTTATGCTGGACGGACAGAACGCTGGGCTAGCGCTCGCTGGGGGCTAGCGAGCACTGGCCCAGCTCTTGTAATTAATTACCTTCCTTTTTCCCGTATTTTTCACTGGTCTCGTGCATTCTTCCCAATTTTTCCTGCAACATAAATTAACTTAAACTGAGTTCTTCCCTTAACTAAATACGAAACAACGAAACAAAAATAAATAAACCAACAAAAATAAAATCAACGGAAATAAAAGACCGCTTGTTTAACGTCATTAGCTCGACGGAAATATATGATCAATTAAAAGGTGGATCCTCAGTAGGTGTGGACTCCACCGTGAAGTTAGTAGGCCATCCCTCTATGTACAGCTTAACGCGATGCCCATTCACCACGAATGAGTCATCGTCTCCTTCTTTAGTAAGCTCTACTGCCCCATACGGCTTAACATCTTTTACTACGAATGGGCCGCTCCATCTAGACTTCAATTTTCCAGGAAAGAGCTTCAACCGGGAATTGAACAGTAACACCCTCATGCCAGGCTTCAAATCTTTGTGGAGAATCCTTCGGTTGTGGATTGCCTTCACCTTATCCTTGTAAATTTGAGCGTTGTCATACGCCTCATTTCGCAGCTCGTCTAACTCCGACATCTGTAGAGAACGGTGCTCCACTGCTTTTTGCAAATCAAGATTGGAGGCCTTGATTGCCCAATAGGCTTTGTGCTCCACTTCAACTGGTAGGTGGCACGCTTTTCCGTACACGAGACGATACGGGCTCATCCCCAACACGCTTTTGTATGCCGTGCAGTATGCCCAAAGAGTGCCGTTCAACTTAATCGACCAATCCTTCCTAGATGGCTGAACCATCTTCTCCAAGATATTCTTGACTTGCTTATTGCTCGTCTCGGCTTGGCCCGACGTCTGAGGATGATATGGGGTCGCGATCTTGTGCGTTATCCCAATTTTCTTCATTAGCTTCTCGAATAGTCTGTTGCAAAAGTGTTTGCCACCATCGCTAATGATAGCTCGTGGGAAGACAAACCTGCACAAAATATTTTCCTGCACGAACTTGAGAACAACGTGAGAGTCACACGTTCTAGTGGGGATAGCCTCAACCCACTTGGAAACGTAGTCAACGGCAAGCAAAATATATTCGTACCCATGAGACATAGGGAAAGGACCCATAAAGTCAATTCCTCAAACATCAAATATTTCAACCACAAGGATATTATTTAAAGGCACTTCATTCCTACGACCTAAATTGCCGACTCTTTGGCATCTATCACATGAGAGATAATAGGCATGTGCATCTTTAAACAGAGTAGGCCAAAATAAACCTGATTGAAGAACCTTGTGCGCCGTCTTTTGGCCTCCAAAGTGGCCGCCACAATGAGTCTCATGGCACATCTCTAACACTTTCGGTTGCTCCTCCTCCGCTACGCATCGTCTAATCACTTTGTCTTTTCCGAGCTTGAAAAGGAAAGGGTCTTCCCAAAAGTATTGCCTGCACACATGGAGAAAACGCTTCCTTTCTTGTGAAGTGAGGTCAGGCCTTAACTCGCGATAAGCTAAATAATTAACAATATCAGCAAACTAAGGCACATGATTAACACTATAGGCATGCTCATACGGAAAAGACTCGTCAACTAGATCATAAGACGGGGAAGAAGAGACATGTTCTAAGCGAGAGAGATGATCGGCAACGGCGTTTTCACTTTCTTTTCTATCACGAATTTCAACATCAAACTCTTGCAATAATAAAACCCAACGAATTAGCCTAGGCTTCGTCTGAGGCTTAGTCAACAGATAATGTAAAGCAGCATGATCACTATGAATTATAACTCTAGACCCTATAATATAAGCACGAAACTTATCAAGAGAGAATACTACCGCTAACATTTCTTTTTCAGTAGTAGTATAATTTATCTGAGCAGGGGTTAAGGTAGAGCTAGCATAATAGATCACTCGCAATATTTTATCAACTCGTTGACCTAAAACAGCACCTATAGCAGAGTTCGACGCATCACACGTAATTTCAAAAGGAACAGACCAATCTGGACCAACAATAATAGGTGCACTGCATAATTTTTCTTTCAAAGTAATAAAGGCAGAGAGACAGTCAATATCAAAATTAAAGGGGGTGTCTTGAGCAAGTAAACGACACAGAGATTGGTAAATTTTAGAAAAGTCTTTAATGAATCTACGATAAAAACCAGCATGCCCTAAGAAGCTTCTAATTCCCTTAACATCAGTCGGTGGAGGTAATTTTTCAATTACCTCAACTTTAGCCTTATCGACCTCAATTCCTTTACTAGACACGACATGCCCCAAGACAATTCCACTACGTACCATGAAATGACTCTTTTCCCAACTCAAAGTAAACAGGTTTCAACACAACGATCTAGGACACGATCAATTTTAGAAAGACAATCATCAAACGAAGAGGCAAAAATAGAAAAATCATCCATAAAGACTTCTACAAAGTCACTAATCATGTCAGAGAAAATAGACATCATGCATCGCTGAAACGTACCTGGTGCATTGCACAGTCCAAATGGCATCCTCCGAAAGGCACAAGTCCCGAAAGGGCTGGTGAAGGCCGTCTTTGCTTGGTCCTCCGGGTCGATCACAATCTGATAATAACCTGACAAACCATCCAAAAAATAAAAATAGTCATTACCAGCAAGCTTATCTAACATTTGATCAATAAAGGGTAAAGTAAAGTGATCCTTTTTCGTAGCCGCATTAAGCTTGCGGTAGTCAATACACATCCTCCATCCGGTAACGGGTCTGGTAGGGACAAGCTCCTTCTTCTCGTTCATAGTCACCGTGATCCTGCCCTTCTTGGGTACAACGTGGACTGGACTCACCCACTCACTGTTAGCGATCGGATAGATGATCCCTTCGGCTAGAAGCTTGAAGATCTCCTTCTTCACGACCTCCATGAGTACTGGGTTGAGTCGTCGCTGTCCATCCCTCTTTGGAAGAGAATCGTCGGCGAGCTGTATTTTGTGCATGCACATTGCTGGGTTGATACCTCGGATGTCTGCCAGACTCCAACCGAAGGCTAATTTGTGCTTTTTCAGCATAGTTATTAACCGAGCCTGCCGAGCCTCAGTCAGATCAGCTGAGATAATTACTGGCTTCTGCTCGTTCTCCTCAAGAAATACATACTTCAGATTCGCAGGAAGCTCTTTCAACTCAAATTTCTCCGGTACTAATGGATTTGCTAAGGGCATCGGAGGTGGTTTTGCGAACTGGGCCTCCAAATGGAGTCTTTCCTCCATGTCGGACGATCCTTCAAAGATCTCATCCAAACTGTAATCCTGCACAAAAGAAATCTCGGCAAGAGCATCAACCGAATCGATAAAAGAACAGTCCTCAATAGAATTAACAGAAGGCATAGCCTTGTGCTTATGCACAGAAAATGAAACTTTCTCTCCTAACACAGACATTTGGATATTACCATTTTTTACATCAATCAAAGTATTAGTGGTTGCCATGAATGGTCTACCAAGCAATAAAGTATGATCACGTCCGTTTTCATGCACATCACCTATTTCTAAAACAACAAAATCCATAGGAACTATCAGACCACCAACACTCACTAGGATGTTCTCTATAATACCTCTAGGATATCTAATAGAACGATCAGCTAACTGTAAACTCATGCGTGTAGGTTTCAATTCCCCTAATTCTAATTCCTTAAAAATTGAATAAGACATAAGATTAATACCTGCACCTAGGTCAAGCATGCCTGTTACAATTTTACCATTACCGAGTGCTATAGTGATAACGAAACTACCTGGATCTCGCAATTTCTGAGGAAGAGGTTGTTGCATGATAGAGCTGGCCACCTCGGACACCATGATCGACTCATTATCTGCAAATCTTCTCTTTTTGGAGGCTAGCTCCTTAAAGAATTTTAGGTACGCCGGTACGTTGCGGATCACGTCCAGAAGTGGCAAATTGACATGTACTTGAGACAGCATCTTATAGAAATCCGCGAACTGCTTCTCAAGCTTAACATTTTTTAGCCTACTCGGAAAGAGAATCGGCGGCTTGTACGGATTTGCCATTTTGTGTAACTGAGTAGCAGGTTGCTCCGGTTCCTTCCCTTTCTCAGCATCCTCCACCTCTTTAGTCAGCTCATCCTCCGGCATAGCCACCTTGTTGTCAACTTGCTTGCCACTACTAAGAACAGTAATGGCCTGAATCTGCTGCGCTGAGTGCCCCTGCCCGGGTATCTTTCCGGTTTGCTGCTAATGCTGCATTTGATTAACAGCTCCTGAGATCTGTCCGACTTGACTCTCGAGGCGTTTGATTGTGGCCTCTTGAGCTTCCCTAGCCAGTTTACTTTCTTGCATGAAAGCTGCAAGACTGTCGTCAAGAGATGGTTTAGGCTGGGATGATCGCGGTGTAGACGGAAACTGCGGCTGAAACTGAGGCGTAGACGGCTGCTGATACGGTGGCGGCGGCTGCTGATAAGGTGGAGGCGGTGGATAGTACCCTGACTGAGGTGGGTAATAGGGCTGTTGCGGATAATACCCTTGCTGCGGTGGGTAATATTGCTGTGGGGCTGGTCGTCAGTCAGGGAAGTTCGGATTATGTCCTTGATTTGGCCCTTTCCATGTCGAGTTATTCTGAGCTCTCCATCCCGTAGTCTGCTGTGGATGCTGCTCAAATGGCGGGCGCGGCTGAAAGCCTTGTGCAGCATAAACTTCTGCTTCTCCCTCATAAGTCATCTCCGCCATTCTAGTGCAGTGATTCTCGTCATGAGTGAGATCACCACATATCGGGCACGGCTCAGATGTCGGCTCATGTTTGGTTACTGCAGAGGTCTTGCTCATCTTCAACTCTTGCAATTCCCGCATCATATCGGCCATCTGCTTCTTCAAGTCTAGGCTAACTCCAATCTCTCGGACTTCCACCCTCTTCGAACGAGAGGTCTTCTGCTACGAGTTACTAGCCAAGGTCTCGAAGATCTCTACTGCTTCATCGGCTGTCTTCTCAGATATATTACCTCCAGCCACTGTATCCACCATGAACTAATATGTGTGCTGCAATCCATTGTAGAAGATCTGCCAGAGGAGTTCTGGCACAATCTGATGGTGCGGGCACTGCTGTTGAAGCTCTCTGAATCTATCGAGGGCCTCGTGAAAGGGCTCATCAGGTTCCTGAGCGAACTGCATAATCTGGAGTCGTATTTGCTGCGTCTTATGGTTCGGATAGTATTTAAGCAGAAACGGAGTACTCACAGCCTTCCAGTTTGGTAATGATCTTGCTGGAAGGGAAAGATACCACGACTTTGCCCTATCCTTGAGTGAATAGGGGAAGCACTTCCTTAGTAGTTCGTCCTCGGTGATCGTCTGGAGGAGAATGGACTTGACAGCTGTGCAGAACTCCCTGATAAAAAGGAGTGCATCTTAGGCAGACCGTAGAATGAAGGGAGCAATTAATGTGGTTGTGCTTCAATTCGTAATTCCTTCCAGCAGCTGAGAGCACAATGGCGGATGCGGTTATGCCATAAGTCGGCCTGGCAAAATCTCTGAGTTTCCTAGGGGCCTCATCTTCCTCGGTCATTATTACCAGTTGTTCTACAAATAACGTGGCGAGGTTGACAACGTCCCTAAACCGCTCCTCAAGTACGACTTCTCTTCTATTGATGTTGTCAACGTAGGGTACCAACTCTTGTCTCAAGCTTCGGCGACCTAGCATACACAAACCAAGAGAAGATCAAACGCACCTTGCGGGAGCAAAGGAATAAACAATGGAATAAAATAAAATAAAAAATCAACACAAATAAATGCCTAAAACATTCCCCGGCAACGGCGCCAAAATTTGTTCCAACTTATTTTAAACTGTAGTACGTGGCGTTGTTTAGACCAGACCCACTGTCCGATAAAGGGACTCAGTATCGGGTACGAGGAATGTTTCCGGCCAATATACTTCCAATTTATTATATTAAATTGTTCGCAAGAGTACGAATTCGTTATAAAGAAGTAAGTTGATCCTAAGTCGTATTCTCAAGGAAGGATAAACATGGCTTTATCTATGTTACAGAACAGAAAGCAATTAAAAAGAGAGAGTTTTGGATTTTTAATCTAATTAATTATCTAGGAGAAAACTAATGAAGTAATTAAATCCTAAATCTAATAGCAATGAATTAAGCAAACTGAATTGAAACATGATTTGAATTGATTAATTAACATGATTGAAAGATTTGTATTGTTGAATTGGAAATTAATCAATAACAAGGCAGAAAGAAGAGAAATTATAAAGCAATAAAGGAAACAGTAAAAGAACTCACGGATGAAAAGGAAATATACTGCATTAAAGTACTCCGGGTTTGAATCACGAATGAGTTTACAACTGAATTGAAGAACGAACCAGAAATAAAAATCTAGACTAAAGTGTTTTCTCTCGTGGTCTAAACCCTAGACTAAAAGTATAAAAACGTGAAGAAGATCCTCCTTTGAAAAATCACGCGTGGGCGTTTAAATATGAGCGAAAGATTGCGCCAGGGTAGCGCTCGCTAGGGGGCAGCGAGCGCTACCTTGGCTCGCTGTGAATCTGGCTGAAGCAGGGGGCTAGCGAGCGTTGGGGGGTAGCGCTCGCTAGGCCTCCTCGTTGGCTGAAGTTTGAATGCAATGGGGTAGCGAGTGCTACCCCACTGTTCTGTCTTCAAACTTCTCAAGGGCCAGCGGTCGCTGGGGGCTAGCGACCGCTAGCCCCACGTTCTATCCTTCCTATGTTGCACAAGCCAGCGATCGCTAGGGGCTAGCGACCGCTAGGCCTGCGTTTTGCCTTCTCCACACTTTTCTTCATCTTTTCACCTCTTTTCGCCCTCGTTTCTCTTCTCGAACGTTGTCAACTTCGTGTGTCGATCTTTACCTAAAATGTAACATATAAAATACCCAAGACATCAAACCGAACGACAACAAGCGATAATATAGATTAACTTACGAGAGAAACAAGACCGAAAGTAGATAAAACAATCACTCCGGTCAAGATAAATTTATAATACCTACACTCTTCACTAGGTTCCGCTAGTGATCCCACAGAGAGTGGGTGAATTCCTCTCTCGACGTCACAAATTGAGATTTTGAGTCGGGTCTTGCCTTGGGCAAGAACTGTAATCAAGCAAAAAGTAAATGTTGTAAAAGTAAATAATTGAAAAGAAAACACTAAGAGAGTTAAATAAGAAAGCAACTTGACTTGGGTCAGAATCCTTGAGTCTTGACTTATGTCTTGATCGTGGGTGCAAAGTTGTTCTTTGTTCTAGAATGTCATTGGTTAAAGGCGAGCGTAAGAATGGGGTTTTACTACTATCACCCAAACGCATCACTCAAGTAGACCCCTTTTTAATCGTTATGTAACCACCGAAGCCTCGCCCAACATACCTTTGCAGCTAAGAAGGTAAGGATTACTCACTCCCCTATCCCCCTTGCCCAAGATTGCTCCTGGACCAAGCTTACTCCAGCATACTCAAATAGGCATTCGCGGGGAACGCAACAACCATGGGAACACCATCTGAAACGCCCGTCTCATGGCGAACCCACCTACATCACCGCACTGATCCTTCTAGCTGGCAAGCAGGGAGTCGCTAACACTTGGAGTTTCCAGCTCACAGTTGTAACCTGATCTTGCCCAAGATTGCTACTGGCTAGACAACACCAAAGACTTGATCAAGTTGTATAGGATTCAGTTCGAGCACTTTAGGAACACGCCAATACAACTATGTGCACAGTTAGACCTCTCAAGACTATAAGTTTGGACTCAATTCATCTTTCTCAAGCCAAGTTTATAAACTTAGCTACTCATACGAAAAGTAAAGAACAATGATGAAATGAAAGAAAGCATACTTGTATTGAAATACGGAAATAGAGTTGTTACCAAAAGTTCTTCTTGCTAGGACCAACCCCTAGCAAGGCCGAAAGCATTAAACAAAAATTAAATAAAGTGTTTTCCCGTTGGACTTGTTTCTTCCTCCCCAACACTCATTAAATTAAAATCCTAGACTAAGGATAAGAGCATTCGGGCGTCATCCGTCCCCTCGAATTCGTATGTTTCTAATTCATATCGTGGGGTATCTATAGCTCTTCCGTGGGCTTGGGCTTTCGTGGTGGTGGTGGCTAGGGTTGTGGAGAACTTTCCTTCCCGGTATGATCTTCCACATAGAAGGAAATATTCTCAATCTTTCCCAAATCGTTGGTGGAAGGAAATAGAGATATGTTTCCTTTTCCGCAAAAGGAATGAAATCTTCCGCGCATCCCAGCGTCTTGCCCATTTTCTTATGCGCTCCCAACTGCTTAGTGTGTCTCCTTGTCTTGGCCAACGTGCTCCTCTTGCCCCCAGCAGTTGCAGCGTGATCTCGAGCGGTACTTTGCCTTGATCTTCAGATTGCCCAAGCTACTCCGTGCATAATCTTGCCTCTTTCTTGAGATGACCTGCAACCTTGACTTGTATCCTGCCAAGCCAGACTTGTGTCCTCCCAAACATAAAACACAACACAAACAAAGGAAAATGACTCGATCTAGACCTAAAACAAGATACAAAAAGAGCACAAAAAATGGGCTCGTCAGCAAACCAATGGACAGATTGGTCCAGATGTATTTGACAAAGCAGCCAATATAAAATAATATCGTGGTATTATCATATTATTATTATATCTAACTACTAGTCGACCTGATATCACTTTTGTGCTAGGTACCAAGATAATCCAAAGGAGTCTCATATAGAAGCAACTAAGAGAATATTGTGTTATCTCAAAGGCATAGCCGAGATTGGTATGTGGTATCCTTGTGATGACAACTTTGAGCTAACTGGATATTCTGACTCTGACTATGCAGGTTGCAAGCTCGATAGAAAATCTACATCTGGGACTTGCCAATTTCTTGGAAGCAAATTCATTTCTTGGTTTTCTAAGAAGAAAACTTCGGTTGCAACCTCAACAACAGAAGCAGAATATATGACTACAGGAAGCTTTACCGCGCTAATCTTGTGGTTAAAGCAACAGCTCAAAGACTACGAGATTTACATGGATGCAGTATCCATCTTCTGTGACAGCTCCAGTGTGATAGCAATCACTCAAAACCCAGTACTTCACACTCGCTGCAAGCATGTGGATGTTCGACATTATTTCATACATGATCACATCGAAAAGAAGAACATCCAGATCGAGAAAATACATACCAACGTGCAGCGAGCTGATATTCTTACAAAGGCACTAGCAGAAGATATTTCAAAATGCTATGTGGGAAACTGGATTTGGTAAATCTATATGAGCATAATGCTAAAGTATAAAATACAGATCGTTTTTGTCGTTATATATCTGTTATAATACTTGCTCTTGTATCCAACTGTCTTTGTGTATTTCACTTATTTGTCTATGGATCAATTGATTTTATGGACTATATAGAAAATTTGATATATGCTTACAAGTGGATCATATGTTATTCATATACTATAAGATTGATAACGTAACATAAGACAATGTATATCCTATGGACGGGATTGATAAATTGATCTTCTGCTTACGTTGTGATAAATTGATAAATTGGTCTATCTCTATAGACCAGACCGATGAATCAACATGTCTTTACATTTTAGATCAATCACCCATGACTTAGTCAATCTCTTATTAATCAGGTTAGTAAATCGACATTGACCCTTACATGGAAAATCAACTAGTTACTCCCTCCGTCCACGAAACTTCTTCTTATTTTACCATTTTCGTCCATCCACAAAACTTCTTCCTACTTTAAACTTTTCATTTATAATAAGTGGACCCACCACACTCTCTACACACAACTCAATTTAATATAATACATTAAGTGGGACCCAAAATCCACTAACTACACACAACACAATTTAAAACAATATATCAAGTGGGACCCTAATTCCACTCACTACATATCGTCATTAAAGTCAAAAGCACTACATTAAAACTCGCACCGGGTCAAACTAAGAAGATGTTTCATGGACGGAGGGAGTATAATCTAAGATCAAAATCTCAACCTATGCTAGACATATGCATGTCCTTCCTTTGAATCAATCTGATAAACAAAGATTTAAATATTTTAAGTGTGTTTCGATAAACATCATCAAAATTAATTTCAAAGGGTTTTCAACAACGGTGAATCCCCCAGAGCACATCATAATGTTTTTGATTCACACTTGGACAAACCCCTCATTGTTGAACTTCTCGTGCATATTCTTTTAGAGGACATGGAGCAAAACACAGATGATGTTCATTTGATCGTTTTACACAATGTGAAAATTTAGAAATAAAAAGGTTTGAGATGACTCCAAATATGAAGAGTCTAAATTGAAATCAAAACGGCTTTAGATTATTGAAGATGTTCCCCCGAAAGAGACGTAATTGGAGACTCACCAAGTCCCCTTTGAGCCCATTTTTTGTGGCTCTTTTTGAGCTTATCTAAGTATAGATCGAGTCTTGTTTTCTTTTCTTTTGTGTCTTTGTGTTTGGGAGGACACATTTTTGTGAGACGGGTAGTTCAGATGATTCTTGGGCAAGTCAGACCACATTTCGTGAAAGAGGCAAATTCTCAAAAGTTAACACCTTGAGCAAGGAACTGATATGATTAAGATAATGTACCGTGCAGTATCTGGACCTGACATTTCAAAGCTGGAGGTGAAGTTTCTTGAGAAACACCTTGGGCAAGTCGTTCTGATACTTTTTGTGCCCTAGATGGAGTACCTGGTGAACGATGAGCTGAAAAGGAAAGATTTGACGAGATCTTGGGAGGAGCGGATGAAGAATCTAACTACGGCGCACCAACAAGGAAATATATATTTCTTATACCTTGTAAGAACCACATAAGGAAATAATCAAGGCGGTCAACTACTGGAGAACTAGGGATGCACTCAATAAGGAAAGAAGATCTTTCATACAAACTTTAGCCGCAACCAAGACGAGGTGGATCTTGAGAAAGATGGAGCACAAGTCAATACCTTGAGAAAGACGGCGAGGAGAACGTTCGTTCAGAATACTTTATGCCACGTGGAGAAGCTTGGATCAGAAGAAAAAGCAATTCAGGTAAGTCAGAAGGCAAGGTGCATACGACGCAGATCTTGACCAAGATAACTTGTCCTTGGGCAAGGTGTGGAAGATCCTGATAGTAGCGAGAAAATAAGGAAAAAGATCTTTATTTACTTACATAATTGATATGCAGGATTTAGACATCATTGAAGATAGAGATGGATATATTTTTTTGAGATATTTATGCAAGGAAACAAATCTCTAGAAACCCTAGCTTTCCCAGAACGTCATGGGCCTGGCTCATAGCCCACTCAGCTTATATATAAGACCCAGGTCGCAGCAGTAGTCAGCGTATGCAAAAAAAATATGAAGTACATGAATGAGAGCCACTGTTGCACGAACCACTCACACTCTTCATTATTTTTCTTAGTGTATTAAAACTAGATATTTTGAGAGTCTAAGAGAGGAAGAAACGAAGTCTTCGGGCACTTTATATTTTTCTTGTATTTATTTTCCTTGGTCAGGTTGGTCTTGCCATGAATTTTTTTCCATTCTCCGTTTAGTTCTAGTACGTTCCCTTTTATCTTTTCTTTTTTGTTTCTTTTATTTATGTCTAGGTAATTTTAATACTTGGTGTGGGTAAAACGAGTTTAGCTAAAATCAATTTATCATTATGAGGTCTAACTTGGTCAACGCAGTTGCATGTGTGTGTTCCTAAAGCACTACATCTGATTTTTATATAACTTGACCAAACCCTTGGAGTTGAGCGGACGACAACGCATTGGGCAAGGTGAGGTTGAACTGAAAACTAGAAGCCCAAAAGGATAGGGATTCCGCCCTTGCCAGTCAGATGGATTAGTGTGGTGATGTGGAAATGCCATGGAAGATGCACCTGAAAAGAGTGGAGTGTCTGTGGAGGTCGCTCCGCAAATGTCAAGTTGGGTATACTGGAGTAGGTTAGGCTTGGGAGAGTGCATGTGCAAGGGTGTAAGGGAGTGGGTAACCTTTGCCTTCTGGGCCGAAAAGGTATGTTGGGTGGGGCTATGGCAGATACATGATGATTAAAAAGGTGGCTGCCCGAGTGATGTGTTTACTCGTAGGTAAAACCCCAGACTTACACTTGCCTTTAACCAACAACATGTGCATGCAACGAGAATCTTTGCACCGATGACCAATGAGTTGATCAAGACGTAACAAATTGAGCCCAAACAAAGTATCTTTTTTCTTTTAATTTTTCTTTTTGTTTTATTTCTGGTCTTAGTTAATTCTCTGCCCGAGGCAGACCCCTCTATAAAAAATATAAAATCGTGACAGAGAGAGAGTACACCAACTACATATGGGATCGACTCTATACTTACCACTAGTAGAACCTAGTGCAAAAGGATATAAAAATTACAAATTTCTCTTGACTCGGTGATGACGACTGAGCCCTGTCAAGGACCACAACAGTACATTCGATCTTGTTGCGAAAAATTTTTGATGTTTCTGGAGCAATCATTATTTTGATGATGTTGTTCGTGTGGGAATCGTGGTGGTCAATGGTATTTGAACGGATTTTGAAATGACATGGTATTAATTTAAGTTGATTAAATATCCTAAGAACGATCTATATTGTGAGTAAATGATCGTTATATATTCATTTTCTCTAAACTGATTTTCGAAGAGTGAGAAATAATAAATTAAAGTGTGTTACTTAAATAGTGGAGTTATGGGTTGTTCTTGGGTCTGTGCTAGGCGGTGTGCTCTTCCTGGGACCAACACATCTGTTATAAATGAATATCCAGATGCGATGAACAAACACAACAAATAAATGATAAATAACACAAATGCAAACAAGATTTATAGTGGTTTTCTGAATGTGTATCGACTATGTCCACTCTCGAAGAAGAAAACTTTTATTCACGTAGAACAATAGAAATTACAAAAAAAAAGACTAAGGTTTTCGCACACTATATTTTACGTCGTTGATTTATAGAATGTTGTGTTGTGTGTGACTACTACATACGGTTACAATATTTATAGATATACGTGCTAACCCTTGTACAAATCTCATTTGAAATAGGCTGAAATACATGAGATCCAAAACCCAGAAGTAAAACAGCTAGAAATTGCGTAAGTGTTGAAGCAGCGTGCAGCTTCAACAGGACATGTCGATGTCATGACCTTCTTGCACCAGGTAACTCGTCGATTTACTTCACGGACTTGGCAAGTTGATATTGTAGTCATTGATGTCTTCCACAACTTAAGATGACATGCTCGTGTGGCCTGCCCCAAATGGACAGCTCCATTGTCCCAGATCGACCTGTCCAATACCAGGTCGATGAGATGACATGTCCAAAACAAGGTCACAGAAATACCAGATTGACCTGCCCAGACCACCATCAGGCTTATTACCGCATTTGGTGATCTCTGATCTATTTGGCTGGTAATCTCCATCTCCTAGACCTGCAATATGTTTGGACTCTGATATTTAAGTTATTATTATTTTTAATTCATAATATACTTTCTTCACAGTAATTGGAATCTAGGTTGCAGCATCATGAGACAGGAGCATCAAAATTGATGTACAGCTTATTTTGTATATTTTAACCTATGTACTTATCATAATTATTGGCTGATACCTCATTAGTGCATTGCAAAAAATAGATTCCCATCGTAAGAGAATTATCTAGACAAAGTTTGCTTATTTTTATATAATACCCCGTCTTTTTAAGTTCCGAAATAAACGATATTCTAACGCTATAATTATATTATATATTAATCGTTGTAGTAAATTAATGAGAGTTTCTATAATTGAAGAAGAGTTTTAGTTTAAGAGAACAAATAATTAAAGAATTCTTGACTAATATATTAAAGGATATTAATATTAAGGTGTATGATTTATACATTGGACTTATATAAATTATAAGTGTAGAAATATGTTATAAAGTTGAAGAACATATATATGACATATATGGGATACTTATAACAATAAGTTGTATGGTTAAGATTTAATATATATATCTAATGAAGCATGCTACACTTAAGTATATACATATATGTTGTAGAAATCTGAAAATGACATAAGGAAGCCACACGGTTGCTATATATTTCTATGTTGCTGAAATGTTGCAAGCAATCTAAGAACACATGCATAACATAAATATATAGATAAACATACAACATGCAACTTGCTTTGGTTGGAAAGAAATAAGGATAGAACACTCAAGTACATGCAATGCATTGAATAAAGTAAGGAAAGCAAATAAATATAAACACTTGAGTGAAAATCCTAGGATATATATATATATATTGTACAACCTACCAACACCTAGTTATATAATACATTACATGAAGTAACTAAAGTCTAAACTAACATAAACAAAACTGCCATCAGTATGTAACCAAAAGGAAAGAAGTAAATACTTCTATAAGTGTAAGGAAATGATAATCATAACATAAAATGGGAAGCAAAGAAAAGATCTCAGCAGACATGCTGCTGCAGAAAATGGTGCAGAGAGGCTGCATCCTTCGGTTGAGTGTAAGGGAGAAGTCTCCCATCCAAGCTTCCTTCCATGCCCTACAAATAATAGCATTAAGTCTATTAAACTAGCATTCTAAAACTTAAGTCCTAAGGTAACATTACCACACTACAAACAACTATAAAAGGGGGCATAGGGGGCTGTCTTATAATCGTTTCATCACCCAAAAACACACACCTAAACACTATCAGTGCAGCAGTCTTTTAAAACACAAGAAGAAGAAGTAGTTCAAGATAAAGGTAATGAAACTAAGCTCTAACTCTATCTTCCATTTATATCTATTATAATTTTAACTCACAATCATAAACCATAAACTGATCTGCCCTCCTAATTCAATTCAGAAAAACAGAAGTAACAAACTGCAGTCTTTAAACTTTTAAAAAAAAACATATAACTATGAACATGTTATTATTCAGTTAAAGTAGGATGATGAAACAGTATGTAACATATACATTCAGATAGCAGTTAATGGCCAGAATATGAACTTAGAAAATATGTTCTTAGTGATGAAATGCAAACTATAAGTGATTATAAAACAGAACATAGATAAACTCTTAACACAGATTTGAACATGCTCACAACATGTCATAAACTCAGAATCTAATTAAAACAAACCCTAAACTTCTAAAATAAACTCTTAACACAGATTTGAACTTGACAAGTTCTCAGTTAAATTTCTGGAAATCTAAGCTCAATTAAATCATGTCATAAGAAATTTTCAGAGGATTCAGTATACTTCTAAAACATATACTACGAAAATTTAGTATTCCAAAACTGAAAAATATAGAAAACTTAGCTTATATAAGCTGTATGCCATTCGGTAGTATTGAGAACACCAACTTGATCAAAAACTGACCAAAGTAGAATTTCAATTAGGAATCTAAACATTTAACAAGAAAATAGAAGAAGGAGCTTACCATACTGGCAGTCCACGGCAGTTCTTGAACCAGAAGACACGCTTCACCTACGAATCATCTTAAACCAAATCAACCAAACCGAATGTCCTATTGCAGAAAAGAAACCATTTCAGAAAATTAAAACACGGAAACTGAAATAATAATACAGAAACAGAGAGATGAGGACTTAACTCACCCTCTAATTGCACTGAATCGCAACCACACGACCACCCTGCCTCCAAGCCGATTTCCCCAGATTCCTACTCTGCAAACACTTGATTAATCAGAAAATAAAGAGAGATTAGAACATGCAGTAATGAAGGATAAAATGTAGAAAAAAATAAGAACATGCAGAAATTTCTTTCCTCTAGGACTCAGAAATTTAATCTGAAAATTTTAGAAACTATAAAATCTGAAATTAGAAAGGGAGATGAATTGAGTATTCTGAGAAAGTTAGGATAAATTTTTGGAGATTTAAAACTGAAATTATGAACTTCAAAGCTAGAAAAGAAAGAACGAAGGAGATTAGAAGTTACTTGTGATAAGCTTGGAGTAAAGAGAACGTCGAGAGTAGAGAAGAAAGGCAGAGAGAACGAGAGGAGAAGGAAGAGAGTTCTGTCGAGAGTTGGTGAAGGAGAGAATGAGGAATGAGGGTTAGGGTTAGATAGGAATAGAGTGTTCTAGGTCCGGGCCGGTTTTGGGCCGGATACCGGGCCGGGTCAGACAAATACTGGGCTAATGAATTAAACTAGTCTGGGCCTAAGTAAAGGGAATGAATTGAGCTTAAGTGATTTAAATTAATGGGCCGGGTTATACTAAATGATTGGGCTGGGTTGGGAAAACTATTGGGTTGAATATTTAAATTAGTGATGGGCCGAGAATATATTGATTGGGCCGAAAATTTAATTTAGGATTGGGCCATACTAATAAGTCTAATGGGCCCAGTTCTTAATCTTAAAATAATTAATAATTAATTAATTTAATTAGTTAATCATCTCACTTAATTAATTAAATGGACTAGTTTAAAACATTTTAATAAGATAAGATTTAATTAAGATAGAGTTACATCAATTAGAAATATTAAATATTGAAGAAGTGATAGTAAAATATACATTATGTATTAAATTAAGAAAATCCAATTTAATTAATAATTGGGTTCTAAAATAAGAGAATTTATGTCTCTAAATTTATTAAGGATTTATTTATAGAACTAATATTATAAGGTTATGTAAAGAGTTAAATAATTATAACTTATAAAATAAATTGAATAATTAATTATCGAGAATTAATTATCTCATTAAGTGTTAATACACTTATTGCACCTAAATGCAATTACTGAAGTAATTGAATCGATGATTCAATACCTTATTAATAATATTGATCTGAAGTATCAATATCTCGATTACAAGTCGAAACAAGAACTAAGAATAATATATTCTTACAATTAAATATTTCAAATGCACTAAGGGCATTTTAACTTATGCGAGCTCTTCTAAAGGTTTTTACGAGAGACCTGTTTCGCGTTTCAAGATTTAATCAAGTGCAAATCGAAGTTATCCAGGTAGGCTTTCTATTACAAAGAAAATTATGTGTGCCGTATGCTATTTATATTGTTTTCAAAAGGATTTCAACGTGAGAAAAATGTTTCAAAGTATTGTCTTGCAGAAAATGATTTATGTTTTGTATCAAGGCCTATCTGGAAGAGAAAAATCGAATTCGGGTCCCAGTGGGTAATCATCCCCACTCGAATTGGTGTACACAGAGGGGACCGTGAGTCATCGATATGGGTTGGCCGGTTCGGTATCCGTAGAAGGTGGCCACCTTCTCGGTACCATTAAAAGGGCAGATATGGCATTATACTAAAGGAAATTAGACTGTACAGTCGAATATAAGGTTTCACAAAAAAGGATTTAGTGAACGTAGATGCTTTTAAAGACAAAATCCCTACATGTCACTCTTACGGCATTGACAATTATATATGTATGAATGTGGTTTTGGCATGTGTCTACTGAGTACTTTTGTACTCAGCCCTGCATGTATTTATAAATGTGCAGGTTGAGACGTGATGATGGGAGATGCTATGGCGGGCTTGTCGGTCTTTATTTAAAGTCTTGGGTGTCTACGTGTCTTCATACACGTAGACTTCAGTCGATCCTTATTCCGCTGCGTGAGTTTCCATCAGTTTTGTTTGGCGAGGTTGCCAATTATGTAAATTAACTCCTTGTCTAAACTGAATTCAGTTATCGAAGTATCTTTCGTTTCAGTCAAAGCTTTCAGTATTCCACTTTATCCTTCATTTATCCATTTTATAGTCGCGCGTCCGGACTCTGTTGGGAAGGGCGGAGGTCGGGGCGTGACATTTTATTTAGATAGAGGTCTAGTTTTAAGTAACTAATGGAATTTGTAGAGCATAAATTTTTTGTATGCCTTTAGAAAATTGGTTGATGAAGCCTAAAACCTCGAACCTTTTCCAAACTCTAGTTTAAACCGCCAAAAAACTATATTTTTCTCCTAAATATCCAAATTTCTGTTTGGTTATGATTTTCTTAACTATGGGGAGATTATCCGGTGAGTTATGTGATAATTTTTTGTGGTATGTGTTAATGACATGTTAAATGATGTTGTTTGAGTAAGATAAAAATTACAATGTTTAATTGCACCATCAATATCGAGCATCGGATTTTTAGAATATCAAGTCCGCATATTTTTGGTTGAAAATCGATAGCATGGTTAAAATTGGAAGCGACCAAAAGTATGGATGTTTAGGGGCAGAATCTTTTCTTAGCTGTTATAACCAGAATTTGGTGAAAGTTTGATGTTTTAGAGGCATTAACCAACTGAAAATTTAGTGGGTTCGAGGAAAGGGTTGAGTATCATCATTCTTAATGTGGACAAGTTGTGTCATTATAGTTTATTTTATTTAATTATGATAAAATAATTTCGAAAGTGCATGCAATAATTTGTCCCCAACAAAATATTTTCACCGGTCTTATGGACATTAGTAAATTTATCCTCTTTTACTGTATTACATTTTTAGCAGTCAACACATGTTGGGGTGCATATCCATGTACATATCATGCATAAGATTGTAGGGGTGTCGGATCTTATAAATTACCTTGATTGGTGGAGAAACTTACAAATCTATTCTATGCTTTACCTAAACAATCTTTCTATCATTTGAAATGAGGTTAAAACTCCTTGTCTTTGAAGAAGAATATGTTATTCTGACTATTAAAATGTTTAACTCCGTGAGAAATTGTAATACCCTTAAATTTTAATTAGTACTTAATTGCTAATTAGAAATTTAATAAGGCTTTGCATCCTCAAGAAATAAAAATAGGAAAATTTAAAATTTAAAAATACTTAATTGTAATTAGTGAAGATAAGTGATCTAAGTGTGACTTAAGCATGATCTAGAAAAATACTAGCATATTATGGAGAGATAACCATAATAAAATAAAAAAAGAAGAAAAAGAAAATTCTCTAATTTTCTATAATATGGTAGAAAAGTGATGAATAATCACCTTAATTAATTAATTCCAAATAAAATTAATTATTATTTAAAGATCTAGCATGTACTATTCATGATAAACACAAAATTTTCTCTCTTCTTCTCCCCCATATTTTCGAAAATTCCCCTCTTTTCTACACTAAAAATTTTTCTTGTCCTAAGATCATTAGTGTGATTTCAAGCTATATCAAGTCATAAAGCTTAGTTAGTTGAAGGTAAATGATAATCTTTTATCATGCTTATGTGTTTTAATTTTGATAAATTATGATTTTGAAGCATGATGAAAGAGGACTAGAAATTGGAAGTATTAGTGAAGTTTCTTGTTGTTTTATGATTAAATCATGCATAAAGTGGAAAGTATGTAGAAATAGAATGAAATAGATGAAGATATAACCCTAGGGTTTGAGTTTAAATTTATGTTAATAATATTGTGATGCTATGCTTAAATTAAGTTTATAATCATATAATTAAGCATGTTTAAACATAAGGTTAGAAAGAAATTTGATGAAAATCAAAATATAAATGTTGGTGTAATTTCGAAAATTAGGGATAAAAGAGCTATGGAGATTTTATTTTATTTGTCTCAATTAACTTGATATATGATATTTGTGAAGCATAATAAGTGATATATAAATTATTTAGATTTTTCCAAGCTCATATGTAAAAGTTGGGAAGAGTTAGTTTGTGTATTCATATGATATGTAGTGTTTAAGGTATAATATGCTTAGTCTTCCTTAAATATTAAGAAGAGAAATTGAAGAGCATGTAGTAAAATACGTTGTTGAAAGACGATAAGTTGGAACATAAAGAAGTGACGTAGTAACATAGATATGATAAATGATTAATATAACGTTAAAAATATAAGGATGCAATAGCCGAAGAACTTATAGTTATATTAGTTGATAATCAAATAAATTATAAGAAGAAGAACGAAATTACGAATTGATGATTTCATAGAAATGAGTATGTCTTTCTTATTCTTAATTGTATTTTATTAATGTAAGGTCCAGCTGAGAAGGGAAAAGAAGTAAAGAAAGAGGGAGACGAGGCCCTGGATTATATAGATTAAATCATTCAGGTGGGCTTTCGAACTAAAGAATTAATTGTGTTGATATGTTGTTATGTTTAAAAAGGTTTGACTTGCTTGTTTTGAGCATGTTGCATTTTACTTATCTTCAAGAGAATTACGATATCGGCCTTATGCCGGACGAGCTGCCGGTAAAGGTTTGTGTACACATTGGACTGTGAGACAGCGAGCGGGTTGGCCGGTCAGAGTGTTTGAGAGGGAGGCCTACCTCTCAACACGTGCGTGTAGATATGGTATTACAGATATGAGTTAATTGTCTGCAGACACATGACATGCATATTCAATTTTTATTTTATTTGAGTATGAAAGATATATGTTTAAAAGAAGCGTATGCAGGTTATTTCTTAAAAGTCATGTGTATGCTAAAGTTGGCAAGTCAACAATATAGTTCTAAGAGCAAGTTTTAAATATTTTTGGCATGTGTCCACTAAGTGTTTTATGTACTCATGCCCTGCATGTATTTCTAAACGTGCAGGTTGAGCTCGGAGATGACAATGGAGATGAACAATGTAGCATACTTTTGATATGTAAATCTTGAGAGGGGTTTATCGTTATTTTGTTAAAACCTTGTTCGAAAACAGAATTTTGTAAGCCCTGAGTTATACGTCATCATACATATAGCTCATCCACTCTTTCCGATGCTGAACTCTGTTTCCTTTTTGTTGTTAACCTGAATGTTTGGTACGATTATGTTTTGCTAGCTTATAAAATCCTTATTGGTATTTTCCTTTGTGAACCATCATCTTCAACCATTTATCCTTATTGTCTAAGTTTTGTTTTTGGTAAATTGAAACCTGAGTTCATAACTTGTCTGAATTGATTTTCGCTAAAAACAGGGCAGCACGTTGTAGTTGCTTTTTCGTTCGTCTCATCTATCCAAATTCTTTCAAAATTGGTACCATTTTAAAGATATGCTCGATACCTTTCTAACGGTTCCTTCGGGTGACAATTCGGAGTGCAGATGAGTAAGTTATGATCCTTTGGAGTTAGAGTGTCAAATCTGCCTTGAGGATTCCTGCAAAAATTACGACTCAATTTACTCATGAGATTAAATTTCATTTCCAATAGTTTCTTTATTAACCGAGTCATTGTCTAATTACTTAACTAAGATATGGTTAAGAAATTGGGCTGTGACAGAAATCTATTGCTTCTTGTTTGATAGTCACAAATTTTGCAAATATGAAAAATGTTACTAGGAATAGTAATATTATGTGTTCTACTTTTGCTCCTGAATCTAATTGTTCATGTTCTTCCTTGTTGATATTCATCTTTGTCATTTGCAGTGTCATCCTTGTACCAATAGCTATTACTTTCTATGTAACATGGTGGTTCATTCATTTTGTCGATGGTTTTTTCTCTCCTATTTATGCTGAACTTGGAATTGATATATTTGGTAAGCATGCTTAACTTTCACTTGATGTCCAAAAGCACAGTAATTTATAATTTTCATGTTCATCGAATATATTAGGTTACTCATTATACACCTTATTGTTGAATTGAACGAATGATGTTATGATGTATCATCTTCTGTGTAGAAAAATAAGTTAAATCTTAACATTTAAAAAAAAAATAAGTATAATATATAAAGTCTATGTTTCTTATAAAGGATAAAGAAACATTTGGATAATTTTAGTTGTTACAGCCGTGGTTACTATTTTATATTGTTATTATTCATTGAATCATCTTTGCTATTTCAGTTCACCATTTTAACTTTCATTTCAGATACTTTTACTGCTATTTATGTTGTCTGTTCTATAAATCTAGGTTTGGGATTCGTGACCTCAATTACTTTTATTTTCTTGGTTGGAGAATTTATGTCATCATGGTCGGGGCTTCTGTTTTGAGCCTTGGAGAGTGGTTTATTAAGCGTATGCCGTTTATTCGCCATATTTATAATGCCTCAAAGCAAATTAGTGCTGCCATATCCCCTGGTACACTTGGTATTTCCTATTTTTAAGGCCTTGAGAGTTTTCACTAGATATGATTCTAACTTCTTTAGAAATTACTATTGCAGATCAGAATACACGGGCTTTCAAAGAAGTGACTATTATAAGGCATCCACGTATTGGTGAATATGCATTTGGGTTCGTCACTTCATCTGTCACTCTCCAGGTGCCATGTCTTGCATCATTTAGTTTATTGTTTTCATTAGTATTTATATTTTATATCTCTAGACCTTATCATACTATTCTGTTATTTTTTTGTACACTAGATCATTATGGTCTATGGAATTGTAGTCGTGTTTGTTGCATGTCAATTACTTTGATTATAAATTGAAGAAGAGAGGTGTACTCGATCATGGCTGAGATATATTTCATGCACATCATACACAACCAGCAGTCTTTATCTTGTAAGATTTTGTGATGCATCACTTTTAATCTAGTTGATAATCCTCCCTGCATGTGTACCTTTTTGCTCACACTTCATACACTCAGTAAACCATGATATAGAAGATGTAAAGAATTTGATAAGTTATGTTCAACACTCAGCATCTAAAGCCACTTATGAGTTGATTGTCATGGTCAACTATCCAAACTTGGACTTCTTGTCTTGTTTGGGAGCAACTATGTCCCTAGTATCTCTATTGATCTAACATAACACAAAAACTCAATTTAGTCAAATTTATTGATTAATGTTTGCTAATATTAATATCACAATGACCTTCTAGCATTGTGGTGAATTTTCAAAGGAGTTGATTTTACTTCTATATACACGTATCTTTTATTTTTCTTATGAAAATTTTTTTTCCATACCAGAATTATTCGGGGGAGGAAGAGCTTTGCTGTGTGTATGTCCCAACGAACCATCTCTACATTGGTGATATATTCCTGGTCAGTGCTAAAGATGTTATTAGACCGAAATTGTCTGTACGAGAAGGAATTGGTAAGAGATTTTTTTTTGTAACTATTTCAGTATGATAATGCAGTAGTTGCATCTTTTGCCCTTATCAGTGCTATCTTATCATCTTCATTATTTTTAAAATGTGTGTATTTCAACAATATAGTCCCATGTAGCCTTCCGTCATATTACTCTTTGTTTCATGTATGCAGAGATCGTCGTATCTGGTGGCATGTTAATGCCCCAAATGTTATCTACCTTAGATCCGAGAGTTACTCAACTTGATAGAATCAGATTAGATAGATCATAGAAGCTCGAGGGGCACTGGTTAGTAATACGAGAGGTCTCCATTACCAGAGATGCGTATACTTTTGCCATATTTAATATATTCACTTCTTCTTTTACACAACTGGTAATGGTGGCATCAAACTTGATTCCAAAATTGAATCATTTGTCTTTGAATTGTTACATTACTGCATTGGAGAATATTTTTCTTCAGCAGAAGTATTGTAGTTTAACTAGGTAGGAAGTTGGTTCTGTCATTATGCCGGCTTATGTTTTTTCTTACAGTAAAGGTAACTGAGGTTCCTAGTTGATGCATTTTGGTTTATCTGTTTTTTCTTTATAATATATATTTTAATCTTTTAAATAATAAAAAGAAAGTGTGAGATTATGTTTATTCACAATCTTAGCACACCCACTCATTTAAATAAAATATAAATTTCTATCTATTTCACCTACACAACTTGTAACTTAAATTATTTTCACAACCTTTATACTTCATCCATGACGTCAAATCACAATAAAAATATTTTTATTTTTCTTCATTTATTGTATATTATAATAGATATATATATATAATTATATTATAATAATTATTTGAAAATTATAATTTATAAATTATTATAATGAATTATTTCATAAATTTAAAATAAATAATAAATTTATTAATTCAATACCAAACACATACGAAAGGTATATAATTAAACAAAATAAATTAAACTACAAATAAATGCAGTGATAAAAAAATTACAAAATCAATAAACAAACCACATTTTATAACTTGAAAAAAATTGTAGAAAATATCGAAGAAATAAAATACTCGAATTGACTAATAATGAATTGAAATTTCTTAAATAGTTAGCAGACGAGTCTTGAAAATGCTGATCACTAGGTAATAAATAGGTCAGTTTTATAACGGTTAGACATTAAGTTGAGGAAGCACTAGAAGTGCTTAAGGTTGGAGAAGTTGGTCAGCATCTATCAATTTGTACTTAGCCATGAGATTCATCTTATAGGGTCTTACCAAGGAATATCATCTATCATATATAATGGAATGTGAGCTTCATACATCGGTGACATGTGTGGGTCTATTTACAGTGCGGTATTTTGAGTTAATAAGCTCGAACTACTTTTTCTGAAAATGTGAATTCACGTGCCAAATATTTTTATTATGCTCATGTGTATCCTATATGTGACCGATCGGTATTACTGTACCCGTTGATTGGTGTTGCCAATGATGTAAGTTAACAATTGTGCCTTGAGCCGGATCCGGCCAAGGTAGTGTACACGGAAAGTCCGGATCGGGTGAACTTGGTTAGGTTCCCCGGTCTTGGCAAAAGGGGATTATTCACGGAAGACTTTGGTTTTCCCCATATAGTCACAATGAAGAACATTGTGAATGAGCAAAGAATGATGACGAACTCGATATGATGGTAAAATGTATGTTTTCATATGTGTATGGTGGGTTTTCGTTTTTAAACGTCATGCATCATATGGTTGAACATGTAATATTCTTTAAATGAAGATTTGTATTGTTTTTCATTGAAAAAATCAGGCAACGACTCACACTAAGTACACTAGTACTCAGTCCAAAAAAGAAATTCAAATGTTTTAACAGGTTTTAGGAGAACGGTGATGAGCTGGCGACGAGGTGGGCCTCATCAGGTGTGTTATTCATGAATGTCAATTACCAAGGTGATAGTGATATCATATTGATACTTATTCTATTGCCATTTGCTTTCATCTTGTGAATGACCTTCTTTTTCCAAATTCATGTCTTATCATGTTGACCATCAATACGAAACTTTCAACCTTCGATCCCAATTATTTTAATGCCTACGGTTCAATGTCTGCATACATTGAACTCGTTCAAACTCCTTTAATTTTCATTTCTTCTTCATCGTTAAATCATTATTTGTCGTTTGAAACATTTTCAATTATATCACGTTGAATATCCCAATTCTATGTATCCCCATCATGCAGGGAGTTAAAAAAATGACGTCAAATAATTTTATAAAATTAACTATCTAGTTTATTCTTAAAAAAAAAACCACATGCGTATTTGTAAATATAGTTTTAAAACTTCAAAGCAATATGATAATAAGTAAGTTCAATTTTTATGATTTTAATTAGTCAAATTCGAACCTATCTTAAAAAAAGGGTTAATTATAACTTATAGTCTCATCTTTGAACCTTTGGTGATTTTATGTCCCCACCTTTTAAATTATTAAGTTATATTCTCACTTTATCTCTTTAATTACACTTATAATCTGAGAGTTATTTTCCGACAACGGAACTATGACAAAGATGGTCACAACAATGATTTGAAATTTAATTTAAAAAAAATAAATGACAGTGAAAATATTTATTGCATACAAATTTATATTTCTCTAATATCTTATTTTACTCTTATGATTATTATTTGTTTAAGACTTGAGTTATATAAATTTTACTTTTGAAATCTTGAAAAATTGTACTCCCCCGTCCCAATATTCATGGTCCTTTTTTCTATTCTGGGACGTCCCAATATTGTTGGTCCCTTTCCAAAAATGGTAAAAAGTTATTAAAGACTTCTTGTTTTAGTTTTGCATTTGCAAGTGTTTATTGGTCTGCGTGCCACAAATAATGGACCAATAATATTGAGATAAAGAGAGTATATATTTCATGCATTATAAGATCGTATTATAAATCAATTTAAAATGCGACCACATTATAAACCAATTTTACTCTTATCATTATTATTTGGCTTCCAACATCTTCCATCCTCGAACCATCTAATGCAATGATGTTTTCGTTTTAAATTAATTTATAATATGATCTCATACATTCATCATATATATATATATAATTTTTCAAGATATCAAATAAAATAAATTTTATATAGTTTTAAACAAATAATAATGATAAGAATAAAATAAGATAATATAGAAATATAAATTTGTATGCAATAAATATTTTCCATGTCATTACTTTTTTAAATTAAATTCTAAGTTATTATTCCGGCAATCCTTATAATGGTCTATTAGTTGGAAAACAACTCTTAGTGTATACATGTAACTAAAAATATAAAATCAGACTATAATTTAATAATTTAAAAGTGATAACATAAAATCACCAAACCGAACTTCCTTTATAATTAGCCTTGAAAAAAATTTGGGCTTAATTCCACCCTCACAATGTCCGCAGCTCTATCTCTATGTGAAGGGTAAAAACCAAAACCCTAATCTCAACGCCTCCTTTCCCCTCCCTTTAAGTACCACCTCTTTTCCCCTTTTTTGCACAGCCTCTTTTTCAACACACTCACAATACTTCTCAGAATTTATGGTTCTCCAATTTTTTCAATTCATTGTGGGCTATGACGAATATTTGTGATAGGTCTCGTTCGTCGTAATGGCATTTTCAGTGCCTTGCCGACCATTCTGATATATCACCACCCATAAACTGAGCTCCACTTTTCCAAAACTTTCATTTTTTAAAATCATTTTTGCGTCCTTCTCCTTTTATGTGTTTGTATATGTTTACAGATGACTGAATCGTTCAGTTATCGGCAAGTAATAGATCTGGATTCAAGTTGCTATTTGTTTGATTTTCAAGCTGCCAATGATGATTATAGTGGAATTTGTTAATGAGTATTCGTTGATTACGATCACACTACTGCCTTCGTTCCGAGGCTCTTTGCTTTTAATTTCAATTTCAAATTTATTTTGTGGAATTTTGATCTAAGTTTCTATTTATCCATCAAAAATATGTTTTTGCCCTAAATTTACGAGTCAAATGATGAGTAAAAGCATAGTTCAAATGACTAATTTATGATTAAAATACCTTTTTTAGTCTTTCGCTCCTATCTGATGGCTTTTGACTGAAAAAATTATTCTTTCATTAGTATTCATATATTATCCATTGGCTCTGTCATTCTTGCTGTGAAAATTGATTTTATTTTACTGGCCAATGATTAAAAAATCTATAAAGACAAGCATATGTCCGAATTATAATATGTAGACATTCTAATCTTCTCAATGAGGCCACCATCACTCTCTTCCTACATGATCTTTTATATGTAGATACCTATTACTTTTTTATTTTTCTGAGACTGTTTGTATGAGAAGAATCTTATTTGACTCTTCATTGAGAACATACACTATTTATTTTCACATAATTTTTTGTATGAATTTTAACGTAATTGAATCATTTGAGTGGACATTCAGGCAACCTCCTTCTGTCTTAAAAATTTGGGAAGGAAGGTGTTAATCTGCTCGTAAAACAAATCTTCTGCTCTTCAGACTTGCTGATTAATTCTTGAAGCAGGTCTAGTAAGCTTAAGTATATATCTCGTATCCCATTTTTATATAATTATTATAATTTATGAATGAAATATGTGCTTCGCTATCTGGTTGTTGGATTTTAATTCTGTATCCTTTCAACTCGTTCCCTAGAAGCAATATTTATTGTGTTGCTCTATTTTATGTCACTCCTATCAATTCTCTTTTGGTTGGAGATTAATGGGGCAGCTATATTTATAGTTCATAAAATACTTATCATTTAAGAAACTGAATTGGCGATGATGAGCTCTACAGACCTGTAATGATTGCGGATATGATCGCAATTATTTGAACATCTAAGGGACTGAGCCTTTCTATTGATTTTGAATAGTTTTTTCTTAGTAGTTTCTTATATTTGATTTGGTGCTCTCTTTGGGTTTTACATATTGTCACTCTGTATACTGATGGGTCTGGCGTTTATGTACAAATGGAGCTACATCAATATGTTTCCCTCGCTATCCGGTGCTACTCTTTTCTTGGTTCATTTGGACGTTGGGAAACCATATTCCTTTATTTATAAATATTCCATCATTTCTTGTTTCTTTTCCTTTTCTACCTTTAATCAAATATTACCGCTATTTGTAAGTTATGATTCTACCATCTAAATTCAGTTTGTCATTAAAAAGAATGATAACAGTGGGTCATTTTGATAAATGGTTTTTTCTCTTTACACGAAGTAATTAATCATTAGTTTACTGAGTGAAGTTAGTCCGATCCTATTTCATTTATTTATCCTATTTGTTTATTTTTAATAGAATTCTGGACAATGCAAATAGATAAAAATAATCATATTGATGAATAGATACTAAATTTTTGGTAAATGCTTATTATTTATTTTTTCTTATTTTATTTTATTTTATTTTATTTTATTTTAATGTTAATATTTTTATGTAATATAAAAAGTACGGAAAGAATAAAAATCTGTATACATATGTAACTGCTTGATTTGTTATGTCAGTCATGTGAATGCTATTTGATTAATAAAAATCGTTTAGGGTATTATTCATCTAGTTACTCTCGGTATCAGTATAGAAAGTTGATTATGTATATTCTCATTAGGTGGAACTGAATAATTATTTGAAAAAAACAGCGGAAATGGTTCCTACATTCTGACTTTGCGAGTGCAAGTTACATTAATCATTGAAAATTACATTAATAAGATCATATAAATATCCCTAATATATGAGATATTAGAGTTCTCCAGAGAGCCCAGAAGGCGCACAATCAATTTACCATTTACAAAGTACATGAATTATATTAGTGTATCAAAATCTTAACCTAAGAGATTACTACCTATCTCTGAGCGTATCTGTTACCAATTCAGACATCGAACTTGAAAGTTTGTGGTGACTAAGCTCTCAACTGCTTCATTCTGAGGCCAAAGGAGAATTTCTCTTGTTGCAAAGAGCTCCTCTTGTTGCTCTTCGATCCTTTTAACATAATTGATTAGAGATTCGCAACAAGATGACATCTGGATCGATTTAAGGCTTGCTATTTCTGCAAATCCTAAAGGGATTTCCTTCGGCTTATCCAATAATTTCTGAACAAGGCGCTCAAGGCGTGTAAAATGGGAGCTCCCCGATTCCCAGTATTCCAGAGTTTCACAGCCCTCAACATGCAAGAAATTCAGATGTTTAAATTGACCGTCATTGTTTTCCACCTCCCCCCTTGAAACCTCCCTGCAGAAGTTTGAGAACTTTAAGTGGTAAGGAACCCATCTTTTCCAAGATGTCATCCCAAAACATATCGATCCCTTCTCTAAGTGTCTAGCTTGTTGGGAGATTTTGGGAAGCTAAGGTTCTCGAGAAGCCCAATGCTTGCATTTGGTTGGCCATCTGGAATAATGAAGCAGTTAAAGCTTTGGAGTTCCTCTAGACGATCAAGATTGTTGATATTGAAGTCACCTTCCACTTGTCTATATTTAATATCCAGTACCTTGGAGAGAGTGTGGAGATTCTTCAAGATGGTGACTTGGTGGGTGGGATGATCTAGGAGGAAAGAGTGCTCCAATTTGGACATGTCTGAGTTGTGGTATATTCCATATTTCAGGTGGTGCTGTAATATCTTCGTATTCCTCACTGCTCTCATTATGAATGATTAACGTTTGCAAATTCCAAAGTAGGTGGGTTGAGGAAGGAAATGTGTTATGCTCGAGTCTAGTGGCAATGTACAGTGAGTTAACTAATTGAAACAACTCTTCTAAGAAATACAATCTATTATTTGCATATTTGACAGAGGAAGTCCTTTGCAATTTCTTACTATGATCTTTCCAATATCCTCTAGCTCAAGAGGGCAATGATCTTTAGCCTCAAACACAGTTTTGGAGAACACCTCCCAACTGTTATCCTCATCAAGAAAAGTCATGTTAATACCAACACTAGTTGTTATTTGAGAAGTTGTGCTTGATAGTCTAGTGGTAAGAATTATTTTACTCCCATTATTATCATCTGGGAAATAGAATCTTAGTTTATCCCATACTTTGACATCCCAAATATCATCAATTACAATCAAGTACCTCATACCCTTTAGCCACTTATGCAACTTTTAAGGTAAATCATGTTCATCCATATAGTTCAAAGCATCTTCTTGCTCTTGAAGAAGTTCCAAAAGAATTTTTGAAATTTTGTACTTTTGAGAAACAGTGCACCAAGCAAGCATGTGAAAATGATGTGTAACAAAATGATCTTGATAAAGATTTCTAGCAAGAGTTATCTTACCGATTCCCGCCATTCCGATAATTGGAATGATTTTGCGATCAAGCTGTGCACACACGGCTTATCCTTCATTTTGTATGCAATATCATCGAAGCCCACCATGAGAGATGACCTTGATAGAAGTCAATGAACCTCCAACACTAAAAAAAGATTCTTTTTGATGTCTTTGTTCTTCATCAACTTCCAATTTCTGCAACTCTTTCTGGAAAAGATCTATATCTTCTATCACCTTCTCCAAGCTTTGATAGAAGTCAATGGAACTGATTCTTTTCTTGCCAGCAAGAATTTGATCAACTATGTGGGATTCGATGATATCTTCAGCCACATTAGCTACATCCATGATGCGTCTATCCATGCAATTTGATTCACTTTTTGTAGCCAATATGAGAATCATAACCACAACCTTCAAGGTATTTTTGCAAGAGGATAATGTTTGTAGTGAGAGATTCAACTTGTTGTTTGTCAATATAAATAGGAGGATGAGGATGAAGATGAATCTGATCTATAACGTGCATAAGGGAAACCAGAGATGCATAAGCTGCTGCCATGTTTGATTTCTTATCTTTCAAAGTTTAATTTTAGCCAAAATATGAAACAATGATTCTAGAGATGAGTTTGTATGGAAGAGTTGGTTAGTTTATTCTCAAGTCAATTAAAATAATATAAAAGATATATTATACCCAATATCCAACTTAGAAGAATGTATGTTGGCCATGGATGTGCATATACTACTATTCATTGATACTATTATCTGCGGAAAGAGAATTTGTCGATGAACTTGAGGTCTTCTTCTAATATGGTTAAAATTTCTCGACGAACTTGTATACACAACACTAAACGAAAACATCAAACACACCACAATAAAGAAAAAGGAAATAAACATAACAAAGAAAATAAAAAGAAAAAGACTCAAAGGACAAAAACAATGAATTAGAAGACGGCGCCAAAATTTATTTCAACTAAAATTGTTCGAGTCGCTCGCAATCTAACGAGGTCTTCAAGCAATAGTAAGTTAACCCAAAGTCGAATCACAAGGAAGACTTAGCAGGCAATTTGTTTCATTGTTTGACACGAAAGGAATAAAGATGATTTGAAGCAGTTCTAAACTTAGACAATAATTGAAATTAACTAAATTGTAAGAGAGAATAAATCTTAATCTAATGAAAATAAGAACAAGCATAAATAAAAGACATGAATATAAAAGAAAGCAATTGAACATAATCTAATGAAAATAAGAACAAGCATAACTAAAAGACATGATTGTAAAAGAATGTAATTGAACCTAATTTAATGAAAATAAAAGCAATCATAATTGAAAGGCATAGAATCAAGAAAACAATAAAGAGACGAATCGTAAATCAAAGAATCAATTAAATTCATGCATTGCATACTCAAGAATAGAAAAACAATTAATAAATCAAACTCGATCTTTAATTTGGAAAGAGATGAATGCACAATGAAGAACTTGAAATTGAAACAACGGAATGAATATTGCTAATGGCTAATCTTTGGAATTAAATTACTAAACTGAAACGGAAAATGAAAAAACTAATCTAAGTATTTGAAAGATTAATCTTGCTCCCTAGAACTCTAGGAAACGAATGGAAATTGAAAAGTTAAAAGTATATACGTGTGAAATCACGTCACCTATATATAGAACTCATCAGGTCAGCGGTCGCATAAGGTCAGCGACCGCCAACTAGGTTGGTACATGGTTCCGCGCGCGGCCGTTGTGCCAGCTTCCCAAGCCAGCCACTGGGGTTAGCAGCTGCTGAGGTGCGGTCGCTGACCCTGGCTTACGGCCCTCACATGCTCGTTTCTCCACATTGAACAACATTTTAAACAACATCTAACATATACAAAAATAAACTAAATATTATTTTTCTGATAATATAATTTTCGAGTTGAACCACCAGTATCATATAAATAATTACCAAAATATTAACTAACTATATTATTATATTGTTATATAACTAACTAAATCTTGATATATGAATCATAATATTACTATTTTGGTCATATTTGCACGATTCATTATAACAAATTAAATATATTTTAATTAATTATGTACTCCCTTCATCCATCAATATTGTTAATATTTTTCATCCACAAATGTTAACATTTAAAATTTGATATTTTTAGTAGGTGAATTCAGAACACTCAATCACATATTTCAATTAAAAATAATAAATCACGTGGGATCCAAACTCTGCTCAACAATTCAATTAAATAATAATAATAATTGGAGCTCAAACTCCACTTATTACACTCTTCCAAACAAAGTCAAAACACTACATTAAAACATGTGTCAGGTCAAATTCTTAAGATCATTCGTTGTAATGCCCCGCTCTTTTATTAGTAGATATTAAGTAACGAAAATGTGCAATAAGAAAATTTCGTTATAAACCCTGAAAGATTTATTAGCTAAACGATAATAAGAGCTCTTGTTCGTCCAACTTAGAAATTAAAAAGACATAATAAGTATCATGTGAACTTTGTTCTTGAAATTATAGGTTTATTCAAGAAATCATTATTCAATTATTCCAATATATATAATCGATAATAAGTTTAATTTTGATATTACAATTGTTGGTCCCGAAAGAGCTAGATTGGTGTATTGGCCGGGGGGGGGGGGGGGGAGGATACACCAATTCAAACTTTTAGGGTTTTATTGTTAGATTAAGATATAAGGCTTAAGCACACATAATAGATAAGATAGCTTAGAGCAGTAAAATAAATCTTCTTATTAGGAAGACTTAACTTTACTCAAATAAACCTTATGTGTTGATAAACTATAATCAAGAATAACTAATGCAAGTTAAGCTTGATTAATGTTGTGTGCGAAATTTGGTGGTTAATGCTCTTTATAATGAGAAAAGCGTTTTCTTACATGTAAATCTTATCAAAACAGTTTTGAATGCAAGAGTATGAAGAATATGATTATGAAGTAAACAAGAGAAAAAGAACGCAAGTAGTTAACGTGGTTCGGGATAAACTTTCCCTACGTCCACGGCACGATCAAACCTAGATCAAAAATCCACTAAACTTTCTCCTTTCTTTTTACTCGTTGAGTACGAGCCACAAGAATTATCAAAACTAGATAACTTCTTGTGATTACAATTCTTCTCCATAAGATTGATAACTACAATTTAGGGTTACAACTCGATCAAGTCTAGATCCTAACTTGAGGTTTTGTAAACTATTTTCCAGAAAATAAACCTTTAAAAACTGTAAAACATTCTAGAGAATTCTAAGATTGAGTTAGAGTGCTTTGAACATTGAGAGCTTGAAGATTTTTGAGCAGAGTAATGGTGATTTGAAAGCTTGAATTCTCGTACTCTTTCTTGGAAGTGAAGGTGGTATTTATAGAACCATGGTTGGAACTATCCGTTAGAGAGAGAGGAGTCCTTCCTCTTCGCATTAATGGCTGCATTGAATGCACGGCAGTGTTGTTGATACACGCGCTGTCATATGAGCGTCTTGTTCCACCTTTCAAGCGATTTCCCAGTGCATTGTCATATTAGGAATGATTCGCCGTACTGCAATCTGATATTCTCGTACTTCATTCCTAAAAATATGCTGTTGATGTGACAATACACTGAGTGGTTGACTTATAACAAATTTAGGTATGTCGGCAGTCCACCATAGTTATTGTGAGGACCAGCTTGTTTGCTTTTGATCTAGCAGGTCGCTGTGAGTCGAACTGTTCTTTCACAAGTTAGTTGGTTTGGTTTCCAATTAACATTTATAACTTCATGTTGAATATATCTTGATTGTAGAGGAAACATACGAGACAGATCGTTTTTTATAAGAACGATATGTTGATGTTTGGATAGCGGGCCGCTGGAGATATTTTCTCTAGCTGTTCTTCCTCTTGAGATGTCTTCAAGTATAGAAGTCTCCTATCCTAGTTACAGCTTGATAATAAGGACATATAGTTAACCTATCTAACTGTTCCTTTTACATTGTAGCTGTTTCTAAACTAACTCTAGAAGGGTAGATCGTTATAAGTAAGTTTGATACTTGAAACTTCTTTTACAATTGTGATCTGTGAAAAATAATTCTAGAGATAAAAAACTAAGACAAGTAAAAGTGGACAGCGAGCTGCAAGTGTGAGAGTGTAATACCCTTAAATTTTAATTAGTACTTAATTGCTAATTAGAAATTTAATAAGGCTTTGCATCCTTAATAAATAAAAATAGGAAAATTTAAAATTTAAAGGTACTTAATTGTAATTAGTGAAGATAAGTGATCTAAGTGTGACTTAAGCATGATCAAGAAAAATGCTAGCATATTATGGAGAGATAACCATAATAAAATAAAATAAAATAAAATAAAAAAGAAGAAAAAGAAAATTCTCTAATTTTCTAAAATATGGTAGAAAAGTGATGAATAATCACCTTAATTAATTAATTCCAAATAAAATTAATTATTATTTAAAGATCTAGCATGTACTCCCTCCGTCCCGCTAAAAGCGTCATCTTTCATTAAAATAATACACTCATCTCAATATAAAAGAGGACGCTTTTAGCGGGACGGAGGGAGTACTATTCATGATAAACATAAAATTTTCTCTCTTCTTCTCCCCCATATTTTTGAAAATTCCCCTCCTTTCTACACTAAAATTTTTTCTTATCCTAAGATCATTAGTGCGATTTCAAACTATACCAAGTTATAAAGCTTAGTTAGTTGAAGGTAAATGATACTCTTCTATCATGCTTATGTGTTTTAATTTTGATAAATTATGATTTTGAAACATGATGAATGAATATTGGAGATTTGAAAGTATTAGTGAAGTTTCTTGTTGTTTTATGATTAAATCATGCATAAAGTGGAAAGTATGTAGAAATAAGATGAAATAGATGAAGATATAACCCTATGGTTTGAGTTTAAATTTATGTTAATAATTGTGATGCTATGCTTAAATTAAGTTTATATTCATGTAATTAAGCATGTTTAAACATAAGGTTAGAAAAAAATTTGATGAAAATCAAAATATAAATGTTGGTGTAATTTTGAAAATTAGGGATAAAAGAGCTATGCAGATTTTATTTTATTGGTCTCAATTAACTTGATATATGATATTTGTGAAGCATAATAAGTGATATATAAATTATTTAGATTTTTCCAAGCTCATATGTAAAAGTTGGGAGGAGTTAGTTTGTGTATTCATATGATATGTAGTGTTTAAGGTATAATATGCTTAATCTTCCTTAAATATTAGGAAGAGAAATTGAAGAGCATGTAATAAAATACGTTGTTGAAAGACGATATGTTGGAACATAAAGAAGTGACGTAGTAACATAGATATGATAAGTGATTAATATAACGTTAAAAATAGAAGGATGCAATAGCCGGAGAACTTATAGTTATATTAGTTGATAATCAAATAAATTATAAGAAGAAGAACGAAATTACGAATTGATGATTTCATAGAAATGAGTTTGGTTTTCTTATTCTTAATTGTATTTTATTAATGTAAGGTCCAGCTGAGAAGGGAAAAGAAGTAAAGAAAGAGGGAGACGAAGCCCTGGATTATATAGATTAAATCATTCAGGTGGGCTTTCGAACTAAAGAATGCATGTACTAAAGAATTAATTGTGTATAGATTATATTGAGCATGTTGCATTTTACCTATCTACAAGAGAATTACGATATCGGCCTTATGCCGGACAAGCTGCCGGTAAAGGTTTGTGTACACATTGGACCGTGAGTCAGCGAGCGGGTTGGCCGGTCAGAGTGTTTGAGAGGGAGGCCTACCTCTCAACACATGCGAGTAGATATGGTATTTAAGATATGAGATAATTGTCTGCAGACACATGACATGCATATTTAGTTTTTATTTTATTTTGAGAATGAAAGATATATGTTTAAAGTAGCGTATGCAGGTTATTTCTTAAAAGTCTTGTGTATGCTAAAGTTGGCAAGTCAACAATATTGCTCTAAGAGCAAATTTTAAATATTTTTGGCATGTGTCCACTGAGTGCTTTATGTACTCATGCCCTGCATGTATTTCTAAACTTGCAGGTTGAGCTGGGAGATGGCAATGGAGATGAACATTGTAGCTTACTTTTTGATGTGTAAATATTGAGTGGGATTTATGGTCATCTTGTTAAAACCTTGTTGAAAACATAATTTGTAAGCCCTGAGTTATATGTCGTCATACATATAGCTCATCCACTCTTCCCTATGCTGAACTCTGTTTCCTTTTTGTTGTTAACCTGAATGTTTGGTACAATTATGTCTTGCTAGCTTATAAAATCCTTGTTGGTATTTTCCTTTGTGAATAATCATCTTCAACCACTTAACCATATTGTCTGAGTTTTGTTTTGGTGAATTGAAACCTGAGTTCATAACTTGTCTGAATTTATTTTCGCTAGAAACAGGGCAGCGTGTTGGAATCCCTTTTTCGTTCGTCTCATCTATCCAAATTCTTTTAAAATTGGTACCATTTTAAAGATATTCTCGATACCTTTCTAACGGTTCCTTCGGATGTTAATTCGGAGTCCAGATGAGTAAATTACGATCCTTTGAAGTTAGGGTGTCAAATCTGCCCTGAAGATCCCTGCGAAAATTTCGATTCAATTTATCCCTGAGATTCAATTTCATTTCCAAGGGTTTCCTTGTTAACGGAGTCATGGTCTAATTACTTAACTAAGGTATGGTTAAGAAATTGGGCTGTGACAGTTTGGTATCAGAGCGGTTCTCTTTCTTGAGTCTATGGGTTAGTAAAAGTTCAGTGTTCTGAATCCATCTCCTACAGCTCAATCATGTAAGAAGTTAGAATACATTTTCAGATAAATTGAGAATTATAATTTTAGTATGCAAGTGTTGTGTTTATGTATAGAACCCGATTTGGGAATGCATGTAAAATATGTGTTCAGTTATTTTATCTTTGTGAAGTTTAGATGAATCTTGAGAAGTATAGAAAAAAAAGGTAAGTACGATAGATAAGAATTTATTATGTAAACACATAAGTTATATTTTATAGGATGGTGAGAACCGTGACAACTCCACGAAAGAGTACAAGGCCTAGATCTACAATCATGGGAAGAACGAATAGTTTCTAAGAGCTTAGAAGAGGAGAGCAACAAAATTTGATCGAGTTTCTGGAGCAATTTCGGAGCATTTGGTGGCGGGTTAGAGAGTTCGGGGTAACTGAGTTTGATGGTATAATTCAATTAGTGAGTGTTTTACCCGTTGATTGGCAAGGATGGGCTGCATCTCGTGCACTTTGATTTCATTGTTGATAATCAGGGTCTTCTTGAACCAGTTGATTTTAATGGATTTATCGATGTTATCATCAGACAATATCAAGGTACTCAGAGTCCACCCCTTGGTTCTTATCCTTCTTTGGAGGAGTTTATTCCAGCCGTACATTTTATTATTTCATCGGATGTTCGTATCCGGAATGAAAATTCTCATCCAGCGGCTGAAGAAACCATTGTTCTAGAAACAGTTGTTGAAGAACCCACTTCTGTTGAGCCTAATGACCTTATCGTTCCTTCGGAGCATGAATTGATCATTTCAGAATCTCAACCGATTCTTCTTGATGATGACATTTCTCAGGATGCTTCTGACTTTTCTGATCCAGATTCCGAGATGTTTCCTATTGATTTGGATTGATATGATCAACCTTTTGCTTCACCACCACATCAAGCCATTCCACTTCAAGTCATTCCACTTCAAGCCATTCTGCTTCAAGCTATTCCACTTCAAGCCATTCCAGATGATTTTCTATCTGAGATCTCATGTTCACCACAGAGTCCACTTCCATTTGAATCTTCACAGTCAGAAGGAGGATCTTCTCGATCAATGAAAGTTAAGAGATCTTTTAAATATGAACCTAAATTTTTGCCGAGTATTGGCACTACGAAGCAACAGCCCCTCCAAATTAGCCAAATGTCTTTCATTACAAATCCCTCCGAATTAGAACCATCACTCTCATTTACTAGTCGCTCTTATGGACCACCACCACCAGAGTCAGATAGCATGGAAGAAGAGTCAGAATTTGAGAATGATGAAGATGAGCTAAAATCTAATGAAGCAACAATTGGTGTGGAAAACAGTAGGATCAACATCGACCAGGAGCAAGAGGGAAGTAATGTTGATTTGTCACGAAGGCTAGATTAAGGGATAGAGATGAGTTCTCTATTACGAGAAAGGAACAAGGGAAAGTTCAGTGATGTACATATGTAAATAGTTAAGGAGGTAGTAAAATAAAATGTAGTATGGGATAATGTGAAATAGATAAGTGGGAGCTCTACTATGTACCAAAACTTTGTTTGATAAATAAGATTTTATTTTCCTTAAAAGAAGTTTCTTCTTTGACATGCAAACTTGAAACTTGTGATATTAACATTTTGTTACTTCCTTACTTGAACCTATTGTTTAAACATGAGAAAATATTTTTATTGAGTTTGGTTTGTTATTGAGAAAAAACCCTGCATTCCTTTCAAATTAATTGTATACATACTGCATATGTTGTTCTCATTAAATTGTAATTGCAGTATGCCACCTCGACATCGTATCCCTACACCGAAGAAGTAGAACAAGAAAATGAAAACACTCCTCAGCATTCTTCTGCACCTGTACTTCCTCAACCTAACCGAAAGATTGCTGAACTTTTTCTCCGTCAAAACCCTCCCACTTTTAGCGAAACTGGTAGTCCTGCAGAAGCAGAAGAATGGGTTCGTGCTATAGAACGAATCTTTCTCGAGAATGTCTTTTATGTATCTCTTTTCAGTTAAAGGGTCCTACCGATTTTTGGTGGGAAGAGCGCCCGAAAACTCTTACACAAGAACAGTTGGAAGGCTTTACTTGGGAACAATTCAAAGAGAAATTGTTTGCTAAGTATATTACACGAAGTTATCGAAAGCAGAAAGAAATAGAGTTCACTAATTTGAAGCAAGGGAAGAAGTCAGTGGTTGAGTATGACCGTGAATTCTGCAGCCTAGCTCGATATGCTCCTTATAAAATCGAGACGGATGAGAAGATGGCAGAATTATTTCGATCAGGATTACGTCAAGAAATAAGGGTTATTTTAGCAAGTCAATCCTCCTTATCGTATGCTGAGACATTAAATCGAGCTTTAGACATGAAATTGGAAATGCAACCCAAAAAGATGGTAATGAAATCCACTCCAACACCATCACAGACGCAAATTCCACCGAAGGTGGCGTTTCCAAACCAAAAAATTTAAAGGAAAAAGGAAGTGGGAAATGAAATATTTTCCAAACAAGAAACCATGGCAAAAATTGAGTCAGACTACACCAATTCAATTTCGACCATCATCTCAGAATTTGACTCAAGTTTCTCCAAATTCCACCGGGATACCTTTATGTCCCAGATGTAATAGAACACACGCAGGAGTTTGTAAGTGGGGCAGCAATAGTTGTTACACTTGTGGCCAGGTGGGTCACTATTCCAACAATTGCCCTAACAAGAAGAATGCGTCTGGGAGTGGAAGAAAGTAAGGTTCTTCAAAGCAAGTGCTACAGATGAAGGCTATAAGTGGAGGTGTTCAGCCGCAAGCTCAATTACAACAGACACCTCAGCTATTACAGCAGCAACCACAGTATCAAAGAGCATTTGCTTTAACCCAAAATCAAGTGGGAAAAAGTGCTGAGAATCTTACAGGTATGGGTACTTTAAATAATGTACCTATAAAAATTATTTTTGATACTGGAGCTTCGCACTCTTTCATTTCAACAACATGTGTCGATACTTTTAAACTTAAGATAGAAAGAAGTGATCAAAGTTTAAAAGTAATAACTCCCTTGGGTAAATTCTCCATAGTTTCTCACATATGCCCTAACGTAGAATTTAAGTTAGGACTTCTCGAACTAGAAGCAAAATCCTTGAAATTGCTACCTATGTGGGATGTAGATATTATCTTGGGAATGGATTGGTTGATAGAGAATCACGCTACAATTAGGTGCGAGCAACGAGAGATTTCGTTTCAACCTCCAGGAAAAGAACCAACCTATTTCTATGGTATGGAAATTAAGAAAATAGATATACCAATAATTTCAGCCCTACGAGCATACAAGTTGATGGGACATAATGATATTCATGTCTATTTTGTATATTTAAATGAAGATAATAAGAAAGAGAGGAAGATAGAAGAGGTACCGGTAGTTAGAGAATATCAATTACCCGGATTACCTCGGGATAGACAATTGGAATTTACAATTGATCTAGAACCTGGAGCGGCACCTATTTCAAAAGCACCTTATAGAATGGCCCCAAAAGAATTATAGGAATTGAAAGTCCAATTACAAGAGTTTTTGGACTTAGGGTTCATTCAACCCAGTGTTTCTCCTTGGGGAGCACCCTTCTTATTTGTTAAGAAGAAAGATGGTACCTTAAGAATGTGTATATATTATAGAGAATTAAAAAATCTCACCTTGAAAAATAAATATCCGTTACCTCGAATAGATGATCTTTTTGATCAATTGAAAGGAGCTAGTGTTTTCTCTAAGATTGATCTGAGATCAGGTTACCATCAGTTGAAAATTCGACAAGAGGATATACCTAAGACTGCTTTTCGAACACGATACGGTCACTACGAATTTGTAGTGATGCCTTTTGGCCTAACAAATGCTCCAGCTGTATTCATGGATTTGATGAATCGTGTTTTCCATGATTATCTCGATAAATTCGTGCTCGTATTTATTGATGATATTCTTGTGTATTCAAAGAATGAACAGGAGCATGAAGAGCATTTAAGAATTGTGTTAGAAACATTGAGAGCTGAGAAGTTATATGCTAAATTTAGCAAGTGTGAGTTTTGGATGAGAGAAGTAAATTTCCTTGGACACATAGTTTCAGCAGAAGGAATAAAGGTTGATCCTGCAAAAGTACAAGCTGTCCAAGAATGGAAATCTCCTACAACGCCAAAACGAGATTCGAAGTTTCTTAGGTCTGGCAGGATATTATTGAAGGTTCATTGAAGGATTTTCTAGAATTGCGAGACCAATGACTCAATTACTTCAGAAATGAGTTAAATTCCAATGGACTAAAGAATGAGAAGATAGTTTTCAAGAATTAAAGAGTAAATTAACTTCAGCCCCAGTGTTGACGGTGCCAGAATCAGATAAAGAATTTACTCTTTATACGGATGCATCAAGAAATGGATTAGGATGTGTCCTCATGCAAGAAGGAAAGGTGATTGCATATGCTTCAAGACAATTGAGACCACATGAACTTACTTATCCTACGCATGACTTAGAATTAGCTGCTGTGATTCATGCTCTGAAAATTTGGAGGCATTATTTATATGGATCGAAATGTAAAATTTTCTCTGATCATAAAAGCCTAAAATATTTCTTTGAGCAGAGAGACCTGAACATGCGTCAAAGGAGATGGCTTGAACTTGTTAAGGATTACGATTGTGAAATCAAATACCATCCGAGAAAAGCAAATGTAGTGGCTGACGCATTGAGTCGAAAAAGCCAAAGTACATTAAGTGCTATTTTCACTCAGGAAGAAGAATTGCTCAAGGAATTTGATAAGATGAGGATAGAAGTGGTGTTACCACCTGAAACAATAGAGAGTATTATATCAACTCTTGTTGTTGTACCTGATTTAAGAACAAGAATTATAGAAGCTCAACGACAAGATGAACAATTAGAGAAACTACGAGTGAGAATCAGAACAGAGAAATTGCAAGATTATCATGAAGCAGAGGATAATGCAATCATGTTCAGAGATAGGATATGTGTACCTAATAATAAGAGAATAAAGAATGAAATTATGGATGAAGCTCATAATTCACTTTATACCTCTCATCTGGGAAGTACAAAAATGTATCAAGATCTCAAAAAAAGTTTGTGTGGGTTGGAATGAAGCAAGAAATAGCTTCATTCGTAGAACGGTGTTTAGTTTGTCAACAGGTTAAGGCATTACATCAGCGACCATATGGAAAGCTGCAACCTTTGGAGATTCCTGAATGGAAATGGGACCATATAGCCATGGATTTTGTAACTGGCCTACCTAGGTCGAGACGAGGCAATACAGTTATATAGGTCATAATCGATCGACTTATCAAATGCGCTCATTTCATTCCAATTCCTGCCAATTATGGAGCTAACAAGCTGGCACAAATATATGTTCGAGAAATAGTTCGCCTGCATGGAGTGCCTGTATCCATTACGTCCGACAGAGGTACCAAATTTACTTCTCGATTTTGGACGAGCTTTCAAGAAGAGTTGGGAACGTGCTTGAATTTCAGCACAGCCTTTCATCCACAAATCGATGGTCAAACAGAAAGAACGATCCAAACACTAGAAGACATGCTCAGAACAGTGGTATTAGACTGAGGCGAACAATGGGAACAAGCCTTACGGTTGGTAGAGTTTGCATATAATAATAGCTATCAAGTGACAATTAACATGGCACCATATGAAGCTCTTTATGGTAAGAAATGCAGATCGCCTCTCTACTGGGATGACGTAGGAGAAAGAAGAGTTTTGGGACCAGAAGCGATAGAAGAAATGGTCAAAATCGTACGACAGATAAAGAGAAGAATTCAAGAAGCTCAAGATCGTCAAAAATCATATGCAAATATCCGCCGAACTGAATTGAGTTTCAAAATAGGAGATAAAATTTTCTTAAAAGTTTCTCCTACTAGAGGTGTGCATCGATTTGGTATAAAAGGAAAACTAAAACCGAGATTTATTGGACCATATGAAATATTAGAAAAAGTAGGACCTGTAGCTTACAGGTTAGCATTGCCACCAAATGTTGGTAATGTACATAATGTGTTTCATGTGTCGCAATTGCGAAAATATGTGTTTGATCCAAAACACATTATCCATCAAGAAGAAATAGTTCCTGAACCAGATTTAAGCTATGAAGAAAAGCCTGAATGTATCTTAGATCGAAAAGAACAAAAACTAAGGAATAAATCTATTCCTTTAGTAAAACTGCAATGGAAGCATCATGGCTCAAAAGAAGCAACATGAGAATTGGAAGATCGAATGAAAGAGAAGTATCCTGAGATATTTAATTAAGGTACTAAATTTCGGGACGAATTTTTTTTTAAGGGGGAGGGAATGTAATACCTTTAAATTTTAATTAGTACTTAATTGCTAATTAGAAATTTAATAAGACTTTGCATCCTTAAGAAATAAAAATAGGATAATTTAAAATTTAAAGGTACTTAGTTGTAATTAGTGAAGATAAGTGATATAAGTGTGACTTAAGCATGATTTAGAAAAATGCTAGCATATTATGGAGAGATAACCATAATAAAATAAAATAAAATAAAAAAAGAAGAAAAAGAAAATTCTCTAATTTTCTAAAATATGGTAGAAAAGTGATGAATAATCACCTTAATTAATTAATTCTAAATAAAATTAATTATTATTTAAAGATCTAGCATGTACTATTCATGATAAACACAAAATTTTCTCTCTTCTTCTCCCCCATATTTTCGAAAATTCCCCTCCTTTCTACACTAATTTTTTTTCTTATCCTAAGATCATTAGTGCGATTTCAAGCTATACCAAGTTATAAAGCTTAGTTAGTTGAAGGTAAATGATACTCTTCTATCATGCTTATGTGTTTTAATTTTGATAAATTATGATTTTGAAACATGATGAATGAATATTGGAGATTTGAAAGTATTAGTGAAGTTTCTTGTTGTTTTATGGTTAAATCATGCATAAAGTTGAAAGTATGTAGAAATAGGATGAAATAGATGAAGATATAATCCTAGGGTGTCACGCCCCAATTCCCGAGGGAAGGCCCGTAGGCCGGGGAGCGACTAGGGGTGGGATTTAAGAAGAATAATTAGTTAATAAAAAGATTAAGAATTGAATCTTAAATGCAAAGAATGATTAAAAGTGAGAAATCAATATTTATTTCTCAAATCATTATATATGATTTAATTGTCTCGTTTTAAAAGATTAATGATAGCTTTAATTTATTAAATGCTATAAGACGAGCTAAGATTTTCGGAGAAAATTCTAGATTCGTTTCTAGAAAATAGAATGGATATGAAACTCTAAAAGCTAATAATTAGCTTTGAATTAGAGATATATTTATTTAGATTCTAAGATTTCTAAATAGCATGTATATTGTGAAGGTTAAGTACAATGTGTAAGAGAAATTGAGTGTGAGGATTAGCACTGCTTCTCTAAACTTGAAGGAGGTTTTAAACGACGGATTTATTCCAAGAGGTGGGTTTATTTTTCTCAAAATTATGTTTGAGTTATATAAGCTCTGATATTGCAAAATGAAATGTTATCCATGTCATGTTTTAATGTACGTTCAACTAAGTTTAATGCTCTGAAGTTAATCGATCGAGATTTTCGTCTTTACCTAACACGTTAGTCGAAAACTATGTACACGATGGGTAGTAGTGCAATGGGTTGATCTCCATTGTGTGCTGCTGTAATGTAAAAGGGATTCTCTGGGTTTCGACCCGAAATCCAAAAGCAGAAAGGAATTTTGTATTTGGTGTATTCCCCCCCTCCCCCCATACACCAAACCTTTCTCTTTCGGGACCAACAAACCCACTGTGCATCATGAAGATTCTTTGCACGAAATCAAATACCAGCTTGAATACTGGTGCAAGAAGTGTTCTGGAGAACATCTTCCCTTTGTATGTTATGGGGATAACCATCATCTCTTCTACAACATCTTGCATTTGTGCCAGGGTGATCTCAGATAGATCCATTCCTTCATCCTTAAGCATGTAAGCGTGTGAGATCATCTGCAGAATGTTGTAGGTAGTCTTGCTGACCTTATCTCCAACTGACATCAAAATGCTAGCCTCATTTCCTCACTTCTCATCCTCCCAAGTCAGATAAAAGGTAGCGACCTGTTTAGGCAGGTACATCTCTGGATGAGATGTAACAATGTTGTTGAACCCTAAACAAAGTTTGGCAAGTTAATAACATGTAATTATCGAAATTAAAAGCAAAACATGTCAACTTTATCCATTTCCGATCAAGAACATGATGTTATAAGACAGTTTCCAGAATTCTGCATATTTTTCAGACAAATTCTTATCTCAAAACATGTAATCAAGGTAGATAATGACAACATATACATGATCCACAATAATCTAAACATGAATAACAAAAATTATAGCATGAATCACAGCATAAAATCAGATAATAATTCTAGAAAAAAAATCATATAATCTCAGAACATGCTTAATACCTCCATTAACAATATAAACACATATATAAGCATGATATAAGCAAATATAAACCATTAAACCTTTGCAGCGTTTGATAATAGCGTATATTTCTTCAAGCTTCTTAAAGTCGTGAGTAGAAAAAGTGACAAAAGGTTCGGGAGAAAGATATTTCTGAATCTCAGCAACACATTCTGGGAATTTCATGACTGATTGTGCCATTTTCGAAAAGGTTTGAAGTTTTGGAAGAGTTTTTGGAAAAGTTTTCGAAAATACAAAGACTGGTGAATTCTTAAATGCTCGGTGAAATATGAGAACAAAGGTGAACAATTCTATAATAGAGCGCATATATATAACTAGAGACTGAACGGTTCAGATTAAAAGTAAAAGATTAGAGGTTGAGATTAAGTCCTCCCTTTTTATTTTCCTGCTTAGTCTTCTCAGAATTCGTGCATTTTGGGCGCGTTTGATACACGCATTCTATTTCTAGGGTTAGATTTGGGCGTGTGCTTTATGTCCTTCGCCTATGCAACTCTTCTTCGTTATATTAGGTAATTATTTACCTCGATTACACTTTCCAATACCTGCAATAATCATTACAAATTATGTAAGATTTACCAAATCTTGTCGGATAATAGCGTATAGACTAAGATTAAGTCAGTAAATAATCATAAATCGATACAAATTTCTGAGTTCCCCCTGATTAAGGAATGTATATGAAAAATAATTTCCACGTGTCATGAGTGATCTGTTTCTTCACATTCTTCTACTATCTGGACAAGTGGTTTGATCTGCTAGCGATCTGGTACTTTGAAGTGATTTGTGCTTCTTATTTCCAGTATGATGCTTTCCATTATTCTGATAATTGTAGTTTGTTGAGCGATCTTGATCAGCGATACCTAGTGATCTGCTAGTCATCTAGATCAGTGATCTGCTACTAGTCATCTGTTCCTTTCATCCAAACTTAGCAATCCTTTCCTCACGTAATGCTTTTGTTAGAATGTCAGCTCGCTATACTTCAGTGCGTATCTTCTCGATCTGTACATGTTTTCTTTCCACATGGTCTCTTATAAAGCGATTTCTCACATCCACATGTTTAAACCTCGTATGTAAGACTGGATTTTGTGTAATTGCAATAGCACCCGAGCTGTCACAGAATATTGGTATTTCCTTCACATAGATCTCATAATCTTTGAGTTGCTGCTTGAGCCAAAGTATTTGTGTACAACAACTTCCGGCGGCCATGTACTATGCTTCTGTTGTTGATGTAGCCACTGAGGTCTTCTTCTTTGAGAACCACGAGATCAGCTTGTTTCCAAGAAACTGATAGGTTCCAGAAGTGGACTTCCTATCTAGCATACATCCTGCATAATCTTAATCAAAATAACCTGTTAACTCAAAATTATCATCACATGGATACCATAAACCTATGTGTGATGTTCCTTTGAGATATCTCAATATCTTCTTAGATGCTTCCATATGGGACTCCTTGGGGTTAACCTGGTATCTTCCACATACTCCAACTGCAAAAGTAATGTCAGGTCAACTAGCAGTTAGATATAAGAGTGAGTCAATGATACCCCTTTATTGAGTTATATTCACTGGTTTGCCTTCTGGATTTGGATCAATCTTCCCGTTGGTCTGCATAGGGATTTTAACAGGTTTACTGTCTTTAACTCCAAACTTTTTGATCAAATCCTGTATGTACTTCGCTTGATTCACGAATATACCATCAGGTAACTGCTTAACCTGCAAACCTAGAAAGAAATTCATTTCACCCATCATGGACATTTGATATTTGTTTTTCATCAGGTCAGCGAACTTATCACACAGCTAACTAGATTGTGATCCAAAAATGATATCATCAACGTAAATTTTCACTACAAGGATATGCTTCTTGACTTTGATGATGAATAAGGTCTTATCAACTGAGCCTCGTCGAAAGCCTGACTCCAGCAAAAAGGTTGACAATGTCTCGGACCAAGCTCTTGGAGCTTTCTTCAAACCATAAACTATCTTTGTCAATCAATAGACTTTCTATTATGGATCTCCTTCTTCAAATCCAGGTGGCTGCTCTACATAAACTTCTTCTTCTAGAATGTCGTTTAAGAATGCGCTCTTGACATCCATCCGGTACACTTTAAATCTTTTGTAAGCTGCATATGCCAAAAACAGTATAATAGTTTCCAATCTAGCAACTGGAGCAAATGTCTCATCGAAGTCTATGCCCTCTTGCTGACTGTATCATTTGGCAACTAATCTGGCTTTGTTCCTTACTACCTTGCCATTTTCAACTCGCTTGTTCTTGAATACCCATTTAACACCTATTACTCCTTGGTGTTTAGGTCGATCTACAAGATACCGCACTTGATTTCTCTTGAACTCGTTTATCTCCTCTTGCATTACAACTATCCGATCTGCATCTTGTAGCGCTTCATATGCATCAGCTGGCTCAATGTGAGATAAGTAACAACTTAGAAGTGCGCTCTCTCCATGCATCATTCTGGTCTTCACACGATCTGTGAGGTTTCCAATAATCTGTTCTAGTGGATGATCTTGAATCCACTTTCTCCTCCTTGACATCTCTTCTTCTGATATCTCAGGTTCGGATTCTTCTGCTGGTTCCTCAAATTCTAGGTGTGCTGTTGAAGTTGCTTGGAAAGAATTTTCAACTTCATTTTTCAGGTTAGCATCCAAATTAGTGTTAATCTTATTTGATTCATTAGGTTGACTCTGAGCCGGTTCACTATCTTTAGGTTCTTGGTGTGCTGATGAAGTAGGTTCAGGTTCACTATTTTCAGGTTGAACTGGACTGTTCTGATCAAGTTCAACATGATATGTTCCCCCTTGTTGTGTGATTGCCTCAGCAGTGGGTTGAATATCAATCTCTTCATCTTCTGGTGGACTCTAGATCAGAACATTTTCTAGTAGTATGTGTCCTGAGCTTCTCGTAGCAATCAGGTTGTGAGTCTGTTCTTCACCTTTTTCCCTGTATTCAAGAATAGATTCATCAAAACCAATATGAGGTGTTACCTCCACAAAATGTATGAGTCTTCTTATTGTAAACCCTATAAGTTTTGCTAATATCATAATATCCTACAAATATTCCAGAGTCAGCTTTGCTATCAAAGGTTTTCAATTGAGATTTCTCATTATTTTGAATGTAACACGTACAACCAAAGGAACGAAAATAATTAATCCTTGGTTTTCGGTTGTTCCAAATCTTATATGGAGTCTTTCCATGTCTGAGAGTGATAACCGATCTATTCTGAGTGTAACACGCTGTGTTGATTGCCTCTGCCCAAAACTGCTTTGGCAGGTTAGTAGCATTTAACATTGTGCTTGTTGCTTCCTTCAATGATCTATTCCGCCTTTCTACAATTCCATTTTGTTGTGGTGTTCTTGTGACAGATGTTTGATGTGTAATACCCATCTGGTTGCAATATGTTTCAATCTTCTGATTAAGAAATTTGGTACCACGATCTGTTTTGATAATCATGATAGTGCTCTCCTTCTGTCGAGTGATCTTGTTGAAGAAATCTGGTAGCTTCTCCAACGCTTCCTTTTTCTTAAACAAGAAGATGACCCAAGTGAATCTGGAATAATCATCAATAATAACTAAAGTGTACTTTCTACCGTTAATATTTAATGACGTTACTAGGTCAAATAAGTTTTGGTGTAGAAGCTCTAGCATTCTGTTTGATGAGTGTGTTGTTTTGCTTGGGAAATATGACTTGGTCTGCTTTCCAGCTTGGCAAACTTCACATATATGATCTTTATCATACACTTAGTCTAATAATCTTTCAACTAGCTTTTCTCTTGTAATCTTGTTGATAGACTTGAAGTTCAGATGGCTAAGCTGCTTGTGTCATAACCAGCTCGTCTCTGAGATTGTTTTAGTGATTAAACACGTCTCGATCTGGTTTGTCCATTGCACTATATATAACCTATCCTGCAATTTACCGGTAAGAAGAGTTTCATCTCCTTCCTAATTCTTCACAAAACAATTGTTAGCATCAAAAATAATTTGATTACCATTAGCTCAAAATTGACTGACATAAAACAAATTATGACTAAGACCCTCAACATAAGAAACATTAGTAATAGTGGTCTTGTCAATCTTAACATTACCATATCCGTTTGTATAACCTTTTGAGTTACAACCAAAGGTCACTTGTGGGTCTGGTCTTTCAACATAATCAGATAGCAGGTTCCTGTCACACGTCAAATGTTTTGAACATCCACTATCAATGATCCAGATTGAACCTCTTTCTACTTGACTCCTTCTTGATGTTCTTTCATCCTGCAATTACAAGGACTTAGTAAACCTTTCAATGATTGGGTGTTTGGTTAGTAGCAAATGATCCTTTAGGTACCTAAATCAACTTAGTATTAGGGACACAAATATAGCGAGTGATTTGTCTTCCTAAGTCATCTGTTCTAGAGATGACCTTGTAGACAGATGGATGATTCCTCTCGGTATTGTCCAAGTTGATCTTATTCTTCCTAGCTGATGGTGTTATGGTAGGAGCCTTTTGGTTTTGGTTCCTATCTGCTTTGACATAGTAAGTAGGTTTGCCTTTGACCTGGTTATACCGCTTGTCCCCTGCTTCTTTAACCATCATCTTCTGAGGTTGATTTTTCCCGTTTTGCAGATTGACAACCTGATTTGGTATCTTTTGTCTCTCAACTACAAACTTTGTTGATTTTGATTGTCCAGTGTAGCATAGTCTAGCAGATGTTTTGGTTTTGTTATGTATTTCCATGATCATGCCAGCTTGTTCGCTGCTCTTGTTGATTATGCTCATGTTTTCACTTGTCTTTTGCAGTTTCTCCTCAACTACTTCCTTTCTGGTTATCAAGTCTTTGACCTTTGAGTTGAGTGAGTAGATATCCTCATCTTTTGCTTTAATCTGTTCTTAGATATCATTCACATTTGTAGAGAATTTTGTATTGGCTTCAGTTAGTGTCTTCACTGATTCTTTCAGCTTGTCATTCTCCTTGATGACATCTTGAAATAGCTTCTTCAGGCTTTTGCAACTCTTGAGCATTTCATTTATCTTTTCCCAAGAGACTTCAGCTTCATCTTGAACACAAGAATCATATACAGGTTTGTTAGATGACATGGAAACATGTGAATTTACCTAATTCTGATCAAGGCCATTGTCAATTCCCATGTAAGATTCATCACAATCTTATTCTTGGTCTTGTGCATAGAATGCTTCATCATCCTCTGATGAGCTGTCTAAGAAGTGACTTGAGCTGCTTGAATCTTCTTCAGCTAGCATATCTTTGCGTTGAGATTTGAGTTTACGAGCTCCCTTTGCGTTAAGTTCCTTGACTTTTGGATAAATCAAGGTTTGGTGTCGGGGGGGGGGGGGGGGGGGGAGGGGAGAAATACAAACTTTTCAATTTACTTGACAAATGAATTAGAGAGATTAAGTTTTCTCAAGGAGAGATTGCTCAAGTTGACATAACAGGCTCGCTCACAAGGTTCACTAGTGATTAATCAAGATAAAATCTCTCTCGTGAATTACACAGAGCAAATAGCAAGAGTGATCTTGTTATCTATCAAGATGTAGCGTGCGGAAAATGGTGGATTTAATCTGTTGCTCTTATTAGAAAACCTTTGTAAATACTTAGTCAAATATGATTAGGAGTTGATTAAATCAATGCAATTTTGTATGCGAGTTCTGGGATAGTGAATAAACAACTGAAAGTAAATATGTAAAGTAAAGAACATAGTTGTTTTTACGTGGTTGGGGAAACCCACTACGTCCACGGTCCAATCAAAACTAGATTGGATATCCACTACTAGGATACTCTCTTCTTTATACTCGCTGAGAACGAGCCACAAGTTCCAGTCAAAACTAGAAAGAAACTTGTGCACGAATAGGGTCGTGTCCCTTACAACTTGCAGATAAATCTGCTACAAATACCTTCACGTTAACCCACTAGAAAACTACTAGCTAGTGAAGATATCACTTCTTCTTCTTCTCGATAAGACAGAATTAAATCGAGATTGGTGTGATTTCGATCACGAACGGCTTTGAACAAGTTCTAAAATATGAAATCTCCTCGTTGAATGCTTCAATGGTAGAGTAGATTTCTAGGCAGAGTTTCAGCAATGTAAGTATGAGCGTATGATCGTTCGTTACCCTCTCCAGATTTTGTTCACAACATTTATAGGTCCAGAATTTAAAATTCTGATCGTTGGGGTTTGATTGACGTGCATTAAATGTTGATTGTTAATCAAAGATGTGAATCCTTGATATGATCCTCTTGCCTTGTAAGAAAGGTTGACTGAATCTTCTTGATTATGGAAAGCAAATAGCTAATTGATCTCTTTCATTCTTTAAACTTCAATTGATTCACCTTCCTTTTTTGGTCTTTGATTAATTATCCTTCCTTCTTTGAGAAGTCTGATGACGTGACATAAAGGATGTGATTCTCTCTAAGTACATCGGGTGACGCATTGTATACCCAGATGACTTCGAGAAATATCAGATGACTTATGCAAAACTTCAGATGACGCATTCTATATCTGAAGATTGTATAATCTCCAATTAAGTGATATGTAAGGGATAGGTTCACTCTTCCAAGTTGGTCTGGCAGACAGGTTAAGTTCATTGCCAGCGAGGTGATCTGGTCCAAAATTGCTCCTAGAGTTGATAACAACAGCTGTGTATAACCAGGTTTGGTCCAGATTGAGTGATCTTCATCAGGTTGTCTCCTTGCTTCAGGTGAGCTGGTCTGCATCTAAGGAACATAAGACTATTTATAACAGATGACTTCCTATAGGACAAAATACTTAAATGTATTTGAGTCCTATACAATTTAGTCATCAGCTAACTTGATCTAAGTAAATAACATGCTTGCTCTCTATCAGGTTCACTTAAGATCAAGTGATCTCCCTGTTACATTTTGAGCAAGCTGGTCTAACAAACAAGACAAACAAATAACTCTAAGTGTGTTTCGAAAGAACATCATCAAAACTAAATTTTGTGAGGGTTCCCAATAGGGCTTATAAAATTTAATCTTTTGAGCTACAATATTAATTAAATAAATTGGATAATTAATATTTAGATTATGCCTCAATAATTAGATTAATTGGCTATATTTAGGGTATGAGATTAGTAGTATTATTCCAAACTTAATAAATTCTTAAAGATTATTAATTAACATTAATATTAATTGATACGGTTAATTAAATGTTGTGATTCAAGATTTATATTTTAAATTAATTATCTTGAATAGTTTTAGTACTCATTATTAAATTAATTGGGGCAAATCAATTTAAAATATTAAGAATTTAATAAACCAAAGATTGATTTAAAATCCTACGAGAATAGTAATAAAAATTACTAAGTACTCGAATACTAGTCGAGTAAGATACGAGAATAATTCATGAAATAATAGAAAAATATTTCATTTAAAATAAGTAATAAAATCTTATACTCATGATGAGTATCTCCTTTGAATATGTGATTAAGGTTACATGTGGAGAAAATACTAAACGAGAAGAAATCAGATCATATTAGAAGAGGAAACAAGTCAGATAGGCTTTCTTATACAACTAAATTTATGTGTGTTGTATCAGTTTATATTTCGTTTCAAGAAGCAATTTGAACTGAAAATATGTGAAGTATTGTCTTGCCAAAAATATTTATATTTTTGTATGATACATATCTGCTTGAACTATTATAATCGAATTCGGGTCCTAGATGATTGTTATCTTAATCGGGCTAGTGCGCACAATGACCGTGAGTCATCTAAGCGGGTTGGCCGGTCAAGTGTCCATGGAAGGTGGCCACCTTTCCAACACACAGAAATTACAGATATGATTGATTACTAAAGAACTTAGACTGGCCAGTCGAACATTGAGTATTCACACTACAAGAAAAATTGCATACGACAACGGTGGAACGACAAGGGTTTTTAACAAAATGCGTTGTCATAGGCATAAAAACCGTTGTCGTAATTAAAACCGTTGTCTTTGAGCGAGAAAATGCGCTCATAGACAACGGTTTTTATATACCGTTGTCGTAGGTGTGTAGTCGTATATATATGACAACGTATTCTTTAGCCATTGTTGTTATAGCGTTGTCTTATATTCATGCGACAACGCTTTTTCACGCCGTTGTGGTATACCCGTTGTTGTAGTACTCAATGACAACACTATTTTGAACCCTTGTCGTTAAACCATTGTCGTAGTCTAGTTTACCACCCTATAATTCATCCATTTGGGGAAAAAATAAAAATTGTAACCGAGGAGAATCGAACCTGCACCAATAGAGGAATAAAATCCGTTTATACCACTAGGCCAGATCAAGCTTTTTGTTAACATTCAAATATTAAATAGTTATAACACTATTATTTATTTTATGTTAGATAATAAATAACTTTCCCCCAATTCTCTCAGCCCTATTCTCATTTTCCTTACAATAGTGTCGCCGCGCCACCTTCTATCTCAGTTTATCGCCGCTCTCTCCACTTCCCCCATCTTCCTCCTTCCTTCTTTCTCCAACAACACTCGTCACTCCTTCCCGGTTGTCCAGCTGTTCGCTTTCTTGCGCCACTCGTCGTTGCCTCTATTTGGCGAGGTCTCGCTCTATTTCCTTGCTCCAACCTCGTCGCTGCATCGACGAGCAACAGTCAGCAAAGCTCGCTCTTCTCCGCTCTCTAACCCCTCCCCCCCCCCGTTGTCCTTCTCCAGCCGCGACACCTTCATGTTAGGACCCCAGTGGGTGCCTCCCTTCGCAGCGTGCCTGACAGCAGCCCGTCACCTCTGCCTCAGGAAATTTCCTCCTTCCTTGTTCAAACTCTCTATTCCAGAATTAAGAGTGAATATTCTCATTGTAGGGTTTAGTGTTTTTCATGTTTAGTTATGGATTTATAGGCTAAAAGAAGTATAGGGGGAGATTTAAATTTTCAGTTATGTTTCAAATCATAACTGATTGGATTTGTTTTCTCTTTGTCATGGAGGATTTAAATTGGTGAAGCTAGAATTGGGGACGGCTCAGTTCGGGGTTGGATAGCCCGTGTTCAAAGGGGTGTGGAGCTTGGTGGGTTTCTGTCCCTAGGACAGCAGCAGCTCTTGGAGCCCCACGGCTGTTCTGCTCGTTGAACAACAACAGCTAAGTCCTCATTTTTTTTTTAAGTTTTATTTCTTGTTCCTTGATTGTGTATGTAGTAATTGGTGGTTGACATGCTAATTACTGAAGGAGTTTGGGTAGGAGTAAATGTGAAATGACTTGATATCTTTCTTATTGTTGAAGTTTTGGGAGTCTTAGAAATTCTTTGGGAGTGGTAAACTAATTGAGATTTATTGAAGCTGTAATGTATGGTCAGTTAAGTTCTGATTAGGGAGTGGTTCTAAGTTCAGTGTGTTATTAAACTCTCTAAATCCTTGATGTTTTACTACCTCTGCCAGGAAAGTTTGAAGTTTGGATTCAAAAGGTAAAAAGGTAAGGGTGATGTCAATGCAAAGAATGAATACAAGCATATATGATTTATAACATATCCATGCTTTTTGTCTAGATTTAACTAAGCAAGACATGAGCTTTACCTGAAGAGCATTTGATGAACTGGAAGGAATTGAAGTGGCTTGGAATCAGGTTAAAGTTGCTGATCTGTTACGTAACTCTGTGGATTTGGAGCGATTGTATTCGGAAGTGCACTTGCTTAAGACCCTTAAGCATAAAAATATTATCAAATTTTACAACTCATGGGTCGATACCAAGAACGAACATATCAACTTCATCACTGAAATTTTCACATCCGGGAATCTACGACAGTACGTCGATAATTTTACTGGTTTCTATTGTTTTATTGATTTTGTAGATACGGATTTTGAGCTCACTTGTGAAGCTCTAAATGGAGACTGCTTATATGTCTTGCTGTTTGTATAGGTATCGGAAGAAACATAAGCATGTTGATGTAAGGGCCTTGAAGAAATGGTCCAGACAAATCCTAGAGGGGCTTCTGTATCTTCACAGTCATGATCCACCAGTAATTCACCGCGATGTGAAGTGCGATAACATTTTTGTGAATGGGAATCAAGGGGAGGTGAAAATTGGCGATCTGGGGTTGGCTGCTATTCTTGAGCAGGCTCATGCTGCTCACAGTGTAATTGGTAAGCTTGTATCATTTTACTTCTCTTTTCAAGAATCACTTTTTCTTACAGGAGCTTGATTTTACTATAGGTACACCGGAGTTCATGGCACCGGAGCTTTATGAGGAGGAATATAATGAGCTAGTCGATATATATGCTTTTGGTTTGTGCTTGCTGGAGCTAGTGACCCTTGAGTATCCATATATTGAATGTGCCAATGCTGCCCAGATATATAAGAAAGTGACTGCAGTAAGTTATTCTTCAGTTCTAAACTTCCCTTTCTTTATCTTAAACATCTTTTTCTAGAGTCTGTTATTGCCAGATGTGATATATATGTAGAAACCAAGAAAATCAAAAATAAGACAGAGTTGAGAGAGTCTGGACGGAAAAAGGATTGGAAACTTTAGATAACATATTATCCAGAAAAAAGAGAAATAGAATCATTAATTATACTAAGCTGGTGGTGAAGAAAGGGAGAGACTTTATTATGCACTTCAATTTACATCCTACATCTATTTACAAATGACCCAGCGCCAACATGCATGTATTCTCTTGAATGTTGTTGCATTATTGACAGTACCTCTTTGTATTTGTTTGCACTTTGCCGTGAGATCTACCTATGTGCAAGTGCATATTATGCAGATAATTTTTGTATCTTATTCTGGTCATTCCTAAAATGTATTTCTTCAAATTATCCATTCTTTGATATAATCTCGAGAGTCGATAGAAAAGGCTATTTTTTTCTAGATATATATATAGATAATATATTTATATGGTGGAGTTTCTGATGTATATAAATGAAAGCTGGAGAGTGGTCAGTAGAGAATGTGCTTCAACTCATAATTGACTACTCTCGTTTGTGGAGAGGCGATGTCATGAAGGTATTGATTAAAAGTCAACCTAACATTCGTTGTTTGTTATTCTATAATGCCCTATTATCTAACTTAACCTCGTTCCTCAAAGACATTTATCCAATTACGGTTCACCTACGAACAAGAGAGTCACCCTGAGGAATTCTTCATTCCATACGTGTGGCAAATGGTACTATCTCACAGGTACAGTTCCTAAGCACCTTTAACGTGTCTGAATTGTATCTAAGAGACCTTGATATTGTGCTCATGATCTTTTACATTTCTGGTCATCTGATCTGCTTTATTTTGTTTGGGTCATTTCCTTAGATTTGGAAACAGGTCAAAATGTTGGATGCTTCATCATGTTCAGTGCTCTAAATTTTGTTGCCAAAGTTGATGTTAGGTATGGGGTGAGTTGTGAATTGTTCCTAATATAATCTAATTATCTGTTGCTCGTGTTTTAGGCTTATCTTATTGTTATCTTACTGTATGTTTTATAATTGTATTGTCTCAGAGCATCTTTTGGGATAATAATGTCAAGAGCACTAAACAAACCTTGAAGGAAATGATTATGCACTATTCTTGTCTTGAACTCCCTGAGGGGAAGGCTGTAATTAAGTGTCCTAAGAAGCGTTGTCTATAGGTTCTAGATTTGTTATCATATATGAATGCCTGTTGTAGTTCTAGATTTGTTCATACATGACCTGGTTCCTTGTACAATGTGATGTATTTTTTATCTTGCTCTTGACATCTTGTTCCGTTCTGACAATTTCTTTTATTAATGGGAAACCCTTGTAAAGACTCGAAGTCGGCAGGGTGACAAAAACATGGCTTCTGCATCCTCTTAGAGAAAGTAACTTGCAGCTATTTGCTCTTGTTTCGTTATTGATTTCAAGCAAGGTAGGTTTATTTTTTTATTAGTCCAGATACTACATCCATATTTCTCATCTTTTAACTTGAATAATATGCAGATACATGATTCACCTCCTCTTTCTGTTAAAAGTTTTAAATCTTTGGGAGATAAGTTTATCAAGGAGCAACACTATACAATGGGGGATATTTTGGAAGCTGTAAGATGGCTGTACACGAGGTTTGTAAAATCTTACTCCATTTTCTATTGAGCATGATGGCTAACAAGATATTTGCAGGAGATGGTGTTAATGCAAGTAATTGTACAACGTGTTATTCTAGGTATCTTCATGCAAATAGATAATGTGGTGCACAACTTCAAATACTTCATAGTTTTTATGTTATTCAAGTAAGGTATTTGTTTCACCAATGAACATACCCTGGACATTGCAAAATTTTATTGCCGTGTAATTTTGATTCCTATAGATAGGTGAAAACGTGCAAGAATACTTTCAGTTTCTAGTTTGTAGCAGAGAAAATTTGAACCGAAAGTTGCTCTCTTTCTTCTCTCTCTCTGTGGTGTATATCTTTCTTCCTCTGCTTTTACCTTAGGATCTTGTAAACTTATCCTTATGCTGCTTCATTAAATAGTGTGCTGCACTGATTAATTCACCCAATGGGCTGGCTTAGCAAAATCTTCAAGTACTCCGACCATAAGGTTTTGGACGGGCATTCTGATTGGAGATATGAAGCGGATATTGCAGAGACTCATCAATCTGCATCATTGGTAAGTACATTTTGTTTAATTTTAATTTTTGGCCTTTTCACATCTAGTTACTACAGTTATTGTGTCAATATTGAACTTGTAATCATATAATTCTTCTAAAATTATCCATTCTCATGATTTAGTTGTCCTTATTTGAATTGATGTTGAGTAATGCCCATAAAGAAGGACAAGCAAGAATGTTGGATCTTGAAATCTCGCATCTGAAAGAACAACCTCTAAAATGTTTGATCTTCTTGTTCACTTCAAGTTCAAGACTAGCTTTGCTATGTTTGGACTTCTTGCTCTGCATGATTACGTCAGCTCTTATTAGAGTCCAATATTGATCGTATATTGAGGGAATAAGTTCATTTTCTCAACTTTTTAGTTCTGTTTTGAAGTATAAAATATTTCCTTGGTAGCATACTAGCATGTGATGAATTCATTCTGCTCTTTACTTATGAATCTTCCTGCCAAAGCTTATATCTGTCTGTACATTGATTTTTGTAGTAGTGAGACAGTTTCCAGTGTGGTTATTACGTGATGAAATACATGAGAGAAATAGTTCAGTTTGATTCGACTGTGATGATTAGTTCGCTACAATCATTGGTAAGTAATAGTTTTCTTTAAAATTAATGTCATAATTTAAGCTTATTCAAAGTGGCGGGACCAAGAATGGGCCTAGCGGAATTGTATCACATCCAGTATATGTATGTATATATCATATATATCCCTAGCTTAGCTATACGAATCTATGTACGTGTTGTAATTAAAGTATGAACAGTAGTGTAGAGAAAAACATGCATAGCTGCATACGCATTGTGGTCCTTATGATTGTATTCTAACTTTGATCAACATCATGTATTAATAAGCTTTGTCTTAGTACGTTCCAAAACATTATGTAGTAGTATATTTTAAAGATTATCTAATATATATTTTTAACTTCACAGTTTATTGAAGAAAAGGGGAATTACACTCCTGTGGAAATTGATGAAGTGCGTAAGGAGTGGGCTGAATTGGTGCAGGAGTATATTGGATTGTAGCTTTTGGTAATTTTAGGTTTATTTATGTTTGGGACCATGTACGCATTCAAACTTGAAGTATTATTTTTGCGCTTGCTATGGTATTTTTAGAATTACGTATGGTATTTTTAGGATTAAACTTGAATATTGCACTATCTTTTATGTTAAATTATTTATATTAGTAATTTAATTTTAAATATTTACGTGTTTGATGTTTTCATTTCAATTTAATATTTATTTTATTAGTTTTAGCAATAGGTTCAGAAATATAATGTTGTCTTATAAATCAATGAGGTTTTAAGAACCTACGACAACGGTTTTAAGAACCTACGAAGCGTTGTCTATAGGTGTATTTTTTACAACAAGGGTCCTAATAAGCGTTGTCTATAGGTGAATTTTTTACAAGACCTACGATAACGGTTTTAAGAACCGTTGTCTATTATTTACGACAACGGTATATACGACAACACCACTTTCGACAACGGTTATAGAACCGTTGTCTATGAGCGAATTTTTTTTAAATACAACAACGGTTCCAGAAACCCTTGTCGGAGCCGTTGTTGTAAATATTTACGACAACGGTTATATTACCGTTGTCTATGAGCGAGAACATACGACAACACCACTTTCGACAAGCGTCGAGGACAGGCTACGACAAGGGTTAAAAACCCTTGTCTATTAGCGATTTTGTAGTAGTGTCACAAAAAAAGATTTAGTGAACATAGGTCCTTTCAGATAAAATCCTTATGTATCACTGTTGAGATGACATGACAATTATAAATGTAAGTATGCGTTTTCGGCATGTTTCTACTGAGTACTTTTTTACTGAGCCCTGCATATATTTATAAATATGCATGTTGAGTTGTGATGGAAAGGGGAGTGTTGAGCGATGATTTTGCCGAACTCTTTATTTGGTAACTCTTGAGGGTTTGCATGTCTTCATACATGTAAACTTTAGTTATAGATCCTAATTCCGCTGCAGACACTCAGTCTAGTATTTTGAATAACTCATATTTCGTATCTTGAAATATTTTGTTTATTACTCAAGTATTTTAGATCGGTGACCTTGTACTGACTTTCATGTTATAAAACCCTTTTTATTGAGGTATTATTCAGTTATTCGACATCGTGTTATTCCCATTTCTTTCCCCACTTCTTTATTCCCTCCGCTTATCATGGTTTTTCCTGACTTTGCTATCCTTAGTAAAGATGGGTCGTGACATTCGTGGACAGAGAGAGTATTATAAATTATATTATATTTAAAATCAAGCAGATATAATCATATGATCATATAAAACACATGTACTCTTAAAACACACTTTTGGATTATAATTATTTTATTTGCTAAAAATATTTTTGATGTTGTTGAAGCTATCATGTATTTTGATGATGTTATTCGAAACCATTTGTGCATGTGTTTCATTGATTGTTATGATGTTATACTAATTATGCTTTAATAGTTACATATTGACACAATGTTAAGGAAAAATTTGAGTTAACCATCTGGTCCATAGGGAGATCAATCTATGTTTTATTAACTTGTCCATACTAGGAGTTAATCTTAGAAAGATTGATCTAAAGTGTGAGGACAAATAGAAAAGTATCGATCCATAGAGATCACCTGATGTTTTTATAACAGATCATCAAAAATGTAATGACATATCAAGTTAACGATTTGATCAATATGCGTGTTAGAAGGGAGATCACAATGTAAGAAAATATCAAGTTTATGATCTGTGTCATATGATCGACCTCATTATTTAGTACCAAATTGTTCAAACTGTAAAGATAAATCAATGTATCTATCAATATAATAATAGGATCAATATGATTTTCTAAACTAGGTGTTGCATCAACAGAAGAGTATAAACTCAAAGACAAATCAATCACATGACCTAATAGAGATTAAACCAACAGAAACAAATGACTTGCCTGGAGAGCATATCGACAGGAGACAACTCAAAGCACATATCAAAAGATTATTTGATATGTGTGTCAAGTGAGTTGTTCATATACAGATGACACGTAAGATAAACTCCAACTATTAAAAGTACAGTCAACATCAATTGTCATATCTGCATTTAATGCTGCTACAATGACTAGTTTTCAAATGATTCGCCTATAAATACTTTAGTCGATCAGTCTCAAGAATTAAAAGGTGCATATTTTCATAAATTACCAAAGCTTAAATTCTCCAAATTTTCCTTAAAGATTCAACACTATATCAACATTCAAGAATTTATATATTTTGGAGAAAACCCAATTAGAACTATAAAACAATAAATAGAGCCTTCAAGTCATTAATTTTATAATCGCTCCATTTATATACATTGTCTTCAACTTCGCAATAGAGTATAAATGAGGAATAACAAAAAAGAAAACATTAAAGGTTAAAACTCTTCTCAACCAGGATAAATAACAAAATTGTAATCTTATTTTCAACGAGTATAAATAAGTTATTAAGATCGTACTCAACGATGATAAAGAAGAGAGAAATCCAAATGTAATAGAATAATCGATCTAATTATGATCGACAGTGAACGTAGGGGTTTTCCGAACCACGTTGAATTGCTTGTGTTCTTTACATTCAACATTGTAATTATTTATTGATTGACCTATTCATATCTCACCAGCAAGTTGTCATCTATTTGTCTAAAGAACACATTTGCTAATTGACGGAGCTCAGTCGTTATCACTCCGGTCAAGATAAATTTATAATTACCTACACTCTTCACTAGGTTCCGCTAGAGGCAAGCATAGGGTCGATCCCACGGGGAATTGGTGAAATTCTCTCTCGACGTCACAATTTGGAGTTTTTAATTTGGGTCTTGCCTTGGGTAAGAAGTCGTAACCAAACAGAAAGTAAATACTGAAAATAAGCAACTGAAAAGAAATAGAAAAGATAATCAATAGAGAAAGTAACTTGACTTGGAATTGATTCGTCGGGTCTTGGCTTATGTCTTGACCACTGGTACAAAGATATTCACCATACTTGCATGTCATTGGTTAAAGGCAAATGTAAGTCTGTGATTTTTCCCCTCGGCTAATCACTACGACTGTCACTTGGACAGCGAAAGGCTCATGTTCGTCTGTCAGCAACCATATCACCAAGACAACCTCCTTTTTTACTCGTCTCATAGCCACCAAGGCCCCACTCAGCATACCTTTTTGGCCCAGAAGATAAGAGTTACCCACACCCTTACCCCCTTGCCCAGGCTCTCGCACAAGCCAAGCGTACTCTAGTATACCCAACTGGATATTAGCGGGGTTGCGCAACCAGGGCACTCTATCTCAGACGCCTCCCTGTGGCGTCCCCATCCACATCACCACACTGATCTCTCTGACTGGCAAGGCGGAATCCACTTGACCCTTTGGGCTTCTAGTACTTAGTGGTAACTTGACCTTGCCCAAGATGTTATCGGCCATTATAACGCCAATGACTCAATCATGTTGTATAAAAATTAGATTCAATGCTTTAGGAACATGCAGATACAGTTATGGGTTCGTTTAGACCTCTCAAGATCCTAAGCCTCGACTTAACTTATCTTTTCCAAGCCAAGTAAATAAATCTAGCTACACATGCTTAAAGTAAATAACATAAAATAAATAAAGGAAAATATACTTGAAATTAAATATGAAAGAGTAGTGTCAACAAAAGTACCTCTTGGCAGGACCAGCCCTGACCAAAGCCATAAAAACGTGAGGCAGAAATTAAAGGTGCCCGTAGGACTTGTTTTTTTTCCCTCCCAATCACTCATGAGAATTAAAACATGGCCTAAGACTAAAATAATGCAGTGGTTGTTGCACACCCTCCTTCAAATCCGCATATCCTGGCCTGCGGCCTGAGATTAAATATATAAGAGGCTGAATGGGCCTGGGGCTGTCTCTGGCGGTGGCTTGACGCGTCTAGGGTTGGTGGTGGCACTTTCCTTCTTTGGCAAATCCGCCCATGTATAGAAGATGCTCTCAATCTTTCAGATTTGCGCTGGATGGAAATGGATATTTCTTTCCTTATTTCGCGCATGGAAAGTCTTGGCCGCCACACTTTGCATCTTGCCTCTCATATGCTTCACCACCATCTACTGTCTCCTTCTTCTTTGTCTTGGCCAAGGTGTTTCCCAGTTTGACTCCAGTAATTGAAGTATGATCCTAGGCGGTACTATGTCTTGAGCTTCAGCTTGCTCAAGGGACTTTGTGCATAAACTTGCCTCTTTCATAGGATGATCTTCATCTTGATCTGCATCATGTCACCCATGTTTGTGTCTTCCCAGACACGACATGACACAAAATAAAGGAAAAAGACTCGATTTAGACCTAAAAACAAGATACAAAAGAGCACGAAAAACAGGTTCGTTACTAATAAAACTAAGTATTTTCTAATTATAAGAGTAACTGACATATTACTTCTTCCACACACAATCTATCCCTTCGCAATTGACCTGTTGAAGTATAGATCATCATTCTGATATCGAGACTACCACTTTGATCAGATTATCCTCTCTCTCACGTAGAGAAATTGAGTTGCTATCTAAACGAGTTGATCTAGTACATTAGCAAGCTGACCAAGAAAACCAAGAAAAGTTGGAGTTTGAATTTCCACCATACACCAAACATGCTTTTATTGGGACCAACATTATCTTATTGTAATTAATTATATAATTATTTAGATTGAAATGCTCATTTTAGAAAATAATTTAGTAAATCATATAATTATATCATAATTATTTAGTTATTTAACAAAAACTATATAGTATATATATTAAATAATAATTATAAATTCTTGTTCAAAAATTTTCAATTATCAATAAAGTTATAAATTTTATAATTTGTCATTAACATTTATTAATTATAATTCATAATGTATTAATAAACAATTTTTTTATAATTCAAATTGAATATATGTATAAATATATATATATATATATATATATAGGATATGGATCATATAGAAAGTGATTTTTCTGTATAAAATAGGAAATGATCTACACCCTTGATTAACCCAAATCGGACGGTTGATTTTAAATCTAGAATTTTCGCACACATTCACACACAGTGCGTGTTGAGTTGTTGTTTGACAGTTCAACAAGGGACATTTATGTAAAAATAACATGAGAGAGAAAATAAATCAATTCCACTAATTAAGGAAGTGATATGCGGTTATATTGTATGTGATGAGAGAGAAAATGTTTTGTATAGATGGAACGTAGATCTCAGCCATTCTCAACCCCGCCGTCGCCATTTCTCTCTCTCTCGTATCTCGATGTCCGGCAAACCCAATTCCATATCTCCGATCGCGTTGGAGAGATTAATGCTGGGGAGGTCGAGGAAGTAAACCTCCGTGAGGGCGAGGATGTCGGCGCAGGAGACGACCCCGGGGCAGGTGAGATCCAGCGCTGTCTTAGCGCGGACGACGACGTCGAATCCGTTGTCGGGGAGTGAGAGGAGACGAGGACGGAGGCGTCGCAGCCGCCGACGAAGCAGTCGTGGAAGAAAAGGCGGAGTGCGGCGGCGGAAGTGGTGGGGGAGGAGATCGCCATTATCTCGAAGTTGCAGAGTTGCAGGTCGTGTAAACGATGGAGAAGGGGAGTGAAGGTTCGGAGTCTAGTTGAACAGTTATGTTATTTAGAATTGAATTAGCATATAACTTTGTTTTGAGTTATTAATCTACACTAATTGCATTGCTTGTAATAGATGTGTATACTACGATGAATATAGCAATTCATTTTACTATTTTATACAATGCATAAATAATAGTATTACAATTCAACTTAATTGCACCTACTATATTTATATGAATATAATGCATTTGATTGTTTTATACAATTCTATATTTTATATTCTAATACAACGCATAAACACAAATACTACAATTCTACTCAATTAACAGTATACATAATACATTTTTTTATGGGTAGAATGATTATTGAACTTCGTTTATTCACACTTTGAACCGCGCGACTGCTGGGAGTGAGTGGAATCTCGAAATCGTCGTCTTCTTCGTCTGTTGTCGGCCGTCGTCTGCTTCTTCTCACCATTTTCGTCTGAAACAAAGGAGAAGATCGAATCTTTTTTTGGGAGGAATGATTTTCGATTTTTTGGGTATTTTGTCCTTAATTTTCGCCACTTTCTTATTTTAAAAATCTTTCCAAAAACTGTCAGTTGAAAATTTGACAACTTTGCCCTTATTGAACTGTCAAACAACAGTTCAACACACAGTGTGTGTGAAATGCGCGAATTAATAATAGCCATTAGATTTGATCCAATCAAGGGTGTAGATCACTTCCTATTTTTTACCAAAATACTACTTTTTACCTGAACCAAACCCTATATATATATATATATATATAACTGATAGGGATGAAATATGGGCAGATATTATCTGTCCGATCTGAAACCGTATCCGATCGAGATCTAATTTGGGATGAAAAATTAATATCCGGTCAAATTCGGATTTGAATCCGAAAATTTAAATTCGGATCCGGAATTCGATTCGAATTACATAATATCCGTCCGTATCCGAAATTTCCCGTATTTTGTCGGATATTATCCGCATAACAAATCTGGATATCCAAATTTTTTAAATATTTATTATTTATATTATATGTGTGTAACAATCTAATTTTAATTTAGTTGCTAAATGTTATTTTATTTGTTAGCACTTCATATCGAAATTTGTATGATACACTTATGGTTCTTAAACTTTGCAAACTACTTTTTGTCTATTCTGAATTCTCGAATTATATTTCAAGATGCATATTTCATTATTGGTAGATATTTTGTGTTTAATTATTTAATTTATTTTGTACTTTATTGATCCTAAAAATTGTATTTTTTTTAATTGATACAATTTTTATAATTTGTATTAGTTCTTCTATAAAATATTGTGTCAACAGTTTTTGTATTAAATATATTATCCGATTATATTTATTCGAATTCGATCCGGATCCGTACCATATCCGTCTCATGTCCGTATCCCAAATAATCCGAATCCGACTTTCCCGTATCCGAATCCGAATTCAAGAAAAAAATATGAGTTAGAATACGGGACAAGCACTATCCGTCCGTATCCGATTCGTTTTTACCCCTAATAACTGAACAGTTTGATACAATATTATATCTTACAAAAAATTTCTAATATATTTTATATTTAATAGTTTACGATATCTTTTTAGCAGTAAGTATAAAACTATGATATAAACTGCTATTTGGATAAATTTTGATAATCCTAATTACACTAGTAATTTAGGAGTATTTTATTTTGAACGGAAAACGAGAAGAACCCCTTCTCCTTGAGCCACCTTAAGTAGGGTTTTTATACTTTCTACTCTACTTTTAGTCTAGCTCAAACGCCATGGAAGTACAAGCCTCGCCGCCTGCACCGCACTGCTGGAGCAACATCCTCAAGCAGCAACCCCCAAATCCACCTCAACACCACCACCAAACTGAACAATTTCCTACCGCCGTCGAGAAATCGGTCGGGAGCTGCTCATCGACTAAGGGAATTGCCGTCGCGGTCGTCGACGCCAACGCCATTATTCAAGGCGGAGAGAAGCTCTTCCAATCTGCCGACCGATTCGTCTCCGTCGCCGAGGTCATCGGCGAAATACGCGATCCCGCCTCCCGCCACGCCCTCCACTTTCTCCCCTTCACAGTTGACACCGTCGAGCCCTCGCCTGATGCTCTTAAGAAAGGTCTTTTCTCGAACTTTTTCTTGATGCATCGAGTTATTGTCGACTACTTTAATTGGAGTGTTGTTATGAATGGTTAGAAGCATATATTTAGATGTAATTCGAAGTAAGTTTTCCATGTATTATTGAAATATAGAAGAAGGATACTCTGCTTATTTCTATAAATGAAAAACCCGGAACACTTTTATAAGGTTAAGGTCACGTGAGGTCAATTCAATCGATCACAAAAAAGGTTAATATGTCAAATGTGAGTTCTTTTTTGGGCTAGAACTATTATTAAATTTTGTGTTACGTTATGTGCTTCCTGAATCATTATTTTTATTTGAATATAATTATTGATTAAAGGATGAACAGTGAACCTGAGATTGGCCGATATGTGTTTGTAGTTAGAGAGGAAGTAGCGCATCTTTAGGACTTTCATCTTATTTATGTCATACCCTCTTTTGTTCTAAAGAAAGATATGATCACACTTTTGATATTAGTTTCCAGAGGTTTTAGTATATTGCAAAGTTGTTAACTGCTTCTTATGAAATATTATGATGTTAGTCTTTTGATGTTAAAGACTCAATTTGGAGGTTTGTTTTATGTTATACCAAGGTACCATAAGTAGAAGATTGTGATGTACTGTTGCTTTAACTAACGTGAAGATGTCTAGCTAAAGAGAGTCAGCTATTTAGTACATTTTGGTGGTATGAAAGGCTTTTGAACTAAAGTGGGAGTCTTACTTTGGTTTACTTCTTTTTTTAATTTGCAGTGGTGAGCTTTGCAAGGGCTACTGGTGACCTGCAAACACTTTCAGATGTGGACTTGAAGCTCATTGCTTTGACTTATATGTTGGAATCTCAAATTCATGGGACCCAGCATCTCAGAGACAGCCCGCCTGCTATTAAGGCAGTCAAGGTTAAAAGGCTTCCTGAAAAAGACATACCTGGATGGGATTCTAATGTCCCTAATCTAGAGGAGTGGGAAGCACTGGAGCACGCCGATGATGGTGGATCAAATGTTAACTCTAGAATTTTACCCCTCAAAGATTTGAGCCTTGGTGCTACTCCAGAAGGTCAAACATTTACAGAGGATGCTTCCAGTTGTGATGCCATTTCGTGCAATGGGAATCATGGTGAGAATGGAGATGGTGGTTTTGGGAAACCCAAGAGATACTTTACGATGAAGAGAGAGGTCAAAATTGATGGGAAAAAGATGGTGGCTGGGGGTATTGATGCGTCACTAGGTCAATCCGATGAGAATGCCGATGATTGGCTACCTGCAGTGAGTCGAAGTACCCATAGAAGATTTCTCAGGAGAAAAGCTAGACGTGAAATGAGTGACGCATCATCTGGGCAACAAGACACATCGAGTAATCTGGAAAGTGAGAACATTGATGATGATGCTTGCCCTAAGCTCCTTGTGGATGAAAGTTATGAAGAAATGCTAAATACTATCTGTAAGGATGGTAAGATAAGTACTCAGGAAAATGGAAATGCAGATATATCTGAATGTTTGAATAATATGAAACTTGAAGAAGAATGTTTCACGTCTTCTCAAAATGGTGAGAGAGTATTGGGTGGGGTTGAGGCAATAGATTCTTCATGTGAAGTCCCAGAGCAGAACCTTGTTGAAATAACAGACGGGCAAGGAAACATGGAGATGATAAACCAGACAAATGAAGATACAGATGCATGGCAGGTAGATGATATAAGTAGCGAACAGAGCTGGACGCTTAGATCCTTATCCGAGTCTAGTGTCGCTTGCATAACAGGTGATTTTGCTATGCAAAATGTGCTTCTTCAGATGGGTTTAAGACTTCTGGCACCTGGAGGAATGCAGATTCGTGAGCTTCACAGGTATGCACGTGGATAGCTCTTGATTCAGCTGTCTAAGAATATTTCTTATTAGTTTGAGCATGTGGATAAAAATACTATTCTTGTTATAATATGGTTATAATAATGAACAGGGAGATAACAGAATAAATCATGTGAGGCAGTCATCTGTTTTCTCAAGTTGGGAAGCATCTTTCCCATTTTCTATACCCGTGCTTCCAAATTTATAGTGTTTTCATTGGATCAATGTGTACATTATTCAAATCAGAAGATTTTAGAATGTGTATTTTTTCATTCACTCTATTAATGGAAGAGTCTCAACCTGATACTCTTTTCTCTTTATCTAGATGGGTGCTCAAATGCCATGCTTGTTCTAAAGTGACTACAGAAATTGGCAAGATTTTCTGTCCCACATGTGGGAATGGGGGCACATTACGAAAAGTAGCGGTTACGGTTAGTGATAATGGTATTTTGTTGGCTGCACGCCGACCTCGCATATCCTTACGTGGGACAAAGGTAATAGTCACTTCTGTATACATCCATCTTGGTTTGGAGAAGTAATAATCTGTTTCCATTTGGGTGTGAATGTGATTCGAAATGGGTTTAATGTTTACTTGCATTCAGTTTTAACAAATAAATGTACAGGGTCTGAAAGTACAAGTATGATTTTCCTTTTCTGAAATCAATCCCATCATTAATTGTTCTGTTCTATTAATACACCATTAAATCCCTTTCTTATGATGACTGATTGAAGGTTGCTTGGTTTTGTTATTTGACGCTAATGATTATTAGATTTTCCCAGTATTCTGTAATTCCTTTTCTCAGTTGTGTACCTTCTGTCTGCATTTCTGTGAGAGTTGAATATCATTGTGCATAAAGCATCTTACTGGCTCAACCTAAACTTGTTATGTGGTTCATTTGCAGTATTCACTACCTCTACCTCTAGGAGGTAGAGATGCAATTACAAAGAATCCTGTATTACGCGAAGATCAGCTTCCGCAGAAGTTTCTGTATCCTAAGACGAAGAAAAAGAACAAGCAGGTTTGTTGCTTTGTCCACTCAATCATATATAGCACCATTTTCTCGTGTGTTGTACATGTGATGCTCGATCCATAACTTGAATGTGATGGTTTGTTACGCCCGCAGGGAGAAGATTTCTTTATTCCAGACGATGTTTTCCTCCACCACACTGATAAGAAAAATCCGCTGCAGCCTCCTGTTAGAAAAGCACTTGCAGTCTTCAGTGGGAAGAGGAACCCTAACGACATTCGTTATGCTCCTCGGAAATGTTAAGTTTATGCTTTTTTTTTTGTTGTAATCCTAAGGCTAGGATATGTATACATCAATGTTGATGTATGAGTTAGTGAAAATTATTTTTCTCTTCTTTTTTTCAGGGTGATGTATAAGGTTTTGCTCCTATAAGGTTTTAGCATAGCTAATTAGCTAGTAATTGAACAAGTGCTAAATTTGATAGTGTGATTTTGGAACATTTTGCTAGTGTCATTTGATTATTCTCTTATTAAAATTTTGATATTTCAATAATTTAAATGAGTAAATATATCCTTTTGTTTTGTATTCTATTCGTCCTACTAAGTTTGACAAAATTCTCTTATTTGGACGTGACACAATTCTCTTATTTGGACGTTCTGCTAAGCTTGACATATTCCTAAAATAATGAAAGTTATTCATTTAAAAAGATGGACTTTATCACTCTTACATCTGTACCTAAAAGTTTTGTGACATGTTTATTGGGACAGAGGGAGTATTATACCCTCGCTCGCTATTTATGTTCTACGTTGATCAAAATTGTGAGAACTTTTGTGAGAATTTTATTAGTGCATTTTACAATAGATTAATATGATCAACTTCTCTAAATATATTTATGTTACTAAACTTTGTAGCCTGTAATCATGCAGCTTCAAGTTGAAATAAAAAGTTGAAATTGCTAATCGTACTAGGCAGCCTTCATCTAAATATTATTGTTTCTCATTTGCTCTTTTTTTTTTGCCATTTTATTGAGTTTTAAATTTTAGTTTGTTTTTTTTGTTGTTGATTTATTTTTATTTTAGTGTTTGAGTATGGTGGGTGTTTGATGTAGGAAATAAAGATTTTTGGAAGAATAATGCTGACTAGATTGTTGATTGGACCAAGAGTGAACAAAAGTGTAGAAAATGAGACCCATAACTAGAAGTCAAAACAAGAGTGCAATTGAATGCTAGTGAATTGGTGGAAGGCAAATTTGTCATTTTAGAGAGCTATTTTAGGAAACCTAATGCTAAGAGAAATGAATCAGCCTTAGGACATGAAAAGGATAAGGGAGAGGAGAGAGAAAGTAGGGGGGATAAAGAGTCAATTTACGGGAGAAGATAACTGGGCCTGAAGGAGGTAGTTTACCTCTTGGAAAAGAAGAGGATAATTGAAATAAAGAATTGAGAAATCAACTTCCAACTATGACCCGAACATCATCCATATTTGGAATATCAATATCATGACAATTGTAGAACGTAACTACTTCCTCCAATAGACTATCCCAACCAACATCTCTCATGAGTTGCAGACTTTCTTTTGACACTTTAACTTGTACCATTGCATTGACAATATCTTGACTCTTCCTCTGCAAAATCTGGCAGAGCTCATTTGTTATCCCTAATATATTCTTCATCAAATGCAAAGTGAAAGCAAAATCAAACGTTCCCAAAGAATTTATAAGACCAGCAGCTTCAGCCTTTTGTTCAGGAAGCAAACCATCTTTGACTACATATTCTAACACATGAATAATTATAGAAAAACTTGAAATCAAACTCATCAATGTGCCATAATGGGAACCCTAATGAGTATCACCTTCTTTTTTAAGCCCAAATTCTTGATTCAAACTATGACCACTCAAAATTTCTCCATTTCCAAGTGCTTTTCTAACTTCAGCCATTTGTTTCTCTCTAAACATATCTTTTCTTTTACAGGAACCTCCAAAAACTCTAACTACTATAGCTATCAAGGTAAACAAAGAAGCAACTTGCAGATGATCTTTTGCTACCGCAACAATAGTAAGTTGAAGTTGATCTGCGAAACAATGGACATAAAAGGCAAGTGGATTATCTTGTAAAATCAAACTTTTAAGCCCCTTGAATTTTCCACGCATATTACTTGCACCATCATATCCTTGCCTCCTAATTCTTGACATACTCAACCCAAAGTGCACAAGAAGTGATTCAATAGTTTTCTTCAATGACATAGCAGAAGTGTCACTAACATGGACAATTCCAAGAAAACGTTCAACAAGAAAGCCATTTGAATTCACATAACGTAAATCAACAGTCATTTGTTCTTTGTCTGATATATCACGAGACTCATCAACTAATATAGCAAAATTTTCATCTCCAAGTTCTTTTAGGATAGCATAAGTAGTTTCAAGAGCAGCAACATGCACAATGTCTTTTTGAATGTCTGGAGAAGTTAATTGATTATTCTTTGGAGCATTTTGGAACACAACACTTTTTTATCTCCTTATTATGATTTGTAGCAAACTTCAGGAGTTCAAGAAAGTTACCTTGATTAAATGAACTTTTTGATTCAACATGTACTCGAAAAGGTAGGCCTTGGCGTAGCAAATATCTGACACAATCCACTGAAGCAATTAACCTTGCTCTATAAAGGTTGCGTGTTTACTCCACTTGTTTAAATATAGCTACTTCAATATGTTGACTTTGTTTCATCAAATCTACACACTTTTATCAAGCTTGATTATGTGCAATGTTTGGACTTCCAACATGTTTAGTAAATAACTCCTTCTTTTTCCAATTAGTGAACCTAATTGTAGTGAATGAATCTCCACCCATTTATTTTCTAAAATCCAGACAAAATAAATAGCAACATAAACAGAAGGCATCATCCTTATTTATGCTATACTCTAACCAATTTCCAAATTCTTTAAATCATGATGGACAAAATCTTCTTGATACCTTACCAATAATTCTTTGTGGGAAATTATGATTTCGAGGTTGGCATGGTCCTTTTTGCAAGTAAGCACTTCTTACTCTTTCTCGATCATTAGGATCATAACTTGAAATCTTTATCCTCAAACCCGGGTCTGATGGGAGATCATCCAAATTGATTTCAACTCGAGGTTTCTTTGAAGAAGCATGCACTTGTGCCGGATGAGTTCTTTCTCCTAGACTTGTATTTTCATTTGTCATTGATGGCTCTCTTACGAGGAATTTATTCATTCCTATTCCATAATAATATTGAAGAGTCAATGAAATTGACTTGAATAAAATATATAATTTTATACTTTATAAATTGATAGATTTCAAGTAAAAAATATTCATTCAAAACAAAATCAAATTTTGCAGTTATAACATAAACAAGCTCACCAATTAATGTTGTTGTATTCTCTATGAAACTAAAAGACAACAAAATTAAAATTAATTAAAAAAATCCTCCAATTATCCACTAATTAATTCATAATTATTTCTTAATAATATTAATTCATAATTATTAAAAATCTCATTCCATTCAAAATATTATATTTCTCACCATTGACCCCTTCCCACTACCACGACACATTAATTTCTCAACCTATATCTTTTATACATATTATTATTTCTCACATTATATAAAAAATTATAACCTCAATTCCTTGCACACACATTCAAAAAAATAAACTAAAATTCAATCCACCAAAAAAAGAAGCATGTTTTGAATCATAAATCAATTAATTATGAAGATGATGAACATACCTTGAGTGAGAGATATAAGTGAGCTTGCTAAAATGGGGAGATGCAAGTGGGTTTGCTTGAAAAGTTAAAAATGGTGCCACTATACAAACTTATATTTAGTTTTAGGATATAATATAATATCAAAATAATGTAGGCCCGATATTTTAAATTAATTAATGGGTCATTAGTTAAATATATAAGGCCCAAAATTTAGAATGTATACTAGCATAAAAAAAATTAACCTTTGCCCCAAAGTTTTTACATTTTTTGTGGGGCAACATTTAAACCATATTATCATTTTATATATGTATATAAGTATAATTATGGAATATTGAGCTGGGGCAAGAGCCCCACCATCACAAAGGGTAGCTCTGCCCCTGTTCTCAACTCTCTATCTACTCCCCTCTTTCCCCTCATTCTGGTAGTTTTTATCTCAAACGTTCGGTTTGATTAAACACAGGGCTCCAGATCAATTTTTTTATTATCTACATTTATCTTTTATCATTATTCTCAATTTCTCATACTAACCGTATGATATTAGGATCACGGGTTATTTGGCTTACATTTTGTTGGGAACCCTTTGTAATAGGTTTTGATGATAAATATCGAAACACACACTTAGAATTTACATAAGTGTTTACTAGCACAAAATCTGTAAAGATATTAAGATCTGTGTTGAGATCTGTCTATAGGAGATCAACTTAGACCTAAGTTTTACTTTCATATGTTAGTTAACATATTACAATGTAAAGGAACCGATCGTGAGTCACGATCTGGTCCTAACTCAATCTGTTATAGACTTAGTATTTTCTAAAGATGCTGCAATGTAAAGAGACAAAACGTGAGTCACAATTTGTAACTATAGAGCATTTGTACTTAGACTAGGTCTTGCAGCAGGGCATTCAAGACACATATTGTATGACACAATATGTTACAGACATAGAACATAGGAGACGTTCTGTCCAGATGCTGCCTAACAATGGAGTATCCCAAAATCACATAAGGTGATTTAGCAAACATATCATGGAGTGATATGTTTAGCACATAGATTAAGGGGTGATATGTGAAATGCAGAAGTGACATAGATGATCTGCCTGAATGGGTCATCTGTTCACTATTACATTTTGGTGCCACGTAGTTTTCATTCTAATATACTTATTTTGGTAAAGGAATTTGAATACTGGGAAACGATGCTATACCAGAAATGGCAACAAAGGACGAATCGTTGGCAAGGAGTACATTACATTGGCTAGTTCGAGCATTCAAAGTTTCACAACGGCTAGTTCGTGATTCTAACGCCTATAAATAATCCTTCAAGAGTTTCATTACAACTAACTGGATTCCAAGCGATCAAACTCTGCAGAATTTTTTTTAAGCTTTCGAAGTGTTCAAACTCTCAAGTCTTAAACTCACTGCACTGCACTTCACTCAAGTCCTTCTGCACTATCAGAATCCACTTGATCTTAGCATTCATAGATTATATCTTAAGTTAGAACACACCCCACGTAGAACTAATCTTGTATTAAGTTACAACTGCACTATAATATTTAGTTCTATCTTCCTATAGGCTCAAACTCCTGGAAGAATGTTTCAACTTATTTTAAACTATCAGTACGTGGCATTGTTTAGACTAGACCCACTGTCCGATAAAGGGACTCAGTATCGGGCACGAGGAATATTTCCAGCCGATATACTTCCAATTATATTAAATCGCTCGCAATTTAAAACGAGTTCGTTATAGATTAATAAGCTGACCCTAGTCGTATTCTCAAGGAAGACTCAACAGGGCAATTATATTCTTTGTTCGTAAAAACGGAAAGCAATTAAAAAGAGTTTGATTTGGATTTCTATAGCTAGGCGAAGAAAGTAAATAAGAAATCAATTAAAGTTTAAACTAAGAACGAAAATTAAATCTAATCTAAGAAAGTAAGGAACTTGAAGTTTGAAGACGAAAGAAAAACGGAAAGAAATCTGGAAATTAAAAGCGATAAAAGGAATTGAAAGCATAAAACGAAACAAACGATAAAAGTGAAATAAACGAAGCAACAATTAAAGGGAAAGAAACGAACTTGAATTAAACTCGAGATACGTCTGGAAACGACAATGACAATCTGGAAATAACGGTGTTCGAATGTTGTAAACGGCTAAATCCAAAACGAAGAACGGAATGAAAAATCCTATCTAGAATGCTAAGTCTCGACCCTTGATTGCGGGATCGAGACGAACTAAAAATAATGGAAATATGCTGGAAAACTAGTCTAGGAATTCGTGCCAAAAGGAGTCGGGACGAAGTATGGAGAACTGTGATATTGTGTCCGGTTGAAAGTCACGTCCTTCGAATGAAAATCACGCCGAGCATATATAGGTGAAGGTCAAATCAGCGACCGCGTAAGTGTCAGCGGCCGCTGACCAGGTTGTTCCGTGCCATCCGCGGGCAGTTGGAACGGCCCCGAGTCATTTGCTAAGTCAGCGACCGCTGGGCAAGGTCAGCGACCGCTGACTTGCTCTAGTGCGCGTCCGCGGGCTCTGGCTCAGGCGCTGGCAAGTATGGCCTAGTCAGCGGCCGCGGAGTGTCACGCGACCGCTGACTAGTGTCTCGGCACTTGTCTTCATTTTCTTCTCGTTTTTCGATTCTTCCTCATTCTTTTCCAACTTCGGCGCTCGTTTGGGCCAATGATCCTGAAACATAAAATGAAACATAAATCGAGCCTAAACATCACGGAACGAGGGAAAATAATACAAATAAAGCTACGGAAAACCTAAGTTTAGACGAACAAAATGAGACTAAACAACCCCTCCACACACAAAACCTTGCTTGTCCTCAAGCATAACTTAGTCTAAACTATCGCTAGGGGAAATTTCTAATCATGGTATGTGTTCTTGACAAGACTTCAAATCGTTCCAAAATTGATCTTAATATCATCACGTCACGTCACATAGAGAACATAGAAGAGGTAGACCATCTAGACTAGATTATAATCGATTCGAACAACGTAAAATAATGATGCACAAGATGTTATTGAGATCACATAATCGGCTAGAGCTTTTATCCATCTTAAATAGCGTATCTTTTTCTTTTCTTTTCTTTCTTTCAACATGAGGAATATTTAGGACAATATTCACCGGGTGAGTACTCTGAATGATCGAGTTTTCTCGGTGTGGTTTCCCATACCCATCTCTTTTATAAATTTGAATTTTTGATTTAAGAGAGCGGGGTAGAATCCTTTTTAATTCCTATATTGTAAGAACTTTTAAGAAAATCACTTAGAACGATGTCAAGTTATATGGTCATTGTCGCGAGGTGTGAACAATCAGAGGTTCCCTAATGTATCCTCACGCGGTTTCCCGTGCTCATGGTTCCCATAGGAGCAGAGATCTCTTGACAAAGTTCATTTAATAAAACACGGATACGCAACAAGTGGTTGTAAACAATTAGCCAATTGAATCAATCACTTTATATCATCATGCATCACTATTTTAATCTTTCTACTAAGATTTACAATCCGGTCTAATGTTTTACAACTTCTTAGTTCATCTACGTTTCACAACATAAATCAACTCCTAATCAATTAAGGAATTCAAATCATGTCTTATCTCAAACATACGTCATGCTTCGATTTACCCACGATATGTAAAGATCAAGTAGCTCACAAACAATCAAAATATTGTATGCTCACAAGACACGAAAATAAAACGACGAATGCATGCATAAAAAGACACCCCTCCCCCTCCTACAAAAATAGAGCAATGCCCTCATTGCGGAAAGTAAAGATCTAAAAGGTAGGGAGATAGAAACGTCCCTGAAATGTGGCATTCGGGACAACAAACGGAAAGAAAAACCTGCAAAAATAAACTAAAAAACAGAGGAAAAAAACAAAAGTTAGCCGAAAAAACACTCACACAAAAAGGAAAAGAAAGCAATAAAGGTACCTCAACAGTGAGACAAAGGCTCATTGTTGGTCGGGAGGAGGATAGGTGGGTGCACTGCCAAGGGTCCAAGAGGACCATTGTTGTTGCATCTCCCGGAGTAGTCGGGTTTGCTCCTTCATCGCCCGGTTCTGAGCCTCCCACTGTTGTTGATGTGTGTCGAGGCGAGTATGGAGGCCGCGGATGTCAGATCGCATCTTGTGTATCTCCGTGGTGATCTCGGAAGTGAACTGCTCCCATTGAGCGTTCCATTGAGGTTGAGTGCCCTATTGAGATTGGGCACCCCACTGAGATTGTCCGCCCCATTGTGACTGGGTACCCCATTGAGGTTGGGTACCCCATTCGGATCTTTTGGCAGTGTCCGTGTGGTCATAGCCAAGCCAAGCGGCGTCGGCCTCGTCCTCGGCTTGCTCGTCCTCCTCATGCTCGGATTGAGCTTCCTCATTATCCTCCATATGTGCATCTCCCGGTTCTTCGGATGCGTTAGATACTCGAGATGCGACTTGGGCGTTTAGATAGCGCCGCACACAATTCCTCCGCTCTTGTGGCACTAACTCGGTGCGAGAAAGGGCGAATGGCGCACCCCGCAATTCATTGATGTCGATGTACTTCGTGAGGAGTGAGTGGCTCATGGTTTGGAGGGCTATTTGTACCGATGAGTTGGAGGTGCAAGGCTAGAGGGGTAGCAAGATGTAGAAGGGAGGCATGGGCCCGCTTCCGCCTTTGAATTGATTGGATGGCCTCGAATATGAAAGAGGACGGACAGATCTTGGTCTTCTTGATAGCACAATGGAGTAGGAAGCACTCCACTGTGTTCACTTTGTTGGCTTGTTCATTGCCCGAGATGGAGTAGGCAATGAACTTGTGGAGAATGCCGATCTCGGGGCCCCGAAGAAAGCCACTGGACATCCCTCCCGATGCCCAATTATGAAAACCTGTAAGCTCAAACCAAGCTAGATTTGGATTAAATTCCGGGGGCACCCGATGGAGCCCCGAGGTAGGAAATCCAAAGATGGATTTCATCATGGCTGTGGTAATAGTATGATAAATACCTCGATAACGGAATTTAAATGATTTAAAATCAGCAGCAACATCAAAAGTAGTGAGAAATTCAAGTCCTAGCTCCCTATAGCCATCAATTTCTAATCTAGCATATTTATCCAACCCAATGTTCTTCAAATAACGAGTTAATTTAGAGGCAATGCCTAAGCTAGACATAAGATCACAATCTAAGGTACGTGAAAGTGTGATATCAAGAGATATAAAACGAGTATAGAGTGTACCCTCTTGATTGGTATAAATTGGGAACGGGGCACCGGAAGTTGGAATGTGGTCACGAACGAGATGAAATTCCTCGTCGCCGTCACCTTGGTGGCTAGATTGCCCCACTTCACTAGTCTTGGACCTTTTTCTCCCCATTGGACTTTTAACAAACACTTGGTGTGCAAAAGTAGAGATGGAATGAGGGTTTGGGGTTTGGGTTGAATTTGTGGATGAATTGAAAATTTGATTGGATAGAGTGGTAGAGGATGGAAAAGTGATGGTGAATTCAAAGAATTGGATGAAATTATGAAGTATGGGAGGAGTAATTGGAGAATTAAGATGGAGAAGGGTTAGGGTTTGGGGAAATTGGGGATGAAGAATGGGGGAAAAGTGGGAGGAGAGAAGGTAAAATAGGTGAATTCGGCCACCTCAGCGGCCGCTGACATGTCAGCGGTCGCTGACCTTGCCCTCGTCAAATCCGTCCTATTTTCTTCCGCGAATTGCATTCGACTCGGTTTTCTCCCAACTCGATGATACCTATGAACATAGAAAAACACCAAAATAAATAAGAGACTCAAAATCAAATAAAAAAAATGAAAAACGGGAAAAAACGAGCGTGGGTTGCCTCCCACGAAGCGCTTTATTTTACGTCATTAGCTCGACAAGACCGCTCAATCAACCGGGAGCGTAAGAATTGGGGTTTGACTCCACAACTTTGGGCATGGAATCATTCTCGATGTAAGATCTCACCCGATGCCAATTTATTTTAAATGGCGGCTTCTCCTTCTTTAAATATGGTATGTCATCCTTTGATGGTGGAATTTTCCGGAGAATGAGCCACCTTCTCTTAGGGGGTTTAATTTTATCGGGAGGCGTTACGGATTTGATGATTGGACGCATAAGGGCTCCCGCATAAGTGGGTGAATGAGCGTGACAAGGTACGGTGTTTGGATGTCTCGGTTTCGGTGTAGGATGTTTAGTGCCTTGTACTCTTTCAACTACCGTCACATGATTGGTCTCTTTATGTTTGACCTTGTCGATATCTTTGGTGACTTCCTTTATCTCACTAAAATCCTGTAACGTAGATTCCTCAAAAAGTGGATTAGTGAATTTAATAGAACATGCATCGATTAAGTCAACCGAGGTCGTGGGGTGGTCTTGTTGTGTGGAGAATGATACTTCCTCTTCAAGGACAGACATTGTAATGGTATCATTCTTGACATCTATGATGGAATTTGTGGTAGCCATAAAAGGTCGTCCAAGGAGTAGTGTATGCTCGACTCCATTCTCATGCACATCCCCTATCTCAAGAACAATAAAATCAATGGGAACGAATAATGGACCAATTTGAACAAGCACATCTTCAATTATTCCTTTAGGATGACGAATCGATCTATCCGCTAATTATAAACTCATGCTAGTAGGTTTTAAATCTCCTAGACCAAGTTGTTTAAAAATAGAATACGGCATAAGATTGATTCCCGCTTCTAAATCTAACATGCCAGAAGCTACCTTACCGTTACCTAACATGATATCAATAACGAAGCTACCTGGGTCGTGTCGTTTAGGAGGTAAAGACTTTTGCATGATTGTGCTTGCTACCTCGAAAATAGTCACCAACTCTTGATCGTCGAGTTTCTTCTTCTTCGAAATCAACTCCTTGAAGAATTTGACATAAGATGGAATATTCTTGATCGCTTTGAGGAGTGGAACATTCACTGTTACTTTGGATAGCATCTTGTAAAGATCCGCAAACTGCTGCTCGCTTTTGACATCCTTTAGTCTGCTAGGATAAGGAATAGGCGGAACGTATGGATCGACCGCCTTATGGAGCTCCTTGTAGGAGTGCTCTTTTTCCACTCCGGGTGGTAATTTGTCCATCGTGTCGATCTTATAACAAGATCTCATCTCCATCTTCTTATCCACCACCTTACCATCCCTTAGAACAGACACGGCTTGCACTTGATGGGGTTGTTGGCCTTGGGCAGGAATTTTGCCCGTTTGTTGGCCTTGCTGCAATTGATTGACAGCGCCAGAAATCTGCCCTATAGCCATCTCAAGGCGTTTAATGGTGGCATCTTGAGCCTCTCGAACCTTCTTGCTCTCTTGCATGAACGCGGAAAAGTTATCCTCAATTGATGATTTTTGAGGTGGAGCAGGTGGATATTGCGGCATCGGTGTGGGATAGAATTGTTGTTGCGGTAGTGGATGGAACTATTGTTATGGCGGTGGAGGATAATATGACTGCTGCTGACATTGATATTGAGGTTGAAAGTTCGGATTTGGAGGGCGTCGGTTTTGGAAATTCTGGCCTCCTTGAGCTTGCGGCTTCCACCCCGTATTTGGATTTCTCCAATTATTCCACCCCCATACACCAACATCTGCTCTATCGGGACCAAAACATCTACCTGTCATCCATTTAAACTTTTTCTTTCATTTTCTCATTAAGCAATGCCTATTAATTTTAACTAAAAAAATTGAAGATTTGTCTACCTCGCGCCATAATATGTAATAGTGAGAAAGTTTGTGAAACGAGACACACAATAAAACACAGAAATAAAGTGGCACACATAATTGATAACCCAGTTCAGTGAACACACATACATCTAGGGGCCACGCCCAAAACAGGATCCATCCACTATCAAACCTCGAGTTACAAATGACACACCTTAAGAAACTTTTTCACTCTCCAACGCTCTTTCTCCATTGGACCGAAACTAGTCTCTCCCTAAACTAATCAAGCCTAGAACCCGCAAGCTCCTAAGGTTATCTATTAATTTTATAAATTACTCAGTTACAAGAAAAACACTCCCCAACACTCGTCACACAGATAGTTGGAAGATCACTCTTCTACACGCACAGGAAATGTATGCAGGCTCTCACCAATAACTCTCACAAAAATAAAAAGAACTCTCGCTCAATATTCAGTATATAATCTTCGCTCATGTGTATGCGCAACGGACACAAAATCAATAATCAGTAGCTCTAATAATCTCACAGTAAGCACACTACTAGCTGAAACTCTCGTGTATGATGAATATGAATTTATGCTCGAAAGAGTTCAATTGTAGTAGTCGTTCATGATTTGTATTTATAAGGTGTAGAAGAACCCTAAGGCAGCAGTTTCTCTCCAAGGTAATTTGGATCTTGCATATCTTGATTTCCAAATATATCTTATTGGAGAATCTTGAATATATTTTCTAGATCTTCTTGGTTGGAAACAAATCAACAATATACTCTCCAAATGCGTCGTCCGTGGGTTTCCAAACTTCCATCGCGACATATAAAGAAGTTACCATACATGCAAGATTCGTCAATTGTCATATCGAATATCTTCAGGAGAAACAAATCATGCGACAGATCGTAGAACAGGTAGCAGACACTGTTGTTAGCTTCCTTGTCAAACATAAATACGCCAACAACAATGTGACTCATAAAAATTCGTACAACCTGAAAAAAAATATTTTTTTTCTTCTATAATGTCATTTTAAAGCTAAAAAATTGTACATGATTAAGAGACAATTTAGTCTACAATTTTTTTATCATTAATTTTTGCATGGTTATCCCACCTCATTGGTAGGATTTGTGAAGCACACAGAAGTGTATAATAAATCTTAATTAATAATATCATTGAATTTTATTAGAACTGTTAAATGATCAGATCAAGCTAGCTCGATCCAGTCTACTGGGCTAAATTTATATTTTGGGTTGGCTCAAAATTAGTTTGTGTTGTTGAATCCAAACTCAAATCAACCCATGAATTAAAAAATTATATTTATAATTTAAAATATAATTCAAACCAATTATATTTCCTATAATTCTAAAAAATAAAAATATTGTAGCATGATATAAATCTAGTATATTATATTTAAAATAGATTTGCTATTTTATTTTTAGATTAACTAGAGTACAAAAATAAGTTTATAATAAAATAGACTAAAATGTAATATTTCTAAATAGTATCAAAATATCATCATAAATAAATTTTAATTAAATTATAAGAAATTAAAAATATAATCACCATGAGAGTATCATTTACTGAATAGTGTTAACAAAAATTAAAATAAAATTGAAAAGTATAAGCGGGGCCAAATTAGCCCGAAGCCTACCGCACTTTTGTGGTCCAAAGCCCATAAACACGTCGGGCCGATGAGCCGGGCTAGTTGGGCTTGAAATTTTTTGGACTTCTATATAATTTTGAGCCCAACTCCACCCTAATTACGAATGAGCCAAAGAAGCCTATCAGGGCGGACGAAATTTGACAACTCTAACTCTACATTACAAAGTATTGTGGTGAGATATATCTATCGTCTATCATGCACTAATCTTACAACTCAAAAAAAAAAAACACACACACACATACATATATATTAATACGATTAAAATTTCAATCTTGTACATAGCTCTCAAATCTCTTTATTCATATTTATCTAATTATCAAGATTTGAATTTAAAAAATAATTTTAATCATATATAATATTATACGTTCTTATTTTCATGCACGCGCATGATATTTATGACATATTTAAAATTGTTGTATTGGGTGGGGAAACACTAATTACCAACTTTTCAAAGTTGTCTCCGAATAAAACGCGAGTGCAACTTGCTTAAAGATTAAGCTTGTATTAGTCTCTAGAGGAGCAAGATTTGTTTGTGTGGAAGAATACATCGATACATCAATTAAATAAAACAAGAGTTCATCTTAAGATGACAGGTCGATTATTCTGTTAGGAGTCAGCAATAAGTAAAGTCTCGTGAGTGAGCTAGTGATAAGCAGTTACCAATTCTACTGAAAACTCGATGGGTAGATCAGTTGGACTATTAACTAGCAGATCTTTTACAGAAGTTGGTGGTTAAGTTGATTGCTCTTCCTTAGAAAAATCTTTTGATTAAGTCCAAGTTCCCTTCAAGAGATTGATCAAACAATGAATTGATATATAAGTATGCAGGGCGATAAGAGAGAGATAAAATGACAAGTTAATATAAAATAAATGTAATGAACACAATTAATTTACCGTGATTTGAGAATCTCCCAACGTCCACGTCTAAGCTAAAAAAATGAGAAAATTCATTAACTTCAGATTTCTCTATTGTTCATACTAGTCGAGTACTGGCCACCTACCTTATCAATTATAGACCTTCCACCACTCCTTTAATGGCTTCTCATGAGAGGCTCACTAAAGTTGAGCATATTTTTACAAAGAATGAGAACTTCTTTCTCCTAACCTACTAATTATCGCACGCATGCATCATTGATTCATTACCAACAGCAGTGAGGTTAAAAAAACACATGTACAGATGGCGTGTTGTTAGCTTCAACTTCAAGTCTTGTTGTCACGAAGAAAGCGTGAGCTCGGCCCATGCCAGCGACGATGCCTTCATCTCTGCCGATATGGATGTGTCGATCCCGCTCTCCAATGTGGAGCACAGCTCCCGCATGCTCGTCTTCCGCCTCGAGTTGGGATGGATGCAGAGGTTCACCACCTCGCATATAACCTTGAGATCCTCGTATTGGAAATGCTTCACCTCGGGATCGACTATGTACGCCATTACGTCTGGGAATTCCAAGAACTCCTTCGCCTGCACTCAAAAAGTCATACATTTATAGATTCAATCTTCATATGATATTTTGGTGAATCAAAAGTAGAAAAGTTCACGACGACTCACCCAATCGACTAAGCACCCTTTCTCCTTGCAGTATGGAGGGCGTCCGCTCACGATTTCAAGTAAGAGAATCCCAAATGCATAGATGTTCCCTTGTATATCAAGATGGCGCCCTTCCAACGAACTCGGAAGGATGCAAACTGCGCCTTCATTGCTTATTGTACCCAAGCTCTTCTCGGATCTCGAGATGATCGTCTTCCAACATTCGAAATCAACCAGCTGTGCATGATTGATAGACTTAGAGATCCGGAGCACACGCAGATAAGTAAAATATTAGGGTTAAGCTCATAGCCTCACCTTAGGTGAGAAATCGTCAGTGAGGTAGACGGAATTAGAATTCAACTCTGATATAGTAAACGGAGGATCGAGTTCCGTGTGGAGATATTTCAGCCCACGAGCAATACCAATGATGATTTTCATGCGTCGTGTCCAGGAAAACTGGCATCCTCCATCTTCTCCATCTGCAAATGATCGAAAAGGGTTAATCCTTCATTTTCTTATTATAAACTTCAGAAAATCGAGAACAAAAGAATGAACTGACTCACAGTGAAGGTGCTCGTGAAGTGTTCCATTAGAAGCATACTCAAATACAAGCATCCTCGTAAAAGGACTACTTTCTCTGCAGTAGCCAAGCAGTTTTCCGGTGTTTGGATTATTTAATCTCGCTAAATCAGCCACCTGAACACATTAACACAGTTTGTCGTCGTGATTTACCTCAATATTACAATCAAAATTATCGATATTCTCGTTATAGAGTTGTGAGACCAATTAAATGCTTAAGAAAGACATTAACTACCTCTTTTTGAAAGTAGAGTTCCAAGTAACCTGTCCACTGCTCTTCTTTGATACAAAATGAAATCACCGCAATCTCGGGCCCACCTTTCATGGTTCCTTTGTACACTATGCTATCCGGTGATGAACCAATAATGTTGCTGAAATCTTCACAAGCTAACTCAAGTTCTTCTCTGCTATACCTCACAACACCCTTCATTGCTTCAGAATCTGCAGAAGCACTCATCTTAATCATTGCATTAATGACAAGCACAAAAACTTGTTTACTTTTACGGGATTAAAACGAGACTAACCTATGTACATGGTCATGTCATCTCTTGAACTCGAAGACTTCTTCCATGGAATAATGATCGAAGGTCTTCTCTTCCAGTTGTGCGCAATGGTAAAGATAGCAACTAGTAAGAGCAAACAAACCATGAACCCTGTCACTATCTCAAGAACCAAAATCCACACTGGTTTCGAGTTCTTTGATTGATGCCTCGACCCTTCTTTGAGAGGCCTATGCTTCATGTTAGCTCCTGCATGAGTTTTATTTGGCAAAGAAGTGCCCATATCTGTAATGGAAACCTACCGTTAGAGCTGATTAGTGAAAAAATATTGTCGAGCCAAGTTAAATTCAAAAAGCTTTTACATGATTATACTGAGTACTGATCCAATGGAAACTCAGTGCATACTCACATTCCAAGAGTTACTTACAAGTTCGGGAACGTGCAAAAGGTGGGAAGCTTACCACATTGTGCAAAAGGACGCTGCTTCGGATCTTTATCTTGAAGGCAATTTTCCTGAAAACTTGATCTTCAATGAAAAAAATGGTAAGTAATCAAAATTTAATAAAAATTAAAAATGTGTACATAATTAAACAAGTGTGTGTTAATGTACATCAAGTACCTAGGTAGATAGTCCAAGCAATTGGGTACATTTCCAACCAAAAAATTGTATGATAAATCGATCACTTTTAATTGAAAGGCTCCGCAAAACCCCATTTGGCTGGCATTTGACGCATACCTATATGAAGTGTTTGAGAAACAACTTTACTGAACAATTCTTCGAAAAAGAAACAAACACAGTCGTCTGAATTAAAACGCAATCGTTTGCAGAAATTTTGTACTTATAATGGAAACAAATAGAACATCTATAAATCCACAAAGGTAGTTCAGTATATTATTGGAGACCAACTTTGATAATCTAGCAACGAAGCACGAACTGAATCATCTAATTATTCTGCAGTCCTTTATGAGTTTCATGTGCAGATTCTGACCAAATAATGATATGAGAAACAAGATAAGTGATTTGATCTGCACAAGGAAAAACAGAAGCTAGTAATTTGAAATTCGATAAAGCTCCGTACGTACATCCTGTGCTTGACTGCCGAAAAATCAGAGCCATTGGCAGCAGGAATAGTTCCTAAGAACTTGTTTCTATCGAGCCGAAGTTCCTTAAGGTACCTCAGGGTACCGAGTTCGTAAGGCAACTTTCCAGTCAACATATTAGACTGAAGGTTTCTGCGAAACAGAAGATCGGAGCTACTAAGATGGTGAAAAGTCAAAAAAAAGGATAACATAAACAGTAAAATCCTATATCTAACACTAACTTCTCACGAACATTGTTTCAAGGGAGGTTAAGTTTCCAATCTCGTGCGGAATAGAACCCGTCAGCTGGTTTGACCCCAAATCCAATACCTTAAGGTTCTTCAACAAGCCGATTTCCTTGGGTATTGAACCAATCAATAAATTCCCATGCAAGATTCTGTTTATCGACAGGGAGACTCGGATCAATTAATTGCCACACCCACACCACAACAGTCAATATACAGAAAAAACGAGTACCGGGATTTAGTGCTTACAACTCTTGCAAGGCAGAGAGCTTGTGAAATTCTGGTGCAATGAACCCTTTTATAGATGATTTAGATATATTACTGCAAGCATCAAATACCATTAAACTTCCAATTTACCAGCAATGTAGCATATTGAAACATTTTCAATTTATAACTAATCTCAGTATAAATACTGAAATCGGAATTGGAATCCAAATCGAAATCTTACATCTTTACAATGTGGTCTACGGCCATGGAGCAATAAACACCAGACCAGTTACAAGGATCTGAGACTAGAGGGTTCCAATTTGACAACACCAGTAAAGGGTCCTCAAAGATAGATCTCTTGAAAGCAGTTAAAGCTTCAACTGAACAAAATCCATAAATTTTGTGAGAGAAATTCAAATTATGCATATAAAGACTACTACTGTTGGGCTTCAGCTCTAGATAAGTTACTACATTCGCTTTCATGTAAGAGATTCAAGAACCAAGATCTTTGCAAGGTGAATTCAAATAAGCTAACATTGCTACAACAATTCACTAAGTATAAGGATACTTCTTAGAAGAATAAATTAATCACAAATCATGATTTACGGAGATAGATAAAAGCCTTGGATGCTAAAAACCTTACCTTCACTTATGGGAAGTGCAAAGCAATCTGCACAGAAGAGTACTAAACCGAGCAAAAGAGCTTGAGATGAAGAACAAGATGTCATCTTTCTATCACGCATGGCACATACAGTTCACACACAAACTTAAGAACTTGAAGAACCCATATATGACAACAGAATTTTCAAGAAACCCAATATAAAGGGATAAGGAAAAGACTGGAGAAAAAGGTACCCCACAAAAAGAACCTAAAGCAGGTGAAGAGGTGGGTGTATGCAAGAAGAAAAGGAGGAATATAAAGAATGAGAACTAAACCTAAAATAAGAAAGCCAAAATAAACCCAAAAAAGAAAGCCAAGATTCTATCTTTTTTTGCTGTACTGAAAAAATGAAGAATTAAAGAAAGTAAAGATAGTAAGCTTGCTACTAAATCTTGAATCGATATCAGTAACAACCTATGAAAGCAAATGCTACTGGAAAATGAGAGTGAAGTTCCACAAATGAGGAAGACTTTGATTCAAAGTGAGATGGTTGGTGTCAGAAACAGAGGGAGAGAGAGAGAGACAGAGACAGAGAGAGAGATGGATAAAATTGAAACGGAAATGAAAATTGAGTGTAGACGGTTGCAGAAAATGTCTAGAGCACGAAAAAGAAAGAATGTTTTGTATGAGAGTAAAAAAAAAGTATTAGGAAAGTGGAAGTAATTTGAATGCAATTTTGTTATCAGTTCTTGAGTGACAGTGACTATGAAAGTTGTTAAGAAAGGGACAAACTAAGAAGAAACTAGGAAGGGGATTGATTAAGTAGCGTAATTTAGCTTTTGCTTAAGCTAATCATAGTAATTATCGCGATCCAAAATACTAAGCCTTTGCCAGCGCAAGTTTTACTAGTAACTCATTTTTGGCCCTTTATTCTGTTTTCATCATTAGAATTTATATACGAGAGTTGACGAGCATCGTTCACAATTTAATATTCTTCACAGTTGATGTGTGACAATGTCATATTAATATACGAGTCGTTATAATTTTTTTATTATTTTTATTGTTTTATATTGAATGATATTAAATTAATAAATTTGTTATTAAAATTTTAATATTCATCTACGAGACATGTTAAATCATTCGTGATATATTAATCCTAGTAGGCGGATGAGCATTTTCAATTATATATATTGGTAAATATACTAAACTAGTCTATCCTCAAATAATAACGTAAATATTAGTTACTTAAAAAAAATAATAAATTATACTCCCTACATCCCAACGAATATGTTACATATTCATTTTTGGGTTGTTGAAACGAAAATGTTATATTTCTTTTTTTATGTTTTCAATTTTCAACTAGGATTTATTATTTATTGTTGAGTTTAATATCTATTTAATACATAATAAATATTAGAGTATCTCGATGTTAATTTATGTACTATTACGTTATATTATCATATTAATTGCAAACAGGGACGGATCCAGAAATTGTATTTGAGGTAAGCTAAAAAAATAAAATTTTCAAAACACTATCTTTTACATGCATAAAAATTTTGAGGGGTGCTAATAGTGTATTTAGCCTAAAAATATACATATATAACACTAAAAGTTTTGGACTTGCACTGGACTTCAGCCCAATTAGGGGTGAGCAAAAAATGGTAAAAAATCGAAAACCGAACCGAACCGAGCCAAACCGATAATTTCGGTTCGATTTTTTTCTTTTCGGTTCGGTTTCGGTTTTGATTTTATAAAATTTTGATTTTTCGGTTCGGTTTCGATTTTGACATCAAAAACACCGAAATACCGAAAACCGAACCGAAACATATATATTATTTAATAATTAATTATTTATTATTACTTATTAAATAATTATTTAATCAATATTACTTATTAAATATATAAATAGATATTTAATATTACTTATTAAATAATTATTTAATTAATATTACTTATTAAATATATAAATATATATTAAATATTACTTATTAAATATGTTTTTAATAATTATTTATTAAATATTTTCCAGTTTCGATTTTTCGGTTTTTAACCGAAACCGAACCGAAAATTTCGGTTCGGTTTTTTTTCGGTTCAAGGTTATTTCGGTTCGGTTTTGGTTTTATATTTTTCGGTTCGATTTTTTTTCGATTTTCATTATTTTTTTGGTTCGGTAACCGAACCGAACCATGCTCACCCCTAAGCCCAATGCAACCACTTAATAGATTCGCCCATGGGCGAACATGTTAACAAATGCACATCACTAGCAGTGTAACGGAACTATAGAATCTATATAAGTATAAGATATGCAAGTATATTAGTGTATTACGAAGTTCAAACAGATGTTAATTGCCAAGGTAATTAGGTGGAGCATAAAAATTAGGATCCCCGTAATTATCACTTAATTAACCAAGTGGGAACTAAGATTAGAAGCAAGCTTATAGTGATTAAGATAGCTTTCATTTTAGTCCACACCAAATATTAATAATTAAACGTATCTCTGTTTCAATACTTATCTAAAGTTTTAAATTGGTTGCATATTTTCAGAGACACGTATATATTTAATACAAAAATTATCATTACACACATAATAGAATCACTCAGATGAAATCTAACTAGAAAAAAGACAATTAATATTTAATTCCATAATTTAGTGTTTAAACTATAGAAAAGTGCCTAATCCTCGAGCTTATAAAAGATTAGAATAGATAATATAGGTTTGATTCTCATTTCTTTTAAGATAATAAGACAGATTCTAGCAGTTTGTCTCAACCTCCACAAATTTACGCTTTATATAATAACTACTATTTTCATTACCAATAAATTCTGAAGGAATAATGATGAGCAGACATAATGTCTCAAGATATAAATAATTAATTAGGAAAGTTTATTGAAATTTTAATAAATATATATAAATTGAAAATTTAGTGTTACGTACATATATACCCTTATGTTAAAATTATAGAAAGATCATTAATAAATATCTTCATTAATTAGACATGATTGTAATTTCTATATTTAGATCTTAAATTAAGATGATTTTTAATTAGTAAAATACTTTTAATATATATGAAAAAATAATTTATACTTTTATACTTTATTTTTTCTGATGAATTCTACTAAATTAAACTGGAATTAAAATATTAATTTTTATTAGTTTTAAATTCGTTTAATTCCACACTAGAATATCATGTATATCACTTTTTTTGGTATGGAGTATAATGCATATTATATATCAGCTAATCATCATCTCATAAAATATTGAATTTTATATTGAAACTAAGGATTAATTGTTGTTAAATATTCAAATCATGACATTAGTCACATTACACATGGAATTGAAAAGTCTGCTTTATGATATATATATGAAATACTAACTAAATTTACACTGTCACGCTCGATTTTATCCAAGCTAATGTTTAATTCGACCTAAATTGCCATGGTGACACGTTGATTTGTATAAATTAAAAAATACATTACAATGTATTATTTTAAATACACTAACTTTCAATAAATTCTTATATTAAACTATTTTTTTTTTAAATCGCACATGAAGTTTGCTTTATTGAAATAAAAGTCTATATAGATGATTAATTGTTACAATTGTGATAATGTGATGTTGTGTGTACAAGTTATAAAATAATAATAATTGTTTTATCGCGCGCCGCCTCCATTATCAAAATTAAATAGGGTAATTCCACACACTAATGTCCATTTTAAAGGTAAATTTGTTATTTTTATTAACCAATATTAATATATAAATTTAAGAAATATAATTTTTTGAAAATTAGTTTGGAATATATGTGTATGAATTAATTAACCCATACTCCATAACAAATAATTTCGAGCAAATATTCACCTGTATAACTTACTAACTAGCTAGAATAATATAGTTAATATTAAAAGCCAAGTATATTAATTTACAATGTAATGCTAATGTAGTTATTAAATGATTAAAAATAATAAATTGTATTTTTTTTTTCATCTTCATAGACTTCAATTTTTAGATGAAATCAAATTCAATGTACAATTTAAAAAAAAAAATCAATATTTTAACAATAGTATCGGAATTTGTTGAAAACTAGTGTATTTAGCGGTAATTGATACTTTAATTTCTTAAAAAATAATTGCACATACATCGTACTATCATGGCAAATATGGATCCACACAAATATTGATTTAGATGAAATTTTGTATGCTGAAACATAATTTTTAATTCATGTACAATATTAAAATTTACAGATAATTTATGTATTTAGAAGTAATTATACATAAAATTAATTAATTGAAACTGACGTTCTAGAAAATTTTAATTGGGCAAAACTTTTAATAATATGCATGCCAAATTATTATTTTTCATTAATAATTAAATTTAAAGTAGTAGTAGTGTTGTGTAATAACTAAATTGACGTGTAATAAATAAGAATAATCTCTTGTACATCCGTTTTTTAATGTAAGTTAAAGTAACGTGAAATAATAATAATGTCATGCATACAACATAAAATAAGTATATTTGAATTGTAAAATTATGTTGTTTCTTATAAGATCTATGATGAGCGTGATATTTGTTCATTACCTTAATAACTAAATTATATTTTTGGCACAAAGTTTGTGTAATGATTTTTCACCATATATAATTAAGAGGTTAAATTAGTAAATATAACTATTATGTCTCAAGACATTATATCAATTTATCACTACCATTTCAGAAGTTATGAGATTATGATCCTATATATAGTAAAACATTTATAAATTAATATTCGATAAATTAATAACCTCTCTAAAATAATAAAATTTTTCGGTCCTGACTTGGGCCTTTGTAAAAAATCATCAATTTCGATAAGATAATAAAATAATAAGTTTTCGGAAAATCCCTTTATAAATATTAGGTCCCATCAAAACTCTAAATGAATAATTCATAAATATACAAAAATTATACATATTATGGTAATTTGCTAAAATATGAATCAATTGTTACTTGATTTTTCTTAAAATTTAAATCTAATTGGATTTCATCCCTAACTTTTTTAATGGCTGCCAAGAGTTCCGGTGTCGAGTTCTCTAGCTGCAATAAAAAATTGTGAAGAGTTGTTGTCGCGCTCAAAGCCTGCTTTCTCGTGACTGGTTCCAGCGGTACTGAGTCATCTTCAGCCTCGTCATTAGTAGGATCTTCAATAATATCAGCAACAATTTCCTCTAAATTTTGAACCATTGCACATTCATCATTTTCGCCCAGATAGTCCACCAGTTTGTTGACGTCCATTTTATTGCGATAACCAACATCCTTGATCATATTCTCAAGCTCATGTAGACTTTCTTCAAAATTTGTCTCACTTGAGTCGAGTGAGATTTCTTCATTTGAACGGATTTTGCAATGCCTAAAGCAATTTGCTATTGACACTTGAGAAACATTGGTTATCCAAGCGGAGACTGCAAAATTGATGGCATCTAAAACATTAATCTTTTCAGGATTAGGTAGCCCCAACTCATGACCTTCCAATAGATTTTTGTAGAATCTCCTACGATAGTGCATCTTGAAAGCTCTAATTATTCATGCATCACATGATTGAATCATTGATGTCATGTTAGGTGGCAAAAAGAATAGCTCAACATTCTGTAACCCTTCAATGTTTTTTAGATGAGCTGGACAATTGTCAACCATCAACAAGATTCTTCTACCATTCATTTTGTGATCAAACCACCGAACATATTCTTCAAAAAGCACACTAGTCATCCATACCCCTCTTGTTGGCACGATAATGACAATTGATGTTGCTCATGTTGATGTTTTTGAAGCAACGAGACTTTGCATATTTTCCAATAATTCACAAAGGAATTTTTTCTGACCATCCTCGCTGCAACAAATAACAACTGTAAGCCTCTCTTTGTCTTGCTTTCTTCCCTCAAGTTGCTTTGGTTGCAAGAGAGTGATCAGCTTGTAACCTGTAAAACAGACCTGTTTCATCTAAATTAAAAACATCATTCATGGGAAATTGGTTTATTTTCTCCCTTATGGCCTCCAGTTTCATTTCCACGTCCTGCATGTCAACCGAACCACTTTCTCCAAAACGACGGAATGATTTAATACCATGTCTAACCTTTAATTTTTCAAGCCAACCTTGAGAAAATTGATGTTCAGGAGGGTGTTGAGGATACAAAATCTTCATTGTCTCCTTTGCTTTCTCCAAAATGAGCTCTCTGGTCATGTTGACTCGATCTTGGTACTGAAGAAACCATTCATAAAGAACCTTCTCCATATTTGGATATTTCGCCGATTTGTGTCGCTTAATATCCCCACCCTTCTCAAAGTTGGCTGAAAGGTAGATGATCTCTTGAGAGTGTTTGATATTGTACCTTGACTAACTTTCAAACGATATTTTTCTTCAACCCACTCTTGTAAATCTTTTTGAGTGCATGTGGGATGATCTCTCTTATACTCATATAATGCTTTACGCATTTGATCATTCATGGATGATTTTGTGATGCCCTTTAGATGAGAAGACATAGTTGGGACTTGGGTGTTATGAATTATTTTATTTCCATATCGAGATTTATATAGTATATGTTTCCTTTATGATGCATGAATATATTTAATTGACAATGAATTGATACATGTATGTAATTGTTAATTGCATGAATATATTAAAGTAGATATACAATGAATTGGTTGTTGATACATGAATATAATTAATTGAAACATAATAAATTCATTTATTTTCAATACTTGTACCAAATTTGCTGAATTTAAAAAGTCTCTCTTTTAATTAATAAATTATTAATTTATCGATATATTAATATCTCTCTAAATTAATAAAATTCCATAGTCCCAAGGATATTAATTTATAGAGATTCTACTGTATTTATTTAACTAGTTCAATAAGTGTAGTTTCCAACAAACCTTATTTAAACTCCCCCCCCCCTACAAATCTTGTAGCTGGATTTGTGCATATATTAGCTATATATCAAAAATTGAGTATTTTAATTTTCATGTTCTTATTAAAAGTTGATCATAATTGTTGATTGGATGTTAATTATTACACACGTTATTTATATTAATAAAATAGATACAAACTGCTAACAGTGTAAATTAAATGGCAGACAATTGGACATGAGATATTATTGTTTAAACTTGAAATAGTGTCCTTAGTACAATGCTTCCAACCAAAATGCTACTCTCCCTCCCTCCACCAAAATGGTTAACATTTTGCCATTTTGGGACGTCCACGAAAATGGTTTACATTTGAAATCTTCCATTTATAGTAAAGAGACCTCACCACTAACTACACACAATCCAATTTAAAACAATATATCAAGTGGGATTCAAACTCCACTAACCACACATTCCTATTAAAGTCAATATACATTATTAAAACCCGTGTCGGGTCAAAGTGTAAACTATGTTCATGGACGGAGGGAGTATTATTACTACAAACATTCATAATTTTTTTAAGGGTATCACACACTTATTACTAAATTTTTATATTATTTTTTTTCAATTTCAATTTTATACTTATTTTTCTCCGTCCACAAAAAATATACTCTTAGGCCTCGTTTAGTACCCTAATCAGGATATATCAAGATAGATTTAAAATATCAAGTATAGCTGAGATATGTCAAGATAAGTGGAATACTAGTTTGGTGTTTATTATCCTATTTTAGGAAATTCAGGGAGCACTTCATCAACAAACCATGGAATGTCAGCAGTAGGTTCAAGATATTACTCCAGTTGGTGAGCTTCAGATACAAAATTGCAAAAATCTTCTAAGTGAGATAAACAAAGACGAGAATGAGCATTCTGAAGATCAACAAGATTATGATAGTCTGCCTCGCCAAAGTGTTTCGAAACAATATAAGCAGTGCGAGCATTAGAGACAGAGGCCTTTGTAGGGAGCAGCTTGAGAGTGTTTCGAGCTTTAGTGGCACGACGCCTGGCAGTCCTAACACGCTTCTTCATGCAAGCGAGAGACTTGGAGTGAGAATCTGAAGACGCTCGAAGAGATTTGACATCAGATTTAAGAGAGGAGATGGAGGTTTCAGCTTCAGTAATCCAACGATGTTGGCTGTTGATAGCGCGAATGGTCTCATTCGTCTTCTGAATAGATGGAACGTGGTTATTTGCAAGATGTTCAGGGAATTTGCAAGTCAATTCCTTCTTCACAAATTCACGCAAGTCTGAGTACTGAGCGGCAATTGCTTTTTCAACCTTCGCATTAATATGAGGAGTCAAGTCCTCCAGAGTCTTGTGAGCATCATCAATAGAAGCATTAAGGGAACGATTCTCAGAAGTGAGAATATCCATAGAGTCAGTAAAGTGCTTGACTTGCTGAGAGAGAGAGAGAGAGAGAGAGGTTGAAAGCATCAGTTTTGTTCGTCAGTTCCTCGATGTAATAGGCTTGACAAGCATTGACTGTTGCTGCAGATTTATTTGTCAACACATCGGACCACTTCTGCACAGCAAAGTCAGTGTACTTAGCAGCTTCAGATTGAGTAGCATATGTAAGGGATGGACTTGAAGGAAAACACCATCTGCAGAGAGAACTTCAGCTACAAAAACATCAGGTAGGACTAAAGTAGATTCAGATTGGAGAGGAGGAGGAAGCAAAAAGGAGTCGCAGTGGAGATAGAGGTTCTCCGAGTGTACGATTTTCCAGCAGAGGCTTCCAGCAGATGATTCAGAGGCAGGTTCAGGATCAAGGGTAATGGTTGGGGTTGGTTGAACTTGAACCTGAGGAGGCGCCTGGAACTTCACAGCAGTTCGAGTAGGTTGATGCTTAGTTGGATCTCTCTTGCGCTTAACAACCTTGGGTGGAGTCCGAGAAAGCACATTCTGAGGTGCTGTAACTTCAGGCTCAACATAGACATCCACAGCCTCAATTGGATCATCCTCTTCATTGGCGTTACGCCGTTCAACTCGTCTATCATGCCCAACTTGAGAGTGAGTTCAAGTTGTAGGGTATGTGCCTTCTCTAACATGCACAAATTCACATCAAAATTGTTGTCAAACAACAATCATTCATTGTATGGCTTGAAATGCAGAAATGCAGACTTCACATACTGATAGGAATCCTCAATGATGATGGAAACCTTTGTAGCAAGGTTCAGGGTATCTGAACCACTCATCGCGATACCTTCAGTAGGTACCTCATTCAGTTTGGCTGACTCAACCATCAATAGTTCTTCCATTACAGCTACCCAATTACCACATTCACAATTGGCAATACCCTTCATCAAACTCAATTTCTGCCAGCTGAGTTGCTCGTGTGAAGACTTTTTTTTCCCTAAAATGCAATGTTGAACCACATCGAGAAGAATCTTGTACTCTAGTCAAATCAGATTCTTGTTGTTGGTTGCAGTAGAGAATGCCTTGGAGTTATGAGGATCCACGAAAATTTGAGAGTAGAACTCCTGGATGGAAATCTTGTTTTTCAAAAACTGATTGGGATTCCCTCCATTATCCCTCAGTTTGAAAATAGAGACAAGAAGTTCAGTCACATTGAACCTAAGTTGTTCAATCTTCTCCGCGCCAGACATGGGTTCAACGGAGGAAATAGGAACAGATGTTCTCAAAAACTTTCCATCATACCCTAGATTGAGATAAAAGTGAATGATCTGCTCTGGGTAAAGATTCCTCGGCCAAAGTTGTGCCAACTTTTCCAGGCCTTGAGATCTGATGATCTCAAACATCGTGAGAGCAGGTTGAATGTTGGTCTTTGTGAATATTATTGTGGATTCAGCATAAATACGATCCATTAATTACATCATCATCATAATAGGAGGCAAGGTAGATTTCTTTCCCATGGTGAGTGATAACCTTTAAATCATGATAAAAAATTAGAACCAAACTCATATAATTCAAACGGTTGCAGAATCAGACAAAGCATAAAAGGATTAAGAAAATATACGAGAAGAGGATGATTCGAGAAGATGAAATTATCAATCGAGAAAGAAACACAATTTTGTAAGAAACACAAGTATGGAAAATCACAGAAGCAGTTGAGAAAACTTAAGTTTCAAAGAGAAGTGAGAGTGGAAAGTTTTATAATGACTGCGATGAAACCCTTAAATAGTAAAATGGATGGTTAGATTGTAGTCTGAATTTTAAAGATCAGCTTTCATGGTTGAGCCACGTCTAAAGTAAGTTTGCAGAGCGGGAAAGTCAAACGCGTGGGTTGAACGCAACATTTGGGTTTTCAAAGAAAATCATCACACATCCAATCAACTGCAGACCTACTGTAGCATTGCAGGTAGCATTAAATGTAAAGTGCTTCTAAGGGAGTCTCATATTACAATATAGTACGAAAAAAGGTACATATTAAAGAGAAACAAACTCGAAGACTTAAAGAGCAAGATACATCGAGCAATAAATATGCAAGTGTAGAATGCCAGTTGCTGATACTTGGCAACTGAATTTACGCTTTTAGCAGTGCTTTCAGATTTGAAGACTTCAGAATTGGATGCTTCAGATGTAGTGATGGTTTCCACTTTATTATTCTGTTGTCTGTTGTCTTTTAGTGATACTTCAGGGATGAATTGATTTTGAATATTCAAGTCGTGGCTTGCATTCCTGGAAGGGGTTAGTGTAAAATTATATGGAATGTATGATGGTTTATGACTGATGTAACTATATAAAGTTACTCATGTCTTTGGTAGATTCACAATGTTGCACGTGGACGAGCATTGGTCTTTCAAGCGTTCCTGAGATGATGTGTTTTGCGTAATCATCCAAGCCTACAATCTTCTTTTCATCGCTTGTGTACTCGTGCATCGGCTTAAGAATTGCTCATTCGAAAACATCATCTCTTGCTTCTGAAGTCGTTTGTAGATACTTGACCAAAATGCGAATAGGTCCAATAATGATGACCAGCCACATCATGACATGATGTGCCTTCAGGAATGAAGACACCCTGTATCTCCAGTAGTCATAGTCCTCGATGGAAAATATCGGCAACCTAGTAATATTCTCCATGACAAAGGTAGATATGCAAAAATGAACAGTTAAGATTTTCTGAAAGATCAGTTTAAATGACCTTAAACACACTTGGGTTCAAAAAACAGTGGTCGTTAAACAAACTGCTTTGATACCACTTGTTGGTCCCGAAACGAGTATGCTGGTGTATGGGGAAGGGGGGAGGGGGGGGGGAATACTTCAGTTTAAAAATCATTCCAGGTTAAAATAAAGTTCAGTGGAGCTCAAATCTGAAGGGAGGTTTCTTCAGTCTAGAGTATAACTTTAGATAGCGATCCTTCAGTCTACACTTAGTGTTTGACTGATGGACTAATATCTTAAGTGTAGCAGTACGGAAGTGGTGGTTTAGAAGCATACTCGTTTATCAGAAATCTTAATGTTAAAGTTCAGGTTTGCTCTTAATCAGTATTCAGTAGATACAATAAAGCGTTATAAGGAATATTGAAAGTAAATAGTAAAGACACATAGTTTGGTTTGCGTGATTCGGAGATAAAAACTCCTACGTCCACGAGTCTCGATGTAAGTCGAGGGTTTCCAACTAAATGGAGTGTCTTACAGTGATCAACCTTGAAGGTTAGAATAACAGTGGATTCTGATCACTTCCAGCTAAGAAACTAATTCTAACTTAGATCTATTATTTGGTTACAAATGAATCGCTACTTAAGAACACGCTATAGAATATCATATACTCCTTGAGTGTTCTAAAATCTGAGAGAGTTGAGAGCGATAGAGCAATTGAGCGTTTGATAACTTGGACCTTGGTATCCGTTGTTTGAAGTGTTCGAAGAGTTGTATTTATAGGACACTCTCATGAATATATCCGTTGTGAGAGAGAGCTTCGTCCGTAGCATTTAAAATTCTTCCTGTTGGAGTCGTCATCCTTTTTACTATTTTTGGTGTCAGCAAATAAGATTTGTTTCACCTATTGAGATCTTTTTCAGAAATGGAAATGCCTATGAAAGTAGTCAAACCATTCAATAGCTAGCTTCCAATATCTTGAACTTTAGTGCAGAGCTTCAGAGAACGAGATCTTCATGGTTCAATAGTTTTTCCGAGTGTTGAGTACTTCAGGACAGAACTTCAGGAGACTGTCCTTCAGTTTTGACTTCTTCGCAGAGTTTAATGAAACTTCAATATTGGTCATTGGACTTCAGTCTTGAGTTCTTCAGGCTACATGTACCTGCAAACTGAACTTCTTAACATATGAGTTCTAAAACAAGACTAATGACCAGTTTTCAGTTTTGAACTTAATACATCTTTCAGGTGGGGTTTCGAAATCTGAATCAAAACCTTTATAAATATTTCCCAATAAACATCCTCAATGGGAGGCTCTCAAAGAGAGTCTTCCGGTGGCATTTTTAAAAATTTTTGGATGTTTTATGGTGGAATACACGGATTTTAGTGAGTTTGTGTGGTTTTTCCACAGTGAGAATCTCCCGGATATGAGTCTCTTTACTTATTTTGTATTTTATGATTTATGGTTTTTTATTTTGAAAATTTGTTATGAATTAAATTTATTGCTTAAAATTATAAATTTAAAACAAATTAATTAAAAAATGAAAATTACATTAATTAAAAAAAAAACTACATTGAAACTAAAATGACATTAATTAAAAACCTACATTAAAAAATAAATTACATAAAGTAAAAACCTACATTAGAAATTGAAATCACATTAATTAAAAACCTAGATTATAAATTGAAATTACGTTAATTAAAATAAAGCGAAACTAATAATTCCACCAACTTTTAATTTGAGCCACCATCATTATGTGTGTCTCGAGTTATTCGGAAGTCATTTTTGATGTATATTTCATCAAAATCTTATAATGCATGACTTTGTTTGCTCTGTTGTGAATTCTTACAATGCATTGGCACTCGTTGCCAAATATTGCAAGGCCTCGTCACTAGTGTCAATAGCTTTATTCTTCCCTTTCCTTTTAGCTTGCTTTGTCCCCATCGGATGTTCCTCAGGCTCGGTTCCATAGGTTGAGTCGTTCGTGAAGTCTTCACCCATTTTGTTTTTGCCCCGTTTGTTGGATTCGTTGCCGGTGTAGTCGGCATAATTTGTTGAAACTTTTGCGTTTTTCGCAAAATCTCTCAACAATGGCGGTACTTGTACTCCGCCTTTTTAGTTTGTTTGTACTCGGCCAACGCCTTGTTGTAGACATCGTGGTTAGAGTTTTCACTTCCCCACGCCCGACAGTTGTAGATGGCGCAAAACTCCTGAGTCGTATTTTGAATACGACTCCAATGACACCTCAATTGTTTTATAGTGCACTCCTTCGAGTTAGCCCGTTGTCGGTTGAAAGAGTTGGTGATGCGTGTCCAATAGGCCTTGCCTTTTTAAGTGTTGCCGACGATGGATTCTTGATTTGTGTCGAACCAAATTTAGCAAAGAACGATGTCATCCTCCTCGAAGTAGGCGACATCGATTTTTGTTCGAGTGAGCTCTATACGGATAGTGAGAGTAAGAGATTCTTCTGAAGCATCATCGAATGAATCGTTCAAGTTGATTCCTTCGAGTCCACCGGCTCCGTCAGATGAAGCGGTTGAAAATGTCGGAGATGGTTGTGAAGAAAATTGGGGAGAAAATGGAAGAAATTGGCCGGGGAAGGGAAATTGTTGGCTAGAATAATTTTGGTCGGTATATTGTTGAGTAGAAAATAGAAGAGGGTTGAATTGTGACGGGTAGAATTAGGAGGGTGAGAATGGTGAATTTTGCTTTGCAAAATTTGCAAAACCGGACAACAAATTGTCGGAGCTTTGATTATCAAAACTTGCAACTTGGCTCCAACTTCTCAAGAGAAACCTATTGAATTAATAATCCTTTTGTTTCAAACTTGGAAGAGGTATTTTGAATAGAGATAGTTGATAGATTAAAAAATGGAAATAAATTTGTGTATTGAAATAGAGTATTTATAGAAGAAAAATAATATTAAAAAAAAAGGGAAAATAAGGGGGGGGGGGGTCTCGGGCAACCCACTCCTGCAGTGTGTCTCCCGCGATAGCCTCCAGAGGCCGGTCTCTTGCTGAGCGACCCGTCTCCCGAATCACCCCCTTTGCAGTGCAATATTCATGCCTGGCGCGGTCTCCCGGACAGTGAGACAGTGCCCGAGAGACCCGCACTGCGGGTGCTTTAATAGATTTTTTATAGAGCAGTTCCTTTTCGAATGTGTCAAGTAACTATTGGTTAATGGCTGGTCTAACTTTCATCTAAATAAAATTTCGAATTTATAAATGCAAATGCAACTGCTGATTGCTTTCTCTGAGACAATAATTATATATGATTTGAATTTTGACATAATCGTTTTACTTGATGCTAAGTTGGCATATAAAAGAGTAAAAGAGTTAGGTTATAATTTCACTTTCATTTAAACAAATATATATGATCTCATTCTTAAATTAATTATAATATATTAAAATTTCTCATTTTGGTGTTAATTAACGCTTTAATTACTTCAATATTATCGAAGATATCTTATCTTTTAACTCAAAATTTCCGAGAATGATTTACGTTTTGAAACTTTACATTTATTATTATACTCACTACACACAATTTAATTAAAAATAATATATTAAGTGAAAATTAAATTTTATTAATTATATACAATTCAATTTAATATAATATATAAAATAATGGGAGAAAATTAATAATACCCACTTTCAAAAAACACATGAAGAAAATACCCAAAATCTTTGTCTTCATGTAGAAAATACCCATTTTACATATACAATCGTGCCCAACTGAATAAAGTAATTTGGGAATTGTGAAAGTAGGTAAAAAGTAATAAATTGGGTCAAAAAAGGTGGGAAAAGTCAACAATTTTTGGGAAAAATAGGGCATCTTGGACCGCCCCCTCCCTCCTTCTTTCCTCTTTTTCCTGGACTGTCCACTCCTCCCATTTTCTGAATTTTGAACCGTAGCAACCTTCTCCATCTCTCTTCTCTATTTCTCCAATTTTACACCACCATTGTAGACTGGAACGCCGGAGGAGTGCTCGGAGAGACTGCTTGGAGGCTCGTTGGACCGCTGCCGCTGTGGTGCTCATTCAATTTACGTCGGAGACGTCGAAGCTCGGTGGAAGCCATGGGAGATACGGATGAAGACATTCCTCGTCATATACAGGTATATAATCATCTCCTCAAGCAAATAACACATGAACTGCTAGATGAACCTATATGGACCGCTCGACACTTCTCCTACACTGTCGGGCGGTCCATATAGGTTCATCTAGCGGTTCATATACGCGAATGATCTATGCATTTTTGTGACCTCGTTTTTATTATTTATGATATGATTAAGTACCTCTAAATGATTATTCGTATTTAATTTGAATTGCATTTCATAGATAATTTCTTGGATTGATTTATACGTGTTTTAGAATATACGGTATTATAATTGAATTGTACGTAATATTTGGTGAAATTTGATACCTGAACCGCTAGAATAGGTATGCTGAACCGCCCGGAGCTCTCGGCACATAGCCGGGCGGTCCAACATGTGTCATCTAGCGGTTCATCATTGAGAGAGGTCTATATATTTTTGTGACATGATTTTGATTATTGATCTTGACATAATGTTGATTATAGATCCTAACTCTAATTAACAATGAATTATAATTGTTAAGTAATTAGATGTGATTAACAATTAACAAACAATTAAAATTGTTAACAATTATCAATTAACAAGTAATTATTAATAATATAAATTAATTAATATAAATAATTAACCGTTAATTAATATCAACAATTAATAATCAATTCATTCCTACGATTAATTATTAAGAATCAATAAGGAAAAAATCTAATTAAAAATTAGAATTATTAAGTAATTAAATAAAGCATGAGCAATTAATTAATATAAACAATTAACCATTAATTAATGTCAACAATTAATAATTAATTCATTCGTACGATTAACTAATAAGAATGAATAATTAAAAAATCTAATTAAAAATTAGAAATGTTAAGTAATTAAATTAAACATTAACAATTACTTAATAATAACAATTAACCATTAATTAATATGAAAAATTAACAATCAATTAACAATAAATTAACAATTATCAAATCTAATTAATTGAAAGTCTACCTAAGTAACGAATAAAGTAAGTTTGAATTATAATATGGCATTGTTATTCAATTTATTAATTGTTAATGAATTGTTAAGTGATAATTCCTAATTATTGATTGAATGTTGTAGGAATCACCCCGTCCTTGGTACCGTAGACCGAACACCATCAACCGAAAATCCAAACCAAATACGTATTATAAAGTAGGGATTGTAGAAGAAATTAGGGGTAGATTGTTAGTTGTTGGTGGGATGCCTTTGCTATCCCGTTTTCAGCAAGGGCCATTTGGGCATTTCATTGGGTGGGGTCCGGGATT